>OY755043.1:108310777-108910777 GCA_963576565.1 Aspidapion aeneum
ACATTTTTGTATTAATATTTTTGACACTCTTGCATTGTAACACTATGTCACACTTTTGCAGTCCCCCCTCCTAAAATTCCGTGATATTTTAACAACGCCTCCTAAAGTAATCCCTTCAAAATACGTTGCTTTTTTATGGAGCGTGGTGGTAAACTGCTACCGTAAATTTTTTCTTATGAAGCGTAAGCGTGTATATACCGCGGGATAAAAAAACTAAAGTATTAATAACGTAAGCTTCTTGCAACCCAACATGCAGTTACAGTTTTTACCGCTCAAGTTATTGTAACCGCGCAAATTAGGATCCGCAAAAACTTTTTAGAGCCGTTATTTATAGCGCAATAAATTAATCGGTTTCGTCTTAACAGATTTGCGCTATTTTTTGTCGTGGTAAAATTATCGGCGATCTTAAAAATTCATAAGGGGCCTACAGACACGCGAACATTTCCAGAGATTAGTAGGCGCGTACAAGTTTGCGCATACTAATCTCTTCGTGTGTAGACAATATCCGCCTAAAATATCTCTCGAAGATTAGTTCGCGCGCACAATGTACGCGAGCAAATCTCTCGGTGTCTAGGCAAAACGCATTGATAATATCATGTTTATGTTTAGAACGATTAATTTTGTCTTCGTGTGTGTAGGCAATTCCACCAAACGTACATGTATGCAGAGATTAGTTCGCGTACTAATCTCAAGAAATGCTCGCGTGTCTGTAGGCCCCTATAGAGCTGTTAATGCTTGCGCTGCGCCGTTTAGCTTATTTCGATTAGTGGGAAGATACAACACCCCTCCATCCATATCATAATAAAATGTGGAATAAGTGGTAGCTTATTCTATATTTATCTTGACTTAAAAATGTAACGTAACAAAGTAGTCAAATTAGCCCCTCCCCTCGCAACACTTTTTCACACTTTCTGGAACCGCGCCAATGGATGCGGGTCTTGTTTTTTCCATCTGAAAATCCAAACTTATTAGGCATCGACTATGCGTTTTAATTTTAAATCATAGATCTAAGAAAAAAAACGCATTTTTCGAACAAAAAACGCATGTTTGATCTAACTCGTACGCAAGAAAAAAGGTGTTTTGAAACCGGTCGCCGTATTTAATGGCAGATACCGGTTAAGAGACGCTGTGTCTCAAAATGGGTTTTACCTACCTAGTCTTCTGGAACCGGTTTCCTAGGCACCTAATTTCAGAGGTTAAAACACAAATGAAATCCAATTTTTATGCACAAAATCAATCTGTAGTCATGATCGACTCAAAAAAATTGATATTGCGGTAACAAAATAGTTTTTAAAATATTTACGTACTATTTCCCAATGCACATCTCACTACTGTTTTTGTAGTTTGAAGACACATGCTAAACGCCGTCCATCAATTTTTACCTTCCGAGTCTGCATAGGAATGGCTAGAAAAGGTATTATTTTCGACGAATTTTTTTTTCAGATATCGCCAAAACTGTGTTATTTAGGTGTATTTTGACCTATTTTAACAATATCGTAGTAATGTCTGTGTGTGTGTGTGCATATTATTTCTGTCCGTAACACAATAGCGCCTCAACCGCTGAGAGCTGATTAGATTTTGGTTAAAATCCATTAATGCTTATGAGAATGAAAAAAAATGTTAACTTTTTAATGGAGCGTCGTATCAATATGCGCTTTTTAGAATATGGTAGAATACAGTTTTCTTGATAATCTATGTTATAACCAAAAACTTGCTAAGAGCTTTAGTTTCTGAGATATTTACAAAAAACTGTTTTCAAGGCTTATATATCATGGCTTCACTTGTGTTAATAGGCTAGTTAGGAAGGTATCAGATCCGTGATGGATCCATTTATTTCCATTTTCTTTTTTCTCTGTTGTCCCACAGCTGTTAAATGAATTTCACTTAAGGACAGATATCCTACGAACCGTTACGTACAAGGCATCTTTTTAGAGATATTGTGTATCCATTTGGATACGCAGGTCTTCAGATTGGATACCTAGTAAACAGGAAATGGATACCTACTTTTGGGCCTTGGCCTTTTATAAAATATAATTAAAATATGATACCTAAAATACAGGGTGTAATTTAAATGGTGAACCAATCTTTAAGAGATGGTGTGGAAGGTCCAAAGCAGACAAAAAGTTCAAATAACTTTTGGCCAAGTTATAGCATTTTTCAAGTTTGGAAAGTAGGGAAAAACGATGAATTTTTAAATTATCAAATTGAACAACGTTGCTTTTTCCAAGAAAATATAGATAGGTTAAGGATACAGTGTGGCCAAATAATCTTTGGAATAGGTATAAATTTCTCAATTCTTTTAAGAATTAATATTTTTATGAGCTATCAAATTTAAACAAAAGAAATTGAAATAGATTTTTGTACATGTCTAAAGGCCCCTTAAAACAAATATAAAATAATATTAGCACTATATTTTAACGATTTTTTAAAATTTGTTGAAGAAAAGAACAGATTTTTGGATGTCGGTTTTTTGTTATGATTTTTAAGTTATAACAAAAAATAAAATAATAGCTGTTAGGTTTGGCACTTTTTATCTAAAAAACAAAGAAGCAAAATATAATAAGAAAAAATCCTTCTTTTGATCTTTTCTACCTCCTATTATTACACCCTGATATTATGGCAAAAAATAAACAAACTGGTGGGCAAAAAAGCCCAACAAAATCTTTTTCCTTATAACTTTCCAACTATATCACCAATTTTATCAAAGCAAAGAGTAGTTGGCAGGGATTGATTGATTGGACATTTGTGTAAAAGTATATTTTTGTTCACCATCTTGACCCTTAAAAGAGGCTTGTTTATTCTTATGTTGGAAATGTGTGGAAATTTTGGATATTTTCTTGTTTGTAAAAAACCTCTCTCTATCTTTGTTACGCACAACGAGATATGAATCGTTAAAAACGATTTCAGTCCCTAATTTAATTTTTGCTTTAACTATATTGTTTTGCAGGTTGTAACGATTGTCTTCTAAATCCTGTCTGTATTAATTTCCTCATAAATAAATTTTTGCCGAACCGATTTTAATAAAATATAAAGTGGAACAGATTGATTGCTTTATAAGATCACTATTAAAATTTGCCGTCATTGTCAAATCCAAAATGGCGGACAAAAATTCTAAAAAGGCTTTTAACAAACGTATCTTATATTTTTCGAAAATTTGTTGATTTTTTTCGGAAGCAACAGAAAGTTTTACAGATTGTACGATTGCCTTGCCATTTCTATGTGCATTCATTTCCTCATAAATTCATTATTACTAAACCGACAATAAAATAAAAAGCATTATGGCGAAGTTCTTCGCCATCTCTAAATGTAATATGGCTTACTAAATCGAATTTGACCCTCTATAAACGATAGTTGTTTCATATGTTACGAAAAATTTTTCGACCCTTTTTTGAATTTATTTATAAGATCTAGATCCACTACTCACAACGAAGTACTAATCATAAAAAAATAAATCCTCGCAACATACAAAGAAGTGATCCTTCCAAGAAGGACAAATTTGACTTTTTTCCAACATCTTGGATTTAAAAATATCGGGAAATGTCAATACTTTTGTTCAAAGAGCAATATTTCTTTTCTTTTATTGAAATCGGTTTAATGAATTTATAAGGAAATTATTGCAGACAGAAGTTAAAGCAGCAGTTGGAATAACAATTATTATTTTAAATACCATTATTTAAAGAACCACTAAACGGATTTTGTAGATTTTATAGAATAAAAGATTAAAGAATTTATGAGGAAATGAATGTATACAAAATTGATAAGGATTAATTTTTTGGGAACGACTAAAGCGAATTTAATGATTTGTAACTAGTTGCATGAGGGTGGCGGAATCACAGCGTTTTTACGAATTCTAAAAATCATCCGGAATACAAGAATAAATAAGCCTCTTTGAAAAGGGCAAAATTGATTCTGTCAGCCACCTCAAATTTTATAATATCAAAAAAATCTTTCTGCTTAAAAGCCTAATCAATTTTCTGCAAAGTTCTGTCTGTTACATTAACATTGCTAGTTTAGTTCAAAAGTTATAACAAGAAACATTTTAGTAGTAGATATGAGTACCGGGTTTAATTACAGTTTATTTTATTTTGATTCAAAAACTCTTTCAAGACTAATTTTTAACTAGTTTTGGGTTAAATCGGGGGGGAGAGGGCACACAAAACGGCGGCGGGTTTTTTAAGGAATTTGGATACGCAGTAAAAAATCACTAAAAGATGCTCTTGTTTCGTAACGTTGGAAAGGTTGAGTTCATATAGGTTTTCTTACTTTCTTTGAAATCAGTTAAAAGTGTCACTAAACCGATCCCATCTCAAGAACCGATTCGTTCTTGCTATCTAACTTTATGAAATGTACGCTATCTAACTTTATGAAATGCAATACCCAGATACCTTGTCTTTGAATTAAGGGTGAAAAGTAACCAAATTTCCAGTGGCAGGGTAGCCCAGTAGTATGGTCGTCAGCTTCACATGCAGAAAATACCAGGTTCGCGTGTCAAACAACGACGCCAAAAGAAAAAAAAAAGAGTCACATAGCTCTGCCGCGCACTTCCTTCATTCAACAGTCGACATCGAAATGGTGTGCGATACACATGCACACAAAAACACAAGTTGTCCTTGTACATCGAGAATATAAGCAGGTGTAGTCCAGAAGCCAACAACCGAAGAGCCAGGATTATTAACTCAGGAGCCTGCTACAGTTGGAACCAGGACGGCGCGGCGCCAGCAAAAATCTCAATACGACGACCGCGACTGTTCCGCTGAAGAGGAAAGAAGTCTACCGTCTATAACCAAGTACTGCTGTTACAATAGCGATGTTATGTAGATGCAAGTCTAGCATGTAGCAGGACCACCTTTCGGAAGGGATGTAAAAGCGTGGTTTCACTGTGCATACTTGCTACGCAGTATAAAGATCCCTGCCCTCGACAATTAGGAGTCAGGCAAAATTAAGTCCTCTTAGAGAAAGAAAACTTGCATCCTAAGGGGCACGTGCATCAGTTTGGTATATGGTATACGGACAAATCGGGGTTGGGAAAAGGGCGCTCCGTGTGCGTAGCCGCTAGACCAAAAATGGTCTCCCCGCCATTACTACTACTACTACCCAAATCGATAGTATGGACTTTTGGCCATTCATTCTCTTAAATCTGACTGAGTGCGCCAGTTTCAAACTTGCTTCGATCGGCGCGCCCCGTAAATTTATTAGCAGTATCATTAATCCAATTATTTTCTAGACACTCCTCGTGTACATAATAAAAATTCTAAATGTAGAACATAAAAATAAAATTACAAGTTCTAGCAGCCTTTAAATTCGATTTGCATGTCAAGAGCTTCTATTTTCGAAAGCATCGCAAAACATTGTGAATAACATTGTTTTTGATTAGGTAGTTTAAATGCAAACTTTATTACAGCGTAACACTAAACTCAGTTAATAGCAATCAAACTTGTAATTTGTCCTTTTTATATATATATATATAGGCAGTGGCGGATCCAGGGGGGAGGCAAAGGGGCTAGGGCACCCCCCCTTCCAGATAAAGATTATTTGCTAGTTCTGCCGCATCACATTTAAATTTGTAAACAAAATCTACTTAAGTTTTAAAAAAATTTCGCCAGTGGCGATTTGACCCACCATTTTTCGCTAAATTTCACAGCTCAGATCTACAAAAAACTACAAAAAAAGTGTTTGGTGTTTGCTGCCAGTTTCGCCACCCCCAGGAAATCCTGGATCCGCCACTGTATACAGAGTATTCCAAGTTTTTTCTTTTTCAATTTATTTCCCAACAAACTTATTGTCTATTACAGGGAAAACTTAAGGTGTCCAGCATTGCTAAGTTTTTTATTATTAAAGATAGAAAAAAGTTTAAATTTTTAAACTACTAGTTTTTGATGCTCTTTAAAATACTTAAATCGAAAAAAATTAGAACATCGCCTTTTGGAGTTTTCGTATTTTTTCAAAAAACACAAAAAAAAATTAATTAAACATTTTATAATTTTTGTAATTGTAATTTTATTTGGTCCAAGAGTCTAAGAGTAGTTTTAAATTTGAAATAACTTCGTTTATTTTAACTGTGAGAAAAAAACCACAAGACAATTTTTGTTTAGAATTTACACTTTTTTCTATCTTTAATAATAACAAAGTTCACAATGGTGGACACTTAACTTGAGACACCCTGTATACATGGTCGCATGCAGGGACGCTTTGGGGCATGAACCCCCCTTAAGCCTATAGGATTTTTTAAGATATTTTTTACCCATTTTATAAATAAATTGATTATAATTAAATAACATACAACGTGCGCGAACATCATTATGGCTGCTGTATTATTAACAAATACTTACATTTTTGCTAATAGTACCCCAGTCCCACCATATGCCCCTTTGATATCCCGTCGGTTTCGCGGTAAAAGAAAAAACAGGAAATACTGAAATTACGGTTTGCGCACCATTCAGATTGTAAACGCGAAAAAGTCGTTTACTTCTTGTCAAAAATGACAAGAACATGGAATAAACGAATACAATATCATAATCTGTCATTTACTCTTAACCAAGAGTATAAGAGCCAGTGGCGTCCCGTGAGTTGTAAAGCTGGGGGATGCAAATGGCTTAGGAGTGGGGGTAATCGATTTTTCAAGCTGCACTTAACTGAGTTTGTAATATTCGTTATACCTAACAATGCAAATCCAGTGCAAGAATTCATATGTTCTCTGGAAGATTCATTTTTTTATTTTCTCAAGAAGATGGTGCAAATCTTTCACATCCGTTAATGCCCAAACAGTGCAACAGGTTGGTTAAATTACACCCGCAAATCCAGTTATTTTAAACATGACGTGTGAATAATCTGTTTTGTATCCTTCTTTGACTAACTTGAGTTAGGTTTAGATCCGGTAAGGGCCTACCCAGTTCTTTAATGTTGATTTTATTTTCCAAAGAATGACTGGAAAAATTGATTTTAATAATATTACTAACGTAATTTATTATCAAGATCGATAATAAAAATTCGCAGTAAATTATAATACGACTAGAAACGCAAAACAATATGGATAAGGTACAAAACTACCGTATTATCATGTTATATTAATCAGACTGGCCCATAACATATTGACAAGCGGACCGAACCTCGATATTTTGTGGAACGGCCGCAAAATAATTGCGCCTTTCTTTGTACTAAAACAGCGGTATGACCCCCTCCACTCTCACCTCGTTTACATCGTACCAGGGGCCGCGAGATGGTTTGTGGCCCGAGAAAGCCGAGCGGCTACCGATTCATCGATTCGTACTTCATCGTGTCGGTAGGTAAGCATAGAGGCGAAAGAGAAAATTATAGAATAAGCAAATAATTGATTAAAAAATAGTTTTTAATTTTTTTTTGTTTTTTTGAGGAGGGTCGCGCGGTTATTCTGACTTAAAGAGCAGCCGTCTCTGATAAGGGCTATAAGCATACTGTTAGTTTAGTAGTTTTTTTCATTGGTGCTATCAAAGTTACACGGCAAACACTGCTCTCAGCACTTAAGAGCTTACCAGCCTGCCGTGATATGGCAGAGCTACTTGGCTTCACACGCACATCCGTAGCATGGTGCATACGGCGTAGCATGGGACTTTAAACCAATCAGCAATCGACGAGCAGCGGCCATATTGTGATCGGTTTTGGTTACATCATGCATAGCACTATACTAGCCTCACGATTGACGCTGAACAAAACACCTGACCTACTCGCACCCGGGTGAGTCTGTTCACATGAGATTAACCGTAAAAAATTTGCTAGAAAGTTACTTTGATCTTTTTGTAAATTTACTAATTAAATAATTAACTAAAAGTTAGAGAGTTGCTCTCCGACATCATATTTAATTTGTCTACTAGCGGGCAACTCTTTTCTTGCACACTGTCAATCAATACTGTGTGACTGTTATTCTCCAAAATGTTTCTGTTTGCGTAAAATTATCTTAAGAGCAGTTCTCGAGATTAGTCCTCTTAATTGAACACAAACCCTTACTCGGGCCACAACAGATAAGGCCAAAAAAAAATTAATTTCAGTCACAATAAGTGCAATAAGTATGTTCTATTTCGTAAAAGTTATTTCTAAAATATATATTGTATTGTAGGTTTAAAAAAAGTAAGTAATATTGATTGAATAAAAAAACCGTCACACTTAATTAAATACAAAGCAAACAAAGCAACACAATGTTAAGGACGAAAACGCGCATGCGTATTTAAAAACGACGGATAAAACGTAAACAGATAAAAAGTTGTGACAAAGAAAGACAATATCTGTAATATTATTACAAGTAAATAATTATAAACAAAAGATTGCAAAACATTTATAAGAGAAGAAAAAACATACAAAACTTACTTTGTTGCTAACTAAATTTAAGAATCTCCGAACGCGGTTGGAAATATTAGCATCAATTTTAACCGAAACCCGTTACATAAAACAGTCCTCAAAAAGGCGAAAACTCCCGTTTTTCAAATGATAAAGGTTGGAAAAAACAAAGGCGCTGTTTTATTGTGTATAAAAGTCAGAACACAAAATCCACTTTGTCGTTGACGTGTGCGGAATGGAGAAAGGAGCGCGGAGAAACTAACGCGGCGCGGTGGCCGGTCGTCATGCTGATTGACCGGTTATGACCATGACATATCTTTAAATAATACAAATACAAGGTCTCCAACTGAGTACGGTTGCCCACTTTTTTAATGTCGTTTTAAATTTAACCAAACTCGTCCGGAAAGCCATAAACTTTAGCGGGCTCTAAAAAAACTACTAATGAAAATCGTTTAAATTCAAATTCAAAATTCAAAATTTTATTAACGCATATAGCGTTTACAAATGTCAAAAGATTAAATTAGTTAACAGTAAAAGTCAAAATACACATAAAAATACTCTGCCAATATATGGGCCCCTAAGCTCACACTAGGTACTATAGTTATAGTGTACGTGTGAGCTAATATAACTAAAAACTAAAATATATTTTAGTCAACTCCAGACTAAATTACCTTTTGTTTGATACCACACAAGCCATGTTTTGACTTAAACTCAAATTTTTGAAATCTACTCCCACCCTTAAAAAAACAAAAACTAAAATGTATTTTGTTAAACTCCGGACTCAATTACATTTCGTTTGATATCACACACGCCATATTTTCACTTAAACTCTAATTTTTGAAATATACCCCCACCCTTTTTTTTAAATAAATTAAAATGTATTTTGTTTAACTTCAGACTCAATTACCTTTCGTTTGATATCACACACGCCATATTTTCACTTAAACTCTAATTTTTGAAATCTACCCCCACCCTTTTATTTAGTTTGTGTTCGGCCAAGCGGTTTTTGAGTTATGCGCGTTGGTCGTTACAGACATACAGACAGACAGACAGACAGACAGACAGACAGACAGACAGACAGACAGACAGACAGACAGACAGACAGACAGACAGACAGACAGACAGACAGACAGACAGACAGACAGACAGACAGACAGACAGACAGACAGACAGACAGACAGACAGACAGACAGACAGACAGACAGACAGACAGACAGACATACAGACAGACAGACAGACAGACGGCGCAACAAAAAAGTTTCAAAATCTTCTGAAACGCAAAGATATATAAAAAAATTTGAAATCGGAGCAATTTTTTTTTTCTCGAAAAAATTAGGATCACCAAAGCTCACACTACTATAGTATAGTATATGTGTGAGCTAAAAAACAATCAGTCAATAAGGTCTTGAATAAGCCACTCTATGCAAGAACTGGCGATGGCACACAGTTTAATTAAGATTTAGTTTTCACAGTTGTTCAACATTTAAAAATTTCTTAACAAAAACTAAAATATCTAAAAACTAGTAAAAACATTTAAACAAGCCATTTAACACAGACAGATTAAAACAGCAATTTGGTGAACCACTTGCAATACACATAAATAACAAATATATTTTATAAACATTGGTAGACCATTGATAAGAGGCATTAATTTGTGAAGAAACAGTTTCTGGCACTATTACGAAATCGATCAAAATTTGAATCAAATCAAACGTCATTTGCTTTATTGCAGATCCTAGTGATAGGAGAGTTTACACGATAATTGGTACGATGAAAATTTACATTAAAAACGCAATTATTTCTCGTGTTCCTTGATGTAATACACAAACCAACCGCTGCTAGGAGTTCTGGTACATCCAGGATATTATGGATGATCTTATAAAGTGTACATAGATCAAAAAAGTTTCTTCTAGTTTCTAATGAATTGCGATTTAAGAGTTTGATAAGTTCTGGATAGTTTATATCATCATATGAAATATTCATTTTAAAACCCATTCTTCTAAGAAACTTTGATTGAACTCTTTCAAGTTTAGTTTTGTGAACTGCATAATATGGCTGCCATATGGTAGTCCAAATACTCAAGTACAGAGCACACAAGGGAACAAAACAGGTCCTTTAAGACATAAATGTTAAATTCTTTGTGTTTTGAGTACAAAGCCCATTAATCTCAAAGCCCTATTAATGGTTATGTCAATGTGACTTGTGAAGGTAAGTTCACTGTCCAACCAAATGCCAAGGTCCTTAACAAGGTTTTTTCCTTCGAGCTCAATTGTGTCAAATTTGTGATAAAAAGGAATAGTCATTTTAAATTTAGAAAAAATTACCTTACATTTTCCATTGTTTTAAAGTTAAATTGTTGTTTTTACACCACGTTATAAATTTGTTTAAGCTCTCCTGCAGCAATCGGCAGTCATCCTTAGATTCCACAATTATATAAAATTTGACATCATCGGCATAGGCCACGAACATACAGACATCGAAAACACTTTTTATGTCATTTAGGAATATATTAAATATTAAGGTCGAGAGGTTCGAGAGGAACACTTGATGTTAACAAGATTTCTGAAGAAATATAGTTTTTTAATTTAACTGACTGTGATCTACCAGCAAGATTGCTCTCAAACCATTTGGGCAGAGTTTCATGAACACCAACAACTTTCAATTTGTTCAGGAGGATGCCGTGATCAATCCTGTCGAATGCCTTCGAAAAGTCGGTATACATAGCATCAACTTGACAGCAACTCTCGAAGGCACCTAACAAGATATGTTCGAAGGTTAAAAGATTAGAGATAGTAAACCTTCCCTTCATGAAGTCATGTGGCTTTTCTTTTTATCTAAAATTAGTTTCTTAAGGTCAGGATTCATCCATTTTGGAAACTTGGCCTGTTTAAATCTACAAGTAGGCACAACATTTTCAATCAAATTATGAAAAATGTCATAGAAAAAATAAACTGCAATGTCCACATCTGTCTCCTCAGAGATAAAAGACCAATCTACAACTGACAAAATAATTAATTTACCTAAAATTTGCATATTTAAAATTAAAATAATGATAATCACATGATATAGTTTCTGGGGAGTCACAAAATGTTAAATTGCACTTAAAAGTAGGATGGCAACCTGAATAGTGGGTTGTCATTAACTATAGGGTTCACATCCGAGTGATTACAAAAAAGCAGATCTAAAAAGTTCCCATAGATGTCTGGGATACTTATATGTTGGTACAACCCTAAGTATGCCACACAGTCTGAAATATTTGATGGCTCATTTGTTAATGACCCTGAAGGTACTGACCCGCCCTCTAATTTAACCCAGTTTTTTTAAGGTCAGTTAAAATCAGTATAATATGAGTAAACTCAAATTGATCAAAAAGTTGAGTTACAGCAGTACAATAACTTTAATATATAAGACCATCAGGGACTCGCGTAATGTAAGCATTTTCAATCAGGATTTTATCTGATCCAATATTAAGAAGTAAAAATTTGTGTTTAACATTGTCAATGGGTGTAGTAAGCAGTCGACATGAAAAAGAGTTTTTTACCGCTATTTTTTTTTACAAGTGCTAGTTTTACTTGATCTATCACACCTAAAAATCTGCTAACCCTCAAAACCTAGCTCACTCGCTAAAACACTACAGTCCAATAAAGTATCTGTCTATAAAAGCACATCAAAGTCTTCCACTAGAATATTGCACATTAAAGTTTCCAATTTGGATTTAATGCCTCTTACATTCTGATAATAGACACTTGTTGGAATAAAACCTGACCTTATTTTAAAATCGACCCTATGGTGACAAATTTACATATAAAAAGCAGCTGCTTTGCTTCAAAATTCGGCCTTTGTGTTTTTAAAAACCGGATTTATTAAATGAAAGTTAGCGACTGCATTATTAAATTTGGCTTTAGTATGTCAATTTTGAGAGGTCAGCTGTTAGTTTTCTGTGTGAATGTGTCAGAATAAAGTCGACTCTAAAATAAAGTCAGGTTTTATTCCAATAAGTCCCTAATAAAAGGTGAAGGTTCTATCACTACTCTGTTGCGATTCTGAAAACTTGCATTGTTATCATTCCTATTGAGGAAAGTAAATGGCCATGATATTTGGTGGCCAAAAGGCCAAAAGTTTTTATCAAGTAGCCTAGGGTACAGGCTTTCAGTAATACCAACCTTAAATGATTTAGAGTTGGCCTTAGTTGGTAGCTCTTTAATTATCATTGTGTCCATTTCAGAAATTTGAGAATTTTTTTAATGTACTCTTCTACAATTTTCAAAGTACAATTTTTATCGATTCTCCCCAAAAACAGCCATTTTTTACCTGACACACCTCTGAATAATTCTGTATTTGGCGAAAATCGGTTATTCGGTATTTGCGAAGGGCTAGACCCCACCAAATTTGTTGGTTTACCTGTAAGTTGTCTGAAACCAGATCTATCAAAATCGACAAATTGAGTCATAGTTAAATGCCCCATTGCTTGATTCACAGCCCGTTGTACTTGGCTATTGGATTCTTCTCCATTACTAGTTTTATTTTTATGTTTGACCACACCACATAATTAGTTTTTTGATTTTGTTCTTTTTTTGTTTTATTGTTTTGTGAGGTTAGGGTTTAACTCGTTCTTTCCTTTTCTGGCTTATGGCTTTTCGGCCACCGAGGCTAGTGCGAAAGCAGAGTCAAACTCTTGATGAATTTGTGAACAGCCCAACTGATCAATGCTCACAAAAGGATGCCGGGGCGAGTAGATGTTGTTTGTGGTTGGAAAACTAACCTAACTTTTTTTAAATTTTGTATTTCTTGGGAAGTTTCACGATTTCGATCTTCGAGATCACTGATCCTGGTGTTAGAAACCTCTTGACGCTACATTAACGTAAGGACCAACATGTTAGGGGCCTAATTTTCTCTTTTCGAAGATTATTTGACAATTTCGTCGCTCATTTTTGGCGCGCACTCGGGACAGAAAATTAGTCCAATTCCGAGGGTTTTTGCTCCCTTAAGCCTCACTAAACAACCCGGATGATATTGCTTGGAACATTTTTTACATTTCAACTCATTTTTGACACTTTTTTTGCAACTTGAACAATGTATTTTAATAAAATTTTCGGAATCATCCGTGTTTACATCATTATTTGCCGCCATCGCGTTTACAAGAACGTTTAATAAATCATGATGCTTATTTTAAACCATGATGTGTTGCCAAACAACGCACTGTTTCTTTGTATTCTACAAATGAAGAAAAAATAAAGGGACATCAAATAAGTGGGCGAGTGTACAAGCCACCGTTCCTAAAGTTGATATATCTTCTTTGCCTAAAAGTCGATTTGGTAAACAAACCAAGTAGCATTTACTAGTCGTGGAAGTTAAGGAAACCACTAAATGTAGACGTGGTGTAAATGGTTATGATTAGTTGTGTGATCGAATATGACCAACACCGACAAAACTACGATTTCTCAACGTTTATCCTATTAAACTTAATAATAATATGCGTAACTGTTCGCGACCTTAAAAACCAAATACTTGAGGTATGTTTTTGGTGTGAAAACGACGTTTAAGAAATGTTTTTCAGGCTCAAAATTTGTATCTTTGGGCACGGCAGTGCCCGGCCAAGTTCGCGCAACTGCTGTTCTATCTTTTCTTGAAACATTTCAGCCCACATTTGACCTATCTAAAAATCTACTTTGGAATGAGCTACAAAACTCAAATTTTGCACAGTTGTCATTCTTCATAGGCTTAACCATAACCTTTCAAGCTTCATGGACTTCCATAAACCAAGAAAGTAGTTACGAAATTTCAAAAAACGTTGAAATTGCCACTCATTCACTCATGTATAGATCATGAAAATTCTACTGTTCTTCCAGGCATGCCACAAAGCCGAAATTTGGTAGACTGATAGAAATTACGACCAAACCCTTGGAAAAAATCAAAAAACACCAAAGTTCTTATTAAATTTTCTCCCCTATACATGTAAAGTTATGTAAAAGTAACATCGTTCACTTCCACAAACGCTAGAGAGCCGAGCTTTGGCAGACTGATAGGAGCTATGCCAAAACTAGAGGCAAAAATTTAAAAACAACGAAATTTTAATTTACTTTCCTCCTCTATAAATGTAAAGTTATGTAAAAGTAACTTTGCCCACTTCAGAAACGCTAGAGAGCTATGCTTTGGAAGGCCGATAGGAACTATGAAAAAACTATTGGAAAAAATTTAAAAACACCAAAATTTTAATTTACTTCTCTCCCCTATAAATGTAAAGTTATGTAAAAGTAACATTGCCTACTTCCAGAAACGCTAGAGAGTTGTGCTTTGGAAGGCTATTTTAAAAATCTCAAAATTTTAAATAGGGCATTGTAAAAGTTTTGAACAATATTCCGCATAGTTTATTACTTAAAAACTTAAATATTATCCAAATGCTTTAAAAAAGGGTTAAAATCATAACAAAAACATTTTATATAAAAGCCAAGTCCGCGAAAATGATGTTCCTTAAAATGAATTGAGATAAAAGGAAAGTCAATTTCTTCAATACAAATTTTAAAATGTTCTTACTGATTTGGAAATGCTTTTCTAAACTTGGCTGGCTAAGGCTGTAATAGAGAGTGTTAAATTGAACATAAAAAGTTCGTGATTCATTTCTTATATGATCTGTTCTAGATATTTTCATTGATCTTCTTAGTGCATCCATTTCGACACTCTCCTTTTTTGCTTTGTAATTTTCTGTTACGCGACAAGTCTCTATTCCATACAACAGCGTGGTTTTCACCATTGTTTTATATATGTTAAATTTTACATTCCTTTTTATTTCTGTGCTCCATAAATTACTGTTAAGACATCCAAAAACTTTTTTTGCTTTTACTATTCTTTTTCCAGTTCTTTACAGTCTGTTCCTGTTGTATTAAATGTGACACCTAAGTATAAATACTCATTGCATGGAGGTATTGTTTGTCCATTGTCTAGTTCTAACTCACTTGATTCGTTTTCAATATATAAGTACTGCGTCTTGTCCACGTTCACTGTTAACCCCCACTTTTGGTATTCTTCCGTTATCTTTAGCTAAAATTACTTGGTCGTCAGCAAAGTGTAGTGTGTAAGTGGTAAATCGGTCGTTAAGTTGTATTCCCATGTCGTGTGCTTTACGTGTCCAGTTTTTTAGAGATACTGCGATAATAATGCAGAAGCCTTAGTGGTATATTTTTGAGCCAAAATGTTAAGCCTAAATCAGATTGTTGTAATCTTTAGAGTTTTTTTATGAACTGGGTTGAAAAAATATGCCACTTTTGTCACACTCAGTATGTAGGTACGTGGGCACAATAGATCCATTTGTGGTCGCAGTGCATGGAGGTCCAGTAGGGCCTGCCACCACTTTCGAATACATACATATTTACATACTGCGATATATATTTTAAAAAGAGTTGAAGAGATACAACATCCCTGTCTTAAGCCTTTCGTTACCAGGAATTCTTTTGAAATTCGATTTCCAATCTTAATTTGAGATTTTAACCCTTTTTGTAGTTCTTTTATCGCTTTTATATATGTATGATTGACATTAGTTTGTTCTAACACTGTCCATAATTTTTCTACTTGAACGGTATCTTATGCTTTTGGTAGGTCTACAAAGGTAACATGAGTCTCTATATTTTTGGCACTTCTTTTTTGAATTACTTGTTTAAGACAAAAAACATTATCACTACAAGACCTGCCTGTACGAACCCCACTATGCTATTCTTCTTCTTGGTCATGAAAATCATTCTCTATTAGGTCTCTAATCCTACCGTATAATCTACTGAGTTTACTGGATACTGAAATTCCTCTGTAGTTGTCGCAATCCAGCTTGTTTCCTTTTTATATATTAAGAATATGAATGCTATTTTCCAATCATCAGGTACTGGATATCCGTTTAAGCATTGATTGATAATATATGTGAGATTTTCTAGCAGTATCTCTGATACTTATTTGAGTATTTCAGCGTATATTCCGCCAGGCCCGCTAGCTTTTACGGACACACACATATTGAGTTCAAAATATCCCAAAAAAAAACTTCGGCAATAATTCTGTTATCAAAATAGGCCCTTAAAAAAATCAGACAAATTCATTATAGGTCTGAAATCGAGATATTTCTGCTCAAATATGGAAAAGGGCAGCAACTACAAAAAAAACCGAAATGCGTTTTTTGTTACCTATTAATCTTAAATTACTTAATAATTTGCACTTGTTTTTATATTTTTTATTTTATTTTTTATACTGGGACGCACTTATTATCTTTCAAATAAAGAATTGAATTGAAACACCCTGTAGAGCTCCTATTAGGAAAATACCTCAGATGCAAAATGTCTTATGCAAAAATATGTTAACATCATTAAGACTTTTTAGTCGCGATGAGACAGCCACACGTTCAAAACAAACAATTACGGGCGTCCGGCAGACGCTGGTGCTCATTTGTTTTTGACAATTTATATTGATTATTATAAAATAGGCTTTAAACTAGCTGTATTATATCTAAATCCCGGAACATAAGGATTAATATTTAAATTTCCGGTAGCTTGAGTAATCCTTAAATTAATAAAATAGTATTTTAAGGAATTCTTAAATTATTTAGTTACTTTAAAAAGCCTTTTCGCTCCTACCCAATATAAAAAAATACTTCACTAACTGCAATAAAATTAATTTAAACTTAATACTTAAAAGTAATGGGATGAAAAGTTTCCAGCCTAACATAGAACGCAACACCCTAGTGGCTAAGTAATAATTTATTTTTCTACATAGACCCCTTGTAAGGTAATACATTTGGCCCAACAATGTTCTACTGATTTGATGCCATCACTGAAGTCTGATTTATCCAACTCGTCAAAATAGGCGTTTGTAGCTTCAATGACTTCTAAATCTGAGGAAATTGTTTTTCCAGCGACAATTTTTTTTAGGTTTGGAAACAAATAAAAGTCTGACGGGGCTAGGTCTGGCGAATAAGGTGGATGGTTTAACAGTTCAAATCCCAGCTGATGGATTTTAGTCATTACAAGAGAGGACTTGTGGCAAGGTGCATTGTCCTAATAAAACATAATTTTCTTTTTTGCCAAACTAGGGCGTTTTTCGCTTGAGCTGGTCCAGTAAGTCGCTGTAGTACTCTGAATTTATTGTGCTTCCTTTTTCGAGATAATCTATGAGGAGTATCCCTTTAGCGTCCCAAAAGACCGTTGCCATAACCTTTCCAGCAGAGGGTACTGCCTTTGGCTTCGTTGGAACTGGTTTATCCTCTGCCGTTCATTGTTTGGATTGTTGCTTAGTTTCAGGGGTATAATGATGAACACATGTTTCATTAACCGTAATAAATCTACGCAAAAAGTCCCCTAAATCACGTCTAAACAGTGCCAAATTCTCCTATGAAATGGTTAGACGCACAAGCTTTTATCGGGCGTAAGCAAACGCGGCACCCATCGGGCGGATAGCTTTCTCATAGCTAAAACTTCACATAAAATAAGGTAAGCTTGCTCTTTTGATATGCCCACAGCCTCAGCTACCTTTTCCAATCTTAATCTGAGATCTAGATCTAGAATTAGTTTGTGAATGGTTTGCACCATTTCTTCAGAAGTTGCCGTTTTTGGCCTGCCAGAACGCGGAGCATAATCAGTTCTAGTACGACCATGTTTAATGTCCGATACCCAGGTTTTAACTGTGGTATAGAAACCCTTTGATATGAAAATATTTTATTACGGCTCTTATGTCGTTTCCTCCTATCTTTTAAAATTGACACACTGTATACACTTTCAAAATAAGCAGGACGCAAACTACTTGATGCATTCACTTTAAATTTCGAACGTATACTGATCACAAGCAAGGCTACACAAACACGTTGGAACACGAAAGCAAATCGGGCCTGCTATAGGCTAGGCCGGAAACTTTTCATCCCAACACTTAAAAGCCCTTGCAGTGTTATAGATGAGACTTTGACCAAGGTTTGGATAATATTATGTCTGTGTTTAGACAAGTTTTTAACTTTATTTTAGCACACATGTTTCAAAAAAACTCAAAAATATATTTTCTTTGTTCTGGGCTCCCTTTTTTGTGACGCCCTCTATATCTAGAAGAATAGAAAGAATGGACTTTGTTTTTAATGAAAACAAAAAAGAGGAACACAATAATAATGATTGGTGGGTGTTTAACCACTTCCGAAAAAATGGTGATGAGTTTTAACAACTATTGTAAGGGGTTATAGAAATATTTTATATACATATTAAGATGAAAAAAACGTGCCTCGGAAATATTTTTGTAGAATCCATGCCTTTTACCTCCAAAAATTTTACGCGCTCCAAAACATGTCTTTTTAATAAAAAAAAATTGTGTGTTTTGAAAAATACAAAAACTGTATTTTGAGATTTATGATCAAATCTTGATGTTTGGTCATAAAAGTTACACCGTTTTACGGAAGATTATTGGGATTGTTTAAGTAAAATTAACAAAAACAAAATGAAAAATTATTATAAAGATTAATAATAAATAACTTTAATTTACGTAGCAAACCAAAGAAGTTCTTAACTTTTAAGAAGTTTTTAATGTCAATATTAACACCGTTTTACCAGCTATGTTGTCTTAAATATGCCCACAGCAATCGAGGACCTCAAAGTAGAATGCCAGGTCAGGCTTAGCACAAATTGTCTCCTCGCTCTGCCTTTATAGCTGAAACGATTTGAAGACTTACAAAGAGGGAAAAAAGGGTTTTCCTAAAAGAATTCTTTGAAATTTCTTGTCTATAAATAACGATTTCTTGGGTTATTTTTTCCAGTTTATGACATATCGTTCAATCTTAACTTCGATGTAATTTTTTTACGGAAAAAGTGAAATGTTGACCTTTCAGCTTGCCAATATGCCCTAAAATGTTACTTGGGAGTGTTGAGATGTCTTTAACCTCCCAGGTTTACCGTAATGTCGGTTATGTTAGGTAGTGAATATGTAAATTTTTTACTAAATTTGTTTATTATTAACTTGACTGCAGAGGGTCAACATATCGGTTGGTGGCCTCCGAGAAGCTAGCGTATGTTGAGTACTGCGCTTAATTTGCCGTATGCTTTATAATAATCGAGGTCTTTTAACTTGATTTTAGTTTAGCGAATGAAGTATACTCATATACGTAATATTACGTATATGAGTATACTATCCTAGTAAACTCAATTCCATTGTATAAGTGTGCGTGTCTGTATGAAATTTAACGCAAAAAAGTTCTCACATCAGTTAGTTTTATCCTTCTGTTCGTTTTCAATGGAATGAAACTTTAGTCCATCTTGATGACATCATAATAAATTCAAAAACAGAGAAAGAACATATAGAAAGACTAAGAGAGGTTTTTTCCAATTACATGAAGTCAATCTTCACAGTGCGACCCTATAAAATTTAGGTTTTTTTGAGACCACCAACATTTTTTTTGTAGTTCCTAATAATAGACTGCCCCGTCATTAAAAACCACTGCTCGCCTAAATCGCAGCTAGTCCTTCTTAAGAGATTTTTGAGATTAAAATTTTTTAAATGTTTTTTGTTAACGGTCTTTTAAAAAAAAATAAATTCATAAATTTTGTACTGGCTATCAGGGTCATATCTGCTGAAACCATCAAATAAGAAAAAATAAATCCGACTCACTAAAATATTTAATAAATCTTTGGTCGTTTCTTACCTCTAAGCTAATTCGATTACACGGTTTTTTACAAAATGGCAGACACAAAGATGTCAATTGTATGTTGAAATGCCAATTTCTTCCCGCTCCAGAAACAGAGGATATGAAAGAAGAACTGGTAACTTTTACAACAGAACAAGGTAAAAAATTAAACAAAAATAAAAAGTCCGGCTGTAGGGACCGTAAAGACAAAGAGAGAAAAAAAAATGAGCTTTCTCAGAAAAGCAAAAACGTAACAATAATAAACCAACCCGTTCCGAACCAAAAGAATCACTCGACGAGACAAGAAATGAAGAGACATTTTCGGTAACAAGTGAATTCGAGACATCACTGAAAAAAGAATAAAAAAAAAACAAGTTTACAAATACCACAATTGCAGATGCATTGGCATTCTTAAATGGTTACAAAAGAACAGCCATTATAAATGGATGAAAATCCTGACGGAGCGTACCGTACCTCAAAAAATTCGTTTGATGTTTAATATTAAGCCTGTCATAAGAATGCCTACTGATATATTTAATTTAGCTGTCTCCGAGGATACCCTGACTGATACTGCAAATTCGCAATTAATTTTATAAAATTGGTAATTAAATTACATTTTTTCTTTTCAGTTTTCATCATCTTCATTTCATCGTCTTTCCATTTTGGTTGTGTCGTACAGATAAAATATAATAAGGCGGTATAACAAACCGAAAAATTAATTTATTTAGTCTTACAAAAAATCCCTTTAAAATTTGATATTAAACCTGGGCTTAGGATATATCCCGAAATTGACATTAACTTTATTCATAGTACAGTGATGTTAGATTTTTCCCTTATATCTGAGGCTATCCTGAATTATTCTGCAAATTGGCAGTTGGTTTTTAGGTGGTTATCCAGATTTAATTTTTACTTTTACTCATCATCTTCATTTTGTCACTTTTTCATTTTGGTTGTAACATATTGATAAAATCTATTAAAATTTTCTGAAAAAGAAACCAAAAATTAAGTTTTTAGTCTTTGACTAAGTATACAGTGTGTTTCAGCGAAAACTTAACAGTGGCCTTTTGGGGTATTTTTTTAGAAAATTTGGAAAAACCCTCGGTTACGTCAATTTTTTTTATAAGAAAAACACTTTTTAGCTATCCTGAAATGTTTGTTGCACGCACCCCCTTCGAGGGGTAAACGCGACCCCTATATTTTGAATAGAGAATGAGTGATACCCGGAGTTTTGAAGAACAAACGTAAATTTTAGTACCCGTGAAATAAAAAATCAAACAAGTTATATTTTTCCGTTAGCTCGAAAGCTTATCCTCACGGGGATCCAAAATATAATGGACACCTAACAAGTGTTGACAGTTAACTGTTTCGCCCTTATGCGACTCCTCAGAACACTGCTTAGTCAATGTCATATCCTTGCGAAGTTAATCAGACCGTTTTGTCAATAATCCTACGTCTATAGTAAGAAAACTTCCGCAAGAAGGGCCATCTGCTGAAATATGAGAGAAAATAGAACAAGAGCAGGCGATTAATAAATTGCTATATATATCGATCCATAAAAAGATCAACTGAAAAGAAAAGAATCCATCCGTGACCTTCGAGAGCACTTTTGTCTTTCAGGTTAGATTGACGCTGATTTGCGTTTTTACACACATTCAAGACGTGAGCGTCAATCAGCGGAATTTTTAAGCCAAATAAATACTAACAAACGTAAATTTTGGTACCCGTGAATTTAAAAATCAAACATCTTGGACCCCCGTGAGGATAAGCTTTTGAGCTATCTACGGAAAAATATGAGAAAAACAGAAACTTCTTTTTACTCGATTAGCCACGTAAACTTGTTTGATTTGGTGATGATGTGAGTGAGTGATATTTTCGCAAACTATTAAATCAAATATTGTAGAGCATGAGCTTTTTTACTTTTGTTGAGATCAATTTCCTTCAGAACATTCGGACACTTTTGCCACTGTTCTCTTCCATGCCGATGTCAAGGTGAACCAACGAGATTGAAAACTCGTTGAGATGAAGCGACTGTGTCGTATTGTGTAATGACAGAGTAAAGTATAAGTTGCCAAATGTGCAGATTAAAACGAATCGCGACTATCCGATTTAGTGAGTGGATCCTTGGTCATCACTTGGTCTGGGGCGTTTCTATTATTCGGTTACCAGACTAACTTTAGATGATGATATGTATTTTGATCTGTTGATAGAAAAATATTAAAGATGAGATATGAATGCAAATGCAGTGTGTTATCGAAAAAAATGCTAATAGTGAGGGAAAGAAGCCTTGGATTAATTTTGAGAAAAAGAATTTCTGAATTCTCTAAAATACGTAATACTTATTGCACTGACCAATTTGATTTTTTCAGATATATTTAAAATAGCAAAAGTCTTACTATTACACAAAAAAAAAACGATGTAAACCATCCCGGAGACTAGATCAGATGTCCCTTTTCTTGGCAAGATTTAAAAAAATTTAAAATCAAATCAAATAAATGAGTATTATGAGTTCTATAATTTATTTTTTGTTACATAGTTTGGGTTTAGAAAAAACATGTCAACTGGAAAGCTATAAACAGGCCTATAGATTTAATAAACAAAGGCCTTGAAAGGGATGAAGATGTCTTAGCTCAGTTCCTTGACTTAACTAAAGCTTTTGACTGCGCTCCACATGATATACTCTTGGAAAAGCTGCTTTACTATAAGTTTGACATAGATAGTCAAAGGCTCATAAGCTCTTACTTGTTGGATGGATGCATTTTAATATGTTTCGTTGTCTGGCATAGATTGAAGAAAATTACCTATACTTTTTGGGGTGATACGGGGATCAGTGTTGTAACCCATAATTTTTGTAAATGATCTTTCCAAAGTATTTGGTCAATCAGATTGTTTGAGGTTTGTGGATGATAACACATTAACTGATTTTTGGCTCACATCTTGAAGAACTAAATATAGAATCTTCAAGAGTACGTTCAGAAGTAAAAGTGTGGTTTCTATCAAATAGGCTGAGCCTTAATGAAGAATAAATAGTTCTAGTGATACTGATACCCAAAAACTTGTACGCTTTTTGGGAACATACGTAGATTAAAAACATTCTTGGGAAGGTCATGTGAATCATTTGTCGGGCATACTATCCAGAGACATTTATTTGTTGAGATCCATTTTTCAGTTTGCAACTACAAATACGTTGATCACTTGCTACCATGGTATTGTCCATTCACTATTGTCTTATGCACTACTTGCACGGGGTCATTCCTCACATAGGGATGAGTATGTTGATGTTTTTAAGTGAATTAATATTTTAACTCTCCCATAAAGGGAGGTTTACATTTCATACCGCACAGTGCAGTCCATACCATAAATACCAGGGGTAAAACAATACTGTTTGTCCCTTCTAACGATTAGCAAGAACCAAGTGTGGCACAAATTAATATTGTATGAAGTTTTATAATGCACTGCCAGAAAAAATAGGAAATTTAAAACTAAAAACACTTAAAAACAGAATCAAGACTTTCTTCATTAAAAATGCATTTTATTTATTATTTGAGGTACTTCTTAGTGCAGTGGGGGTATCCTATCCTTTCTGATTTTAACAAATATTTATGGGCAATTGTGTTTTTTTTTCTCGTTGGTTTCTTTAATGTTTAATTTTAGATTTTGATTGTTTTTTTTGTTCTGACTATTATATATTTTTTATATCTGTTA
This sequence comes from Aspidapion aeneum, assembly GCA_963576565.1. Taxonomy (NCBI): domain Eukaryota; kingdom Metazoa; phylum Arthropoda; class Insecta; order Coleoptera; family Brentidae; genus Aspidapion; species Aspidapion aeneum. The sequence goes on from OY755043.1 coordinate 108,334,413, forward strand.
TTTTTAATAGAATTTAGAGGTGATTTAGGTCCTACATATATAGAATTTTTAATACCTTCTTAAAAGTTTATCTGTTATTTTCTTCTTAATTTTTTTTTTAATTTTTTATTTTTATGCAAATATATCGATTATTTTGTTAATTATGACATATTTTTAACTGTAAATAATATATTTTTTATAGGTATTGGATTTATTAGTATTATTTAGTAGGAGATTAGGCCTTACATATATACATTTTAAAAGTTTTTTATTATTAATTTTTACATCAACTAAAATAATCTTAATTACAATCTAAACTGTTCGAGTAATTTGAAATTGACATATGAGCCATAAGAACTTCGACGCTACCAACTTTATGTCTATGAATAGTATTTAAGTAGAAAATTATATTATTGTGACAAAATTATGACACTTAAACTATATAAAATCAATACTTACTTGGCCCTCCATTGTGGAATACAATTATCCAAACATTGTTAATGGGAAACAATGTAGAGAACTGTAAGAAAAATTAAAGGCAAAATTACTCAAATGCAATGAAAAAGGACTTCCTCAAAAATTTTAAATAAGAAAATTTTTTGAAAATATTTAAGCCCCCTTTTCCCCTTATATTTTGGCAATTTTAGGTAATGTTTAATATGTAACTTATACTTACATGAAAAAACCTACATCACATAGTGAAAAATAATTGGTTGTGCACCTACATCACTAAAGTGAAAAAACTAAGGTTTTCTTTTTCCAACAGCTTTGTTTTTTGAAAAAATGCTCTTCTTTTTAACTTTACCATGGTGATGAAAAATGGAAGCAAGAAAAGTTAGAGATCGACGTCAATAGCTGTCATAAGTAGTTACCTTATTTTGCATAGAAATCTGTATTTAGATATTCGACATAGGAATATAATTTATAGAGGGTGGATCCCATTGAAAGTGTCCTTTGTCGAATATCTGACATAACCTAAAATTGCCAAAGTCTAAGGGAAAAAGGGGGCAAAAATATTTAAAAAAAAATTTCTTGTTTAAAATTTTTGAGCGAGTCCTTTTTTATTGCATTTAAGTAATTTTGCACATTTCACATTCCTTCCCATTAACAATGTTGGGATAATTGTGGTCCACAATCGAGAGCCAAGTAAGTATTGATTTTATATAGATTAACTGTGTGTGACTTTTGTCACAATAATATATTTTTCCAGTTAAATTCTATTCTTAGACATAAAGTTAGTAGCGTTGAACTTCCTTTCAGGTTCTTTTTGCATAAACACTTAAAAACTCTCAATTACCCCTCAGTATGCAAACATAAGTTTGCGAAACATGTTGGGTGTTTAAAAAAATCCAAGCAATAGATTTAATCAAAATTAGTGGAGAGAGACCCTAGAGTTTCATTTGACTGAACCTCGAAGAAGGCTAAATAAAACATCTCCAAAGTTAAGACGTCTAGACATATAATTATGTAAATTTTTTCTCAAAATTGACTCAAGAATTACCTCCTTTATTATTAGCACCTTATTCAATACCATCCTGTATATTTAAGTCAAACACAATACGTAGATATTTTACAAGTGTGTGTATATGTTAACCTGACAAGCATCAGTTTCGAGGTAAAATCCACGTAAACGAACAAATTTTTCAGGATCTAATATTTTACGCTAAAAATATATTAGAAATATAAATTTAACTTTTCTTGTTACTCAAGCAACACTGGTCAACGCAAACAAAGAAAAAATATTTTATGTTTTATAATAAAAAATGTTTTCGATAAATAGGGAGAGCCTTTAAATTCATCCGGTTTTTTTCATCGATGGAATGTAGATTGTTGACAAATGACAAGTGACATCCATCGGATATTAGTCGATGGAATGCTGATGAATTATCGAAAAATAAAAAGAAACCTGATGAAATAATATGGTAATGAAAACCTATTTTTTAATCTAAAAAAATTTGACGCTCCATGGATAGCCGGCTTTACACAACAAAGATGAAAATGTAAGAAACGGAGGAAACTATTCTCGTGGGCATCAAAGTAGGGGGCGAGGATCAAGTTTGCGTATATAAAAATAAGGGCTGATGCGAATGACAAATGACAGACAAATGACATTTATCGGGAATTGCTCACCGGCTGCCAGAGTCGGTGAGTTTTGGTGGAATCGATTGGTGGATCGGTGGATTCCATCGAAACTACCAAAACCCAATTGATTTCATCGATGTTTCACCGATGCATTTAGAAACTCGATTGTTCTCATCGATGAGCTCATCGGTGAATTTAGAGACCCTCTCATATTTAAAATTGGAACACGATTTTTAATAATAATAATCAACATTATATTGATTGAGGGCGGGGTAGACTTCGTCAGATGTCTATCAGGGGAAATGAATCGACCCCTGCCCTTCGTAGATTCCAGGTACTCTCTGACCCGGAGAGTTAGCACCTGTCTAGGGTCCCATTCCCAAGGTTATGGGAGAAGACCACATCGGTATGAAAGGCGGAGAGGATGGACCTCGGTACGGTAATCATAGCGTAGGTGGCAACCCTTTCTTTTAGGGATAGTATAAAAGACTACAGCTGTTGCCTTACAGTATGTAAGGTCACTGTATAACGAAGTTCCTTCTTCGTTATACAGTGACCTTAACAGTATGGCGTTGGATCGTCAAAGGCTAGAGGAGAAAAACCTTGATAGAAAAATCCTGGCACTCCAAGTAGGGGGTTGAGGCATTAGACTGGTTCTCTAATACTTTTAAAACAAAGATATTACCAAAAAGCCTAAACAAAGCCTCGGAGCAATGGACGGAAATTGCCGAAGACGAAAAAAGCAAAGACAAAGGACTCTGAATATAGCTACATAGAACGTACAGGGAGTGAACCAAAAGTTGGACATTATTGCAACCGAAGTGCAGAATAGTAAGATAGATATTACTGCACTCACAGAGACAAAAAAGAAAGGAATATGTACAAGTTGTTAGCTCCCGCTAAATTTCGCGGTTGTTTTTAAATTTTAAAACCACACAATTGGATAACAGACAGAGTACATTTTTCGCGCATTTGATATGCGCACCAAGAATCAGAGAGATCCTTTCTACCGCCTCGAGAAAAATGGCGTGTTAATTACTTTCTCCAACTATTACAAATTTCTACACTTGAAAGTGCTCGATTTTGGTGTACTGAAGCATAGAACTAGAAACTTCAGCCCTTCAGCTACGTGGTGCCATCATTAGATCCAGACAAAGGGCCCCTGGAACGTGGAGAAATTGGCTGCAAACTGATGAGTACTTTGTTTCTGATTTCCGTTGTGTGGGTACCAGCAATTAACCTATGGACCTTTAATTATTTCGTGATTACATATCAATTAATTTATGTTTGTTCACGCTTTTATTTAATAAAATATATACAGTCCATTGCAGTTATCGTTTTTCTAACTGCGGGCAAACATAAAGTGTTCCTTCGAACCAAATAAATAAATTTACTCCATACGACGGTATTTTAAGCAGCCATTTTCACATTTTCGCCGCGACCACACGGCCTTGAATTTCGCCAATCGTATTGAACCGTAGGTTTTCGTTCGAACTTCGGTTCTCGGCGCAATTCACCTGTTTTCGGTCCGCTGCTATGGTAACGCCGGGTCTACCGCGTGGTCATTTCAGTAAACAAAATCGAGGATCAATCAAAACAAACAAACAACATTTCTGTGATTAGATTTGTTCCATACCATTTCGATATTAAAACATTTTTCATCAATTGCGATAAATTAGTGCATATTTTCGACAATTCGTCATTTTTCTATTTCAGAAGCATTAATTTTGCGTTAATTGTATATTTACCGACAATTTCGTCATGTCAAAGGTAAAATCATGTCTATCAAAAAAGCCGTGCAAAAACGCAAGGGTTTTTTATCTGCGATTACCGAGTGTTATGTGTTTTCACAAACCGCGGCAACGGACGCAAAAGCGAGAAACGAGTTTCAAGTGAGGTATTCCGATTTGGATGAAACCTTCGATAAATGCATGTTGGCACATAATGATGTCATTATGCGGATAGACGACTCGGACGACGAGGAGTTTAAAACGCAAGATGCGATCCTTTTAGAAGCTCGTAAATATTTTTATGCGTGTAAGGCGGTTTACTCTGAAATATTTCAGGTTTTCGGGATCATATGTTCGTCAAAACGAATCTGAAACTCCAAAACTCAAAGAGTTAGGTATTCCCATATTTCGAGGTGATAAAAAATTATGGCCAAGCTTATTCGAAAACTTCAATATTTATTTTCATATCTCATCATTAAAATTGATATCAGAGATTAGCTTGTCTGATCAAAATTATAAAATTGCTTACGACAAATTAGTCAATAGATATCAAAACAAGCGAGACCTCGCAAATGATGCTTTGAGCACAATTATGAACTCTACATTAAAAAACGAGTCAGCTAAAGAATTGCGTAATTTAATTGACACCTTTTCAGAATCCCTAGAAATTTTAAAATCACTTAGCTTTGACGTTGACAGTTGGGACTTTATTATTTTTTTCATTCTGTTAGAAAAATTGGATATTCCGACGCGTTCAAATTTCGAAATGAGTCACGCCAATACTAATACCAAAATTCCCACTTTTCAGTCACTATTTCAATTTCTAGAAAAAAGATGTAAAGTTCTGGAATCACTTCCTCAATCAACAGCACCCAAAAAGGTGCCTACCTATCAAAAATCAAATTCTATGCAAAATCAGTTTCCGCAAAAGCCTACCTATCAAAAATAAAACGCTATGCCAAATCAGTTTGGGCAAAAGCCTACCTATAAATCATCCAATTCGGTTCGGTTCGGGTTTAATAGGACTGGCTGGCACCTCAACTAATTCAAGTACGGGAATAAAATGTTTCCGGTGTAATCAAGGTCACGTGCTTTCGAAATGTCAAACATTTCTTGACCTATCGCCTATCGATCGCCTATCTTTCGTCAAGCAGAAAAAATTATGTCTAGCGTGTTTTCATCCCTCGCATGGGGTAGACACGTGCAAATCAAAATATTCATGCAGGACTTGCAATAGTTAAAGGCACCACACTTTAACTCATATCTTAGAAACTAATAAAGAGTCTGGAAGCCAAGATAGTAGTCCTGTCATTCACACACCACCTGTCAATAATCTTCATGTGTCATTAAATACCTCAGGACCTTCAGGTACCTTTCTTTTATGCACCGCCATAATAGATGTTATGGACGGTTGCGGAAATTTTCAACCTGTAAGGGCACTGCTTGATTCTGGATCACAGACAGGATTCATCAGTGAAAAGTGTATTCAGCGTCTTAATCTACCTAGGCGAAGTTACACCAATGAAATATTCGGATTAAATCAAATGTCTTCTCTTACTTCCAAAGGGCTCGTTCAATGTCACATTAAGCCACAAGGACAGGTCACTCCTTTACTTAATTTCGAAGCAATTGTTGTTCCACAACTATGTTCCAATATGCCTACATTCACTTTGAACGATAATCAGTGGAAACACTTGGAAAACCTTAAACTTGCCGACCCATCTTATTTCAAATCTAGACCTGTGGACCTAGTTATTGGTTGCGAGCTATTCGCACAGATATTCAAGGAGGGCAGGGTTCTTGGACAAATAGGGCAACCTTCAGCCCTTGAAACTATCTTTGGCTGGATCGTCATGGGAAAAGTGGACGAAGTAGGTAGTCTTACGGAATGAACCAGTTGTTTTTTAACGAGTCATTCACCTCCTTTGGAGGTCATTATCCCTAGGTTTTGGGAAATCGAACATTTGCCTAAAAAACAAATCTTATCAAAGGAAGAAAAAAAAGCGGAATCAATTTTTACTGCGTGTGTCGTACGGCAACCGAGCGGTAGATTCATGGTAGATCTTCCGTTTAAAGATAAAATAAACCCTGACCTAGGAAATACTTATCCGCAAGCTTATCGTAGATTTTTACTTCTAGAAAACAGATTACTTAAAAATCCTGATCTGTACACTGCCTATTCAAATTTCATGCAAGACTATATCGATTCTAATCACATGAGTCTAGTTTTATCTAGTCAACCAAAAGTCGACGTATCATGTTTTTTGGCACATCATTGCGTAGTAAAGCCGGAAAGCTTAAGTACAAAATTAAGGGTGGGATTGTTCGGCAGCCACCCCAAAGAATATTAGTCTCAATGACACGTTGTTATCTGGACCGAAACTTCAAAAGGATATTGCTTCTTTACTCCTTACGTTTCGTCTTAATCCTATTGCCTACATTGCTGATATCAAACAGATGTTCCGTCAAGTCCTTATCAATCCTTATCACCGTCCTTATCAAAGGATATTGTGGAGGTTTTCTCCACAGGACCCACTTTCAGTGTGGGAACTTTCTACTGTCACTTTTGGCATGACATGCTCACCCTTTCTAGCCATGCGTACATTAAATGAGCTGGCAGAGAGAGAAAAGGAACGTTTTCCTATGGCTAGTAGTGTTCTAAAACTGTCAATTTACATCGACGATATCTTGGGAACTAGCCCTTCGCTTTCTGAAGCCCTTTCCCTACAGATGGAACTCAATGATTTTTTGAAGTCGGGAGGATTTGAACTTAAAAAATGGGCAAGCAACTGTCCTGAGTTATTGGCAACATTGCCAGAATCCGATCGTCAAATGCCTCTCTCTTTTGGCAAGGAGGAACCACACTTTATCAAAGTTTTAGGACTTCAATGGCATCCAAAAAACCACATTTTTTCTTATCAATGCCGAATGAAGGACAAACCCCCAACTAAACGTTCTATTTTATCTATCATAGGAACAATCTTCGATCCCTTAGGTTTTCTTTGTCCCTTGTTGCTACAAGCAAAATTTATTTTGCAACAGTTGTGGATATCGAAAATAGGCTGGGACGAAGAACCAGATTCTTCTATCATCGACTCTTGGAACAAACGTCGTTCTGAATTCCCGCTTCTTTCCAATTTTCAATTACCCCGACAAATCAAACTGTCAAAAACCAATACCTGTCAAATCATCGGCTTCTGTGACGCTTCAATTCGAGGTTACGCAGGCGTCGTATATTTTCGTGTAGAAGAGGAAAACAATATATCTGTTTCTCTCATATCTGCAAAATCTAGGGTCGCGCCTATAAAGTCACAAACTTTGGCTAGGCTAGAACTCCTAGGCGCATTTCTTTTAAGCGAATTAATTGATTTCATCTTATCTAGCTATGAAGGAAAAATAACTTTTACAAATATCGTTAATTTCTGCGATTCGCAAGTCGTATCGCACTGGCTTTCATCCCCTCCTAATCGCTGGCAAACCTTTGTTGGAAATCGAGTCAGTAGAATCCAAGAAATCATTCCCTCAAACTCATGGCGCTACATTCCTTCTGCTTTAAATGCAGCCGATATTGCGTCACGAGGGGCCACTTCTTCATAGCTCATTTCACATGACATGTGGTGGAACGCACTGTTCTTTTTGTGGTCTCCCAAAAACGAATGGCCCAATTTTCATAAGTCAAAAATGCCGATTGATTTCGGAGATATTAATCTGGAGGAAAAGCCAAAGGTCTGTTGCAATGCGATAATTGACGTTAACTTCTTAGATCAGCTTCTTATCAAATATTCATCTATATCAAAAATTCAACGTATCATTTGTTATGTCCTCCGAATAGTTAACCTTTTTCAAAACCATTCCTATCAAAAACCCACTAATCCACCGGACCAAAAAATTATTTTTGAAAATATTGTTTTTCCTACCACCGGTGAGATGCAAAGTGCGTTATACCTTCTTATCAAACGCGTTCAAGGTTCTTGTTTTTCTGAGCTTTTTTCCGCGTTATCTAAGGATAAACCAATACCGAAACCTTTTCGAAAACTTTCACCTTTTCTTGATGAAAATAATATCATTAGAGTCGGTGGCAGATTACAAAAATCTGACCCTTTTGTCTTATTCTGCAAAACACCCCGTCTTACTTTCGAGTAACCATCGTTTAACTACTCTTCTTATCGAGTCCACTCATCGACAATACCTTCATCCTGGGTTTAAAACATTACATAATCTGCTTTTACAGCAATTTTGGATATTATCTGCCAGACGGGCAAATCAAACAACCATGTCCAAGTGCTTGCAATGTTTTAGAATCAACCCTAAACCCTATAGACCGCCCATAATGAGTTCACTTCCCGCTTATCGAATCAATCATCTTAATCCTTTTTCGAGTGTAGCTATCGACTTTTGTGGACCTTTCTTTGTGATTCCTCATCGTTACCGTGGTTGTAAAGCTTTCAAATCGTATGTCTGTGTGTTTGTCTGTACGGCCACACATTACGTGCATTTGGAATTAACCATGGAACTGTCCACCGAAGGGTTTGTATGTGCATTCCATCGATTCATTTCCAGACGTGGAAGCGTGACGCAATGCTGGTCAGATCAGGGCAGTAATTTTTTAGGGTTTCGTAACCAATTACTTGATTACACAAGAAGTGCGTCCACCAGACTTTCTATTCGTTGGCATCTGGGACACCTTCTCAGTCCACATTTCAATGGCCTGGCAGAAGCTGGCGTCAAAAGTTTTAAAACTCACTTTGTTCGAGTTTTCGGCGACCAGAAGTTGTCCATCATGGAAATGTCCACCCTTACATGTCGCATAGAAGCTGTACTTAATAGTCGCCCTTTATCTCCTGCCTCTTCAGACCCACACGATCTTCAACCTCTTACCCCTGGGCATTTTTTGACCCTTGAACCCCTTAATTCAGAAATTCCAGAGTCAGATTTGTCCGAGGTTCCCCGAAATCGGCTCTCGAGATGGCAACTAATCCAAAAACTATATAATGACTTTTGGAAACGGTATTCTGTAGAGTATTTGCATACGCTACAACAGCGACAGAAGTGGGCTGATTCGTCCCCAAATATCATATTAAATGATTTGGTTATCATAACGAGTGATCACATCCAATCACCTTTGAAATGGCCAGTCGGTCGGGTTCTCGAATTGCATCCCGGCGGAGACGGTCAAGTGCGTGTAGCGACGGTACGAACGGCTACCGGTGTTCACAAGCGGCCAGTTGTAAAACTGTGCCTCTTGCCGAATTAAAACTAATTTTCATTTTTCTGCCTATTACCGGGTATTACAATAGGTTTTTCTTTATTTTTATTTTTTTTGAATTTTTGTTTGTTTGTTTTGCCTTTTTCGGGTTTTCGTTATCTCTAAATAAACTTACGCTACTTTTCTGTTTTTCATTCATTTATATTTATCGGTCGATCATTTTTTCTTATATCTATATCTGTCCGGTTGATATTCTAAAATTGTGTGTTTTGGAGGGCAGTTATGTTAGCTCCCGCTAAATTTCGCGGTTGTTTTTAAATTTTAAAACCATACAATTGGATGACGGACAGAGTACATTTTTCGCGCATTTGACATGCGCACCAAGAATCAGAGAGATCCTTTCTACCGCCTCGAGAAAAATGGCGTGTTAATTACTTTCTCCAACTATTACAAATTTCTACACTTGAAAGTGCTCGATTTTGGTGTACTGAAGCATATAACTAGAAACATCGGCCCTTCAGCTACGTGGTGCCATCATTAGATCCAGACAAGGAGCCCCTGGAACGTGGAGAAATTGGTTGCAAACTGGTGAGTACTTTGTTTCTGATTTCCGTTGTGTGGGTACCAGCAATTAACCTATGGACCTTTAATTCTTTCGTGACTTCGTATCAATATATTTATGTTTGTTCGCGCTTTCATTTAATAAAATATATACAGTCCATTGTAGTTATCGTTTTTCTAACTGCGGGCATACACAAGTAGTGTCGGTAACTTTGTTCACATAATCACTGGAGTCTCAAAAGAAAGAAGAGCAGCCAGAGGGGTATCCTTATTAATCAAGAAAAATCTCAAAAATAAGATTAGATTAGACTACGAGATGCTTGGACACAATATAAGCATAATAACAGTCTACGCACCATTACATGACGAAACGGTAGCTATAAAACAAATGTTCTTCGACCAACTTGATGAGACAATCACTAAAATCGGCAATACCAGGGAAATAATTATTCTTGGCGATTTTAATAGTCGAACTGGTAGACAAAGTCAAAGCAAAGTGGTAGGACCATTTGGAGAGGAAGTAACAAATGATAATGGCTTATGACTTGTGTGAAACTCATAATCTAAAAATAAATAATGGTTTTTTTAAACATAAGGATATTCATCGGTATACCTGGATTTAGCCAACAAGAAATCTTAGATCAATCATTGATTATGCTATAGGTGGACAACACTCGGAACTAAAGTGGTAAGATGTGCGAACACTTCGTGGTGTTACCTGTGAATCTGACCACCATCTGGTAAAAGCAAAAATATTATACCCTGTAAGAAAAACAAATAGATACGAAAGTAATGGAGAAAGTGAAAACCTAGAGTGTATCGAAGAAAATCAATAATACAACTTTAGAAGTCTAGCAATCGAAAGTACGCAAAGATTGTATCAGAAACGATTGGATGAAAAATTATTAAACACACAGCATTCATTTGAAGAGATATATACAAACATAGTAAAAAGCATGAAGGAAGCAAGCAAAGAAGCTGTTGGATACCAAGATAATAGAAATAACAATAAGATGTGGTGGACAGAGGAAATACAGGAGACGGTCAAGGAGAAAAAATGCACATACTTGAAATGGCTCAGTACTAAAGAGCAAGGAGACCTAGACATCTACAGGGATACCAGAAGACAGCTAAGAAATTTGATACGCACAGAAAAGAATAAAATGTTCGAGCGCAAATGCCACGATATAAATACACACGTAGGAGGTAGGCAGAGTTCTGAAGTATGGAAATTCATTTCTACAGTAAAAAACCCAACAAAAGATAAAGTAAACGTGCAGATCACCAAACCAGAACAATGGACAGAACACTATAAGAGACTGCTGCAGGAGACGAGACCCGAATATCTGGCAGCCTCTCCGAGGAGAGAAGTACATGCTGAGGAAGTAATCATCGAAAAAGAAATGATAAAGAATAGTATTAAAAAGCTTAAATCCGGAAAAGCTAGCGGACCTGGGGGAATATATGCTGAAATGCTCAAATATGGATCAGAAAAACTACTCGACAATCTCACATATATTATCAATCAATGCATAAACGGACATCCAGTACCTGATGATTGGAAAATTGCATTCATATCCTCAATACATAAAAAAGGAAACAAGCTGGATTACAACAATTACAGAGGAATTTCAGTAACCAGTACTCTAAGTAGATTGTACGGTAGGATTCTTAGAGATCTAATAGAGAATGATTTTCATGAACAAGAAGAAGAAGAGCAAAGTGGGGTTCGTGCAGGCAGATCTTGTAGTGATAAGGTTTTTTGTCTTAAACAAGTAATTGAGAAAAGGAGCGCCAGATATAAAGAGACTCATGTTACCTTTGTCGACCTACAAAAAGCACACATATGATACCGTTCCAGTAGAAAAATTATGGACAGTGCTAGAGCAGACTAGTATCAATCATACATACATAAAAGCGATAAAAGAACTATACAAAGGGTCAAAATCTAAAATTAAAATAGGAAATCGACTTTCAAAAGAATTCCTGGTAACGAGAGGCTTAAAACAGGGATGTTGTATCTCTCCAACTCTTTTTAAAATATGTATCGCAGTAGCTCTAAAAAACTGGAAACGCAAAGTACACGGCATGGGAATACAACTTAACGACCGATTTACCATATACACACTACAGTTTGCTGACGACCAAGTCATTGTAGCTAATGATAAAGAAGACATGGAGTATATGGAGTATATTGGAAACGAATCAAGTTTATTAGAACTAGAAAATGGACAAACAATATCTCCATGCAATGAGTATGTATACTTGGGTGTCATATTTGATAAGACAGGAACAGACTGTAAAGAAGTGGAAAAAAGAATAGTAAAAGCAAAAATGGTTACTGGTTGTCTTAACAGTATTTTATGGAGCAGAGAGATAAAGAAGAATGTAAAATTTAACATATATGAAACAATGGTGAAAAGCTCGCTGTTGTATGGATTAGAGACTTGTCGCGTAACAAAAAAATGCAAAGCAAAAATGGAAAGTGTCGAAATGGATAATAATAAGAAGATCAATGAGAATATCCAGAACAGATCATATAAGAAATGAGATCATAAAAGAAAGAATGGGAATCGAAGGAAGCATAACGGATGACATCACTAAAAGGCAACTGATATGGTACGGCCATGTACAATGGATGAGCGACGAAATATTACCAAAGCAGGTCCTAGAATGGCAACCAATAGGGCGCAGAAAAAGAGGGCGTCCTAAACTGGAATGGCAACAGTCAATCCAAATATCAATGAGTCAAAAAAACCTGACGGAAGATGACTGTCAGGATCGAAGGAGGTGGAGAATAGGCGTCGGACAACGTAGAAAAACGATCTAAACCGACATAGTAGTAACATTATGGTGTAAATTAGCCTCTTTAAACAAACTCTTAACTAAAATACTAGTAATAGTTTTTACAGAAATAAAGGTCGTTTGGTTATTGATTCCTTTTAATATGGAAACTTTGGAATGACGTGGGATTTTACAATAAAAATCAATTTTAATTATTTATTTAATACGTTTAATTTTCCTAGATCCCTCTCTCGACCTAAAACTTAAAGTCCCGATACAAAAATTAGAAAAAACATAAACAGAACCATAAGTATTAGGTATTTTTATAAACATTTTTCCAGCCACCAAATTTCTCAGACTAATTAAAAACAACAAGGGAAAAATTATTTTGATTTTTGATGACTCCTTGGTCATGAGCCTCTTTCGAAATCCTGGATCCCTCCCACCAGATAGTAAGAAAGTTGATTATTAACTATAAGAAATTTAGTAAAAATTGGCCTCAAATTACCATAAAACAAGACTAAAGAGCTTCCAGTAATCATTTTAAGGACTGACAATAGAAGTGTTGAAAAAGTAACTATTCGTTACTCGAGTACTCGTTACTCGACAAATAACGGAGTAACGAATACCGATCCGAAAATTAAATGATTACTTTTGTTACTTTGATTACTTTGATTCCTTCGATTATTTTAGTATTCATTAATCACTCGAAAGTCGGTAATCCAAAATCAGAAAATAACTATGACAACTTAAGTAACTAAGGGTCCATCTCACCGACTTTTTTTTCGTTACTTAGCTTAAAGCGTTTCTTAATATAATCATAATATGACGTAATCAGGAACACTTAAGGCTAAGTAAGGAAAAAAGTCGGTGCGATGGGCTATAAAGCATTTAAATTGTATTTGTAAAAGGTAAGTAACATCTCTAACCAGGTCTAAGATTGTTATTTTTGTCTCTATTTTTAATTACTCTTAGATTTGAAGTATGTATTTCTTTAAAAGCGCGGATTTGAAGGGGGTAACGTTGTAATTACCCCCCTCCCCCCTAGAACAAAAAATATGCACTTTTTGCTTACACTAAAAGGGAAAAGAGGAGAATTACCCCCCCCCCCCCCCAGAAAAAAAATTATATTACAAATAATTTTTTCATCGACTATTACCCCCTCCCCCTTGATTTTGACACAGATCCGCGCTTGTTTCTTTGTATGTAAGGCATTAGATTTTTAAAACAAAGTTGTACACAGAACAGCTCCTACGTAATTCCTACCTTATTTTTTTAATTTTACCCCGAATTTTGAAAATTTCATGACTAATTCCATAATACCAACAACAAAAATATACCTACAAGTAAATGATCTTCGAATTAACGACAGTCCGCGAATTTTGCACTAATTGTATGATTGAATTGAATACAGTTACAGTAATCAAAGTAACGATAGTAACGAATATATAAAATGATTACTTACTAGTCGAGTAATCTTTCTTGTAAGGTTTAACAAAGGCTATCGACCGTTACCACCTGCATCCTTTAAGAATGGATTTACTACTACTGTGTCGGTTTAGAACATTTTTCTACATTGTCCGACGTCTATTCTCCACCTCCTTCGATCCTGACAATCAACTTCTGTCAGGTTTTTTGACTCATTGATCTTTGGATTGACTGTTGCCATTCCAGATTAGAACGTTCTCTTTTTTCCTTTGCACCCTACTTGTTGCCAGTCTAGTACCTGCTTTGGTATCTTTCGTCGTTTATCCCTTGTACATACATGGCTGTACCATACCAGTTGTGTATAATCCGTTATGGTTCCCTTGATTCCCATTCTTTCTTTTATGGTCTCATTTCTTATAATGATCTATTCTAGATCTTTTTACTATTTATTTATTTTATTATTGCTTTCATTTCGACACTTTCAATTTTTTTAAAAATAAACATGCTGCTTGTGCTAAAAAAAGTAATAGGTGCTTGATAACTGAAGTAGTTGCAAGCAACTGAAAATATTTGTTGATTAATTCAATGTTTGCATGGTCAATAAATTTGACACAATATACAATTCTTATTGTTAATGGCAAGCACTTAGATTTTTTTAGATGCTCGGTGCTTGCTGCTGGCCATTAATTTTCCAAATGGCTTGGTGCTTAAAACACTTTTTGCAAGGGATCTCAAAAAACATTTTTAATGGTTTAGCATGGAATAATGAAGTTTGGCACGTCTATTTACTTTCACAGTTTGATTCTCTAGCTTTCATATACATTAGGGTCCCTAGCAATTATTTTTTTTTTTTGGTTTTTCTTATATTGAATTAATTGAATCATAACAAAAACATTTCATGTAAAAAAGCCAAGTACGCGAAAATGGCATTCCGTAAAAAGAATTGAGATAAAAGTAAAGTCAAGTTTTCCAATACAAATTTCAAAATGAAAGGTTCTTACTAGTTTGGAAATGTTTTTTTAAACTTTACTATTACAGCCAAACTTCTTTATGTTCAATTTAGCACTATGCCTAACAGTCATTTACATCCGTAATACCGAAGTTTAGAAAAATATTTCCAAACTAGTAAGAACATTTCATTTTGAAATTTGTATTGGAAAACTTTATCTCAATTCTTTTTACGGAATGCCATTTTCGCGTACTTGGCTTTTTTTACATGAAATGTTTTTGTTACGATTTCCTCTTCTTTTTTAAAGGAATTGGATAATACTTAATTTTTAAAGTAGTAAAATATGCGGAATATTGTTCAAAACTTTTGCAATGCCTTACTTAAATTTTTGAGATTTTTTAATTTTTTTCAATGGTTTTATCGTAGTTCCTATCAGCCTTCCAAAGCTCAGCTCTCTAGCGTTTCTGAAAGTGCACAATGTTACTTTTACAAAACTTTACATGTATAGAGGAGGAAAATAAATTAAAATTGTCGCGTTTTTAAATTTTGTCCTATAGTTTTATCATAGTTCCTATCAGTCTTCCAATGCTCAGCTCTCTAGCGTTTCTGGAAGTGGGTAATGTTACTTTTACATAATTTTACATTTATAGGGGAGGAGAGTAAATGAAAATATTGGACTTTGTAAATTTTTTCCCATGGTTTTATCATAATTTCTATCAGCATTCCAATGCTCAGCTCTCCAGCGTTTCTGGAATTGGGCAATGTTAGTTTTATATAAATTTACATTTATAGGAGAGGGAAGTAAATTAAAATGTTGGTGTTTTTAAATTTTTTCATATAGTTTTATCATATTGTCTTTCAGTCTTAAAAAGTTCAGGTCTCTAGCGTTTCTGGAAGTGGGCAGTGTTACTTTTCCATAACTTTACATTTATAGGGGAAGGAAGTAAATTAGAATTTTGGGGTGTTATAATTTTTTTCTATAACTTTATCATAGTTCCTATCAGTCTGCCAAAGCTCAACTCTCTAGCATTTCTGGAAGTGGGCAATGCTACTTTTACATAACTTTAAATGTATAGGGGAGGGAGTTAATTAAAGTTTTGGGGTTTTTAAATTTTTTTCTATAGTTTTATCATAGTTCCTATCAGTCTGCCAAAGCTCAACTCTCTAGCATTTCTGGAAGTGGGCGATGCTACTTTTACATAACTTTAAATGATGATTTTTTTCTTTTAAGTGCTTATCCGAGGGCACGGCAGTGCCTCGCCAAGTTCGCGCGCCTTAACCATCTTTTCTTGAAACATATTAGCTGATATTTGACCTACCTAAAACTCTACTTCGGAATGAGCTACGAATCTCAAACTTTGCACAGTCGTAGACGTCCATGGAGATAACCACCTCTCCAAGTTTCATGGAATTCCATGAAGTACTAAAGTAGTTACGAAATTTATTGGAAGTGGGTAATGTTACTTTTACATAACTTTACATTTATAGGGGAGGAGAGTAAATGACAATATTGGACTTTTTAAATTTATTCCCATGGTTTTATCATAATTTCTATCAGCAATTCAATGCTCAGCTCTCTAGCGTTTCTGGAAGTGGGCAATGTTAGTTTTATATAAATTTACATTTATAGGAGAGGAAAGTAAATTAAAATGTTGGTGTTTTTAAATTTTTTCATATAGTTTTATCATATTGTCTTTCAGTCTTAAAAAGTTCAGCTCTCTAGCGTTTCTGGAAGTGGGCAGTGTTACTTTTACATTACTTTACAATAATAGGCGAAGGAAGTAAATTAAAATTTTGGGGTGTTTTAATTTTTTTCTATAACTTTATCATAGTTACTATCGGTCTTCCAAAGCTCAGCTCTCTAGTATGTCTGGAAGTAGGCAATGTAACTTTTAGTTAACTTAACATTTATAGGGGAGGGAAGTAAATTAGAATTTTGGGTTGTTTTAATTTTTTCCTATAGTTTTATCATAGTTCCTATCAGTCTGCCAAAGCTCAACTCTCTAGCATTTCTGGAAGTGGGCAATGCTACTTTTACATAACTTTAAATGTATAGGGGAGGGGAGTAAATTAAAATTTTGGGGTTTTTTGATTTTTTCCTATAGTTTTATCATAGTTCCTATCAGTCTGCCAAAGCTCAACTCTCTAGCATTTCTGGAAGTGGGCGATCTAATTTTACATAACTTTAAATGTATAGGGGAGGGGAGTAAATTAAAATTATGGGGTTTTTTGATTTTTTCCAGGGGTTTGGTCATAATTTCTATCAGTCTGCCAAATTTCAGCTTTGTAGCATGTCTGGAAGTACAGTAGAATATTGATGATCTATACCTGAGTGAGTCAGTGAGTGAGTGGCAATTTCGACGTTTTTTGAAATTTCGTAACTACTTTACTGCTTTATGGAATTCCATGAAACTTGGAGGGGTTGGTAACTCCATGGAGATCTACGAAAAGTTTGAGATTCGTAGCTCATTCCGAAGTAGAGTTTTAGGTAGGTCAATTATCGGCTAAAATGTTTCCAGAAAAGATGGTTACGGCGCGCGAACTTGGCGAGGCACTGCCGTGCCCTCAGATTATATGGAAACTATGTCCAACACACCTGACTATCTTGCCTAATACTGTAGCCATTTTTTATGTTTTAGTTTAACTTGGATTGTTTAAACATAATTTCTTATTAAAGCACACATAAAATACCCAGCAAAAAATACAAAAAAGAATTGAAGAAATATTAAATTCGATAAATGTTTCGTTGACCTTTACAAGCAAGCTATATTAAAATATTCATATCTTGTACTGACTTCGCAGGAGTATTCCAAATTAAATTCCTACGTAAACATCCGGCTTCAGAATCCTAATATCAAGACGAAGCATCCCATGGAGGTAAAATATGCAAAATATCATCTGAATTTTAGGCTCTGTTAGGTACATGCATATATAAGAAAAACAAAAGTTAGATGAATAAATGTATGATAAAATATATCTCTAATAAAAAATATAGCATTTTCAAGAGTCAAATGAATTAATTTCCCACGTCTCTATTACTAGATGCAGTTCAGAGTTCCGTAAAGTTCGCAATATTAAGTACAGTTCAGAGTAAGGCACACGCTGCGCCGCGCCGTCCGCCTAAAGCGGTAGGAATGAAGAAACAGAGATTTTAATGACATCTAACTGTCAATCAATGGATTTCATAAAGGATCAATTGAGGCGTTGAGAACCACACTGGACCATTCACGGACTGACAAACGGAGATAAGATAGTTCATGGTTCGCTATTGCACCGATTTATCTTTGGTAACGACTAGCTGGACCAACCTACGAGTATTTAGTGGCAACATCTGGTATAGGATGGTTGCAAATAAGATGGTCCACTGGGGCTTTGAAAAATTTAATACAAAATATCCGAAACTCGCCTTAGTCCGATAATTAGAATTTTGTGAAATGGTCTGCTTTGATGGCTCAGCGCCTCAATTCATGAATTTTTTTAAAGTTATTTTCATGATGCTGCAGTATAATACAGCTTAAAATTTCCGTGGATGTTGTCATAAATTTTTACTTATTTGTTACTGGTAGTAATTTGTGTTGTAATTTTTCATAAATTAAAGTTTTAGTGTTGTGTATTAACAGTTGTTTTTCTTTCCTGAGAAAATTGGAAATCAAATTCATTGCGTGGATAAATTCATAAAGAAATTCGCTGATTTATTTGAAGTTGGTTTTTGTATTACATTACTGAAATACTTTCTGACTATATAGAAATGCATGGATTAATTGACAGTTTAAAATAGGTAAAAAGTTTTAAAACTGTACCTAAAATCCCAAGTGTTCGTTGTTAAAAGATTATTTTGTATTTTGCCAATAACATAAATCCTTTAAAATAATCATTGTATTTAGGTAAATTCTTGGGTAAAACCATTAAATAGCCCTTTGATGCATGCCGACTGCGGCGCGCCGCCGACAAGGTAGCAAAGCAATTGAGATATCTGAGGGCACGGCAGTGCCTCGCCAAGCCGTAACCATCTTTTCTTGAAACATTTCAGGCGATACCGAACCGAACCTAAAACTCTACTTCGGAATGAGCTACGAATCTCAAACTTTGCACAGTCGTAGATCTCCATAGAGTTAACAACCCCTCCAAGTTTCATGGAATTCCATAAAGTAGTAAAGTAGTTACGAAATTTCAAAAAAAGTCGAAATTGCCACTCACTCACTCATGTATAGATCATCAATATTCTACTGTACTTCCAGACATGCTACAAAGCTGAAATTTGGCAGACTGATAGAAATTATGACCAAACCCCTGGAAAAAATCAAAAACCCCAAGATTTTAATTTACTCCCCTCCCCTATACATTTAAAGTTATGTAAAATTAGCATCGCCCACTTTCAGAAATGCTAGAGAGTTGAGCTTTGGCAGAATGATAGGAACTATGATAAAACTATAGGAAAAAATCAAAAAACCCCAAAATTTTAATTTACTCCCCTCCCCAATACATTAAAAGTTATGTAAAAGTAGCATTGCCCACTTCCAGAAATGCTAGAGAGTTGAGCTTTGGCAGACTGATAGGAATTATGATAAAACTATAGGAAAAAATTAAAATACCCCAAAATTCTAAATTACTTCCCTCCCCTATAAATGTAAATGTTTAAGTAAAAGTCACATTGCCTACTTCCAGACATGCTAGAGAGCTGAGCTTTGGAAGACCGATAGTAACTATAATAAAGTTATAGAAAAAAATTGAAACACCCCAAAATTCTAATTTACTTCCTTCCCCTATAAATGTAAAGTTATGTAAAAGTAGCACTGCCCACTTCCTGAAACGCTAGAGAGCTGAGCAATGGAATGCTGATAGAAATTATGATAAAACCATGGGAAAAAATTTAAAAAGTCCAATATTTTAATTTACTCTCCTGCCCTATAAATGTAAAGTTATATAAAAGTAACATTACCCACTTGCACAAAAGCTAGAGAGCTGAGCATTAGAAGACTGATAGGAACTATGATATAACTATAGGACAAAATTTAAAAACACGACAATTTTAATTTATTTCCCTCCCCTATACATGTAAAATTATTAAAAGTAACATTGTGCACTTTCAGAAACGCTAGAGAGCTGAGCTTTGGAAGGCTAATAGGAACTAGGATAAAACCATGGAAAAAAATTAAAAAACCTCAAAAATTTAAGTAAGGCATTGCAAAAGTTTTGAACAATATTCCGCATATTTTACTACTTTAAAAATTAAGCATTATCCAATTCCTTTAAAAAAGAAGTGAAATCATAACAAAAACATTTCATGTAAAAAAAGCCAAGTACGCGAAAAAGGCATTCCGTAAAAAGAATTGAGATAAAAATAAAGCCAAGTTCTCCAATACAAATTTCAAAATGAAAGTTTCTTCTCGCTCGAGAGAGCCTTTCTCTCGTCTCGTCTCGTCTCTCGTGTCTTGTGTTTTATTATATAAGCTATAAAAAGTTCCTGCTCTGTGCAAAAGTGTTTAAGAAGTAAATAAAATACATGTACTAAAATACCTCGTTAAAATTCATAAAATAAAAAATGTTGAAAATTTTTGCATTGCTTTATTTATTTAAAACTGTACCTAAGATCCCAAGTGTTTGTTGAAAAGTTATTATTTTGTGTTTTGCCAATAATATAAATCCTTAAATACAGCAATAAATCTATTATTTAAAATACTTGGGTCTTAAA
Source organism: Aspidapion aeneum (assembly GCA_963576565.1). NCBI lineage: Eukaryota > Metazoa > Arthropoda > Insecta > Coleoptera > Brentidae > Aspidapion > Aspidapion aeneum. Next base: position 108,354,824 of record OY755043.1, read on the forward strand.
GATCTGTATGGAATTTCCAGATTCTGTAATTCTGTATTTCTTTGCACAAATGTGGTTTTCTCAAAACTAACCAAAACGTTTTTTTACAAGCTTTTATTTAACTTCACCTGTATGTATGTATGTATGTATGTATGTATGTATGTATGTATGTATGTATGTATGTATGTATGTATGTATGTATGTATGTATGTATGTATGTATGTATGTATGTATGTATGTATGTATGTATGTATGTATGTAATAAAATTTTGCAACTCATTTTTGAAGAACTTCCAAACATTCGATTGACTTCAAATTTCGCATAGCGTCTTAGTTCTGATGACAATACAATAATGTGGTTTCATCGGGTACCTACCTCCCCCCTAACGTGGGGGGTGGAGAGGGGGTAAAACTTTAGTGTGTTTGATTTCCACCAAAATTGGTATCAGGGGGTTTTTGAGGATGAGAATTACGAATTTTTGATCAGATTACAAAAATTCAATATGGCGGATTCAATATGGACGATTTAATTTTAATTAAGTTTTTCTGATTACTTTCAACTGACTTCCACGTATCCGATTGACTTCCAATTTCGTATACCGTTATAGTTCCAATGACAATCCAATAATGTGGTATCACTGACTGCCTTACTCACCCCTAACCTGGAGGGCGGAGAAGGGGTAAAATTTTAGTTTGTTGGATTTCCACCAAAATTGGTGTCTGAGGGTTTTTGAGGATGAGGATTACGAATTTTTGATCAGATTAGAAAAATTCAATATGGCGGATTTAAAATGGACGATTTAATGTCAAGTTTTTCTGATTACTTTCAACTGACTTCCACGTATCCGATTAACTTTAAATTTCGCATAACTTTATAGTTCCGATGATAATCCAATAATGTGGTATCACTGACTGCCTACCTCCCCCCTAACGTGGAAGGTGGAGAGGGTAAAGTTTTAGTTTGTATTTTGTTTAGTCATCAAATCGTTGGACGGCCTTCTCATCAAAGACTTAGATATTTCAAAATTGACAGGATAGACCCCCTGCAATATCGATGCGCTAGCTAAAATGCATAGACTTTGACAAATCTAAAAATTAAAAAATAAATTAAAAAAAAACTTATTGAATACAAGCTTTTATAAAATGGACTAAAAAGCATAAAATAATTTTTTGAGTGTTCTGATATCATAATAATAAAAGCGATGTTTTTTTTAATCATAATTTTGCTTACTTTTCAAGGAAGAACATGTTTTTGCAAGATATTTCTATGTTTTAACTTTAACTATCAGATTTTTCATTTGAATTTTTTATATTTTTTAAAACAAAAACAAAGTAATTTTCGCAAGAAAATTATTTGATTTTTAGAATTTTAGCTCTTTAAAGAATCGTCCAAAAACATTTTTTTTTAAATCAACAGCTTTCTAAATAACAAAAATTCACGCCAAAATCTAGAAAAGGAAATTAAAATATTTCGCTTATGAATAATTTCCGAAAAAAAAATGTTACGTTAATAAGCATCAACACTAACAGTACAATTTAATTACACTTTTGGATTTCCTCCGATTTTAAGTAACCGAAAAGTAAGCCACAGTACATGTTGTCAAGGAAGGAATATATGACAAACAATACATAAATATCAGCTTGACTCTATAACAACTCAATACGAACAGACGGTAAATCATAAAAGTTTATAAAACTACATTTTTTGCTCGAGAGAACGAGAGCAACGTGAACCTCTCGACAAGAGAGTGTCTTTCTCTCGTCTCGTTTCGAGCTTTCATTCGACAGAGGGCGAGACGAGACGAGAGGCGAGAATCTCTCGTCTCGGCGGCAACACTAATAAAGTTTATCAGTCAGTTTGCCGTAATGCTCTTATGCTTTGCATTGCGTCGCACCTACTGTTCTTTGTCGCACCAAACCGGTCGATGTCTGTTGTAGTAACACAAACTACTTCTTAATCTAAAAAAAGTCCGTGTATAGGGCTGTAAAGTAGTACATCGGTTTTTTGACATAATATGACTATGGCGTTCATCTGGCATTTTGGTTCGTAGGGTTCGATGATGCGATGACATCAGATTTCTTAACCTCGATTTTTATTTATTTTCTAAAGAAGTATCTGCACAAAAGTAGCTAAAGGTCTTTATCATCCGAGTTTATCTATATCTTCCAATGTATCCATCGCAACTATCCATTAATTTATCGAAGTGGGGGTCGATGAGCATGGATGCCATCAGTTAGTGATTGATTAATTTAAACACTTGAATGTTGTCATCGACGAGCTAATCGATGATTTTACAAACTCGCCCATACTAGCCTTCATAACAAAGTGCGTGTTTACGTGGCGTATTGCAGCTATTTGTTTCACTTTGACAGCAGACTTAATTAAAATAACAACATAAATTGCCTATTAAAACTAGGTTAATTATATTACACCTAGTTTTGCCTAGATAGGTGACATGTTAATAATTTAAATAATCCAAGAGGTTTTCTGGTACACACCTCTAGACATATTCAGCGATAGGGATTTCATACCAGAATACCTATTTTTTTTTATTTTATTATCTACTTACATCAAATTAGACTATCGTCAGTTTGACAAAACAATCATAGTAAAGCTAGCCGGCGCTGGCGCCTGCGTTACTTGACTTGATAGAGATTTTACCGCGTTGTGTATAAATGCAGACATAACTCCGCCACGCCAAAGTAGGAGGGATCGGGGAGTAATACCTCGATAAAAAACCAGAGTTCCCCTGGCCCGGGTGATAGCATCCTGTAATGGCCCCTGCATAGTGTACATGCGAAGCTGTTGCCTTACAGTTTGGCCTTGATTAAAAATCCTGGCCCTACGGGCTAGTACGGGTTTAAAGCATTAGACTGATAATCTAATGCTTGTAAAATAAAGCAATTACCAAAAAGCCTAAACAAAGCCTCGAAGCAATAAATGGAAATTCTCGAAGACAAAAAAAGCAAAGGCAAAGGACTCTGAATATAGCTACATGGAACGTATAGACAGTGAAGTAAAAGTTGGTTATTATTGCATCCGAAGTGCAGAATAGTAAGATAAATTTTATTGCACTAACAGAGAAAAAAAAAGAAGGGGTACAAGTTGTTGAAGGTAACTTTTTCCACATATTCACTGGACTCCCAAAAGAGAGAAGAACAATCAGAGCGGTATCTTTATTAATAAAGAAAAACCTCAAAGATAAGATCACGGATTACTATTGAATTAGAGAAATCAACTTCAAGTTAAAATGAAAATGCTTGGACATAATATTAGCATAATAACAGCCTACGCACCCTCAGATGACAAAAGACTAGCTATAAAACAATAATGTTCTTCGACTAACTTCATGAGACTATCAGCAAAATCGGCAATACCAGAAAAACAATTTATACTCAACGATTTTAATAGTCGAACTGCTAGGCAAAGCCAAGGCAAAGTGGTAGGACCATTTGTTACGAATAAAATTGCATTTTTTTCCGTAACGCGTTTTTGCTAACTGAATTAATATTTGCTTTAAAAAATAACCTCTAGCGACATCTTACGTGAGAGAGTTTAATTAGAATATCTTATAAATGATTTGCACGCTACCTCTCTGTAGTCGGGTTAAGCTCAAGATTATTGATTGTATGCAGAGAACTAATTGCTGGGGAAGAGGTTCATTTTGAATTAGTTTCAGTTTCAGAATAGGATCGATTGAGTTGTCTGTCCTTTTTTTGTCATTCGGGTGAAACAGGGATAAAAAGAATTTTCTGTTTGTTCAACTTACGTACGACCGTGATTGCGTAATAGGCTGTGTTGTATTTTAACCTAAAAAGCTTTGTTTTGCAAAGACTCTGAGATTGTTTACTAATTTATTTACCTATAAAACAATAAACATAAGTTTCTTGTAATTTAAATAAAGTGACTCAAAATTATTCAGTCAGTTTTGGTCTTATTAATGAATACAGATTTGTGTTATTGATTTTCTGAAGAATTAAGATTTTTGGGTTTTATGGATTATCTGATTGGTCAGTGATTGCTATGCAGTTTGGGACATTGAGAGAAGGAAATTAATATATAAAAATCAGCCCTTTCTGTTCGAGATCTTTGTCGAGAAACAAAGTATTTTAATTATGTTATAACATAACCTTAAATAAATTTTTTTTTTTCATCAAGCATGGTTTGAAATTTTCTTTATAGGATAAATTAGAACTTTGCTCTAATTTTAATTAATGGTAATATGAAATTCAATTGCATAAACCAGATTTTTATTTTTAATTAGGTTAATATGTTATAACATAAATATGTATATATATTTGTATAAAAATTTTTCTTTGCCGAGGAAATGTTACAATTTTTCTTTATGTCTTTAACAGACAATTATCTCTCTATTTAGACTACTTAATTTTTTTATAAAAATTTTGATTAGTTTCATATTTTTTTTGTTTTATGGTTCGAACTATGTTCGACAAAATATTTGTATATTGGCTATATGGTATTTTGGTTATAGTTTATTTATAATGGGTTCACAATGTTGTGCCTAGATGGGCTTTCTAGAATCCACATTATGATTTTAAGCTAGTAATTAATCCTGTGTCTCGCTCTCATTTATTTTTTGGATAGCTTGGTACCAATTAACAATAGTCACTACGACATGACCATATGGTTAAATTTGAGGTTATAGGTATCATAAGCACCCTTGGTTGAAATAGAGTTAGACAGGTTAATACAGCTAAAATTTTATATAGCTATTGCTGATAGCTGGTTTATTTTTTTATATATTTTTTTTGATGACCAAAATACACATTTTTGTTTTTTTTATTAACTTAGGTTATGAATTGCGTCCAGAAAAGACAAATAATTTGGTGTGAATAGACTAAAGTTTTATTTGGTAATTCTACAGAATTACTGTACAGTAAGTACAAATTTTGATGAAACTTTGGAATATTTATATAGGGTGTTTTGATGGACCTGATCAGAAAATAAAGTTTTTTTTTTGTTTTTATCAGTGGAAAATGATTGAAACCATAGTTGTATTTTAAAGATCACTTCAAGTATACTGAGTCTAACATTTCCTGGGTTAAGATTATTTTGTTTTTATGTTATTTTTTTCTAACCTCAATTCTCGACAAAACTATTATAACATATGTAAATATTTTTCACTATTGTACATCAAAAGAAACAAGGTTCTAAAAAGGAAGTATGTCTCTTTTAAGTAAGAAACTGAATTTCAACAAAACATTAATATTTTTTTCTTGTTTATATTTGATCATTTGATCATTTGATTTTTATTTGTTCTTATTTCTGAAACAAAATAAATGTTGAGGTTTGTAAACAAAAAGTAATCCTGATCTTTTATTTCGTTCCTGCATTGATACATTGGTAACATGGTGATAGTAAGGAAAATCTGTCACCATTGTTGTTGTTGTTTTTGGAATCATACATATCTGATAGACATTTTAGAGTAAAACAGGAAGACTCATACTCAAATTTAAGAGAAATTCAAGCAGGCGTGCCCCAGGGTAGCGTACTAGGCCCTTATCTATACTTATTATTCACTTGTGATATCCCAAAGCCAGAAAATTGTCACTTAGCAACATTTGCCGATGATACTGGTTTATTGACGGTAGAAAAATCTATTGAAAAATGCATAGAGAAACTTCAGGATGCAGTCACCCAAATTCACAGTTGGACCACAAAGTGGCGAATAAAATTAAATGAAACCAAATCAATTCATGTTGATTTCACAAACAAAAATATAAATCACATACAAATAATAATTAACAACATTCCAGTACCATATTCGAATCAGGCAAAATATCTAGGTATGACACTTGATGCCAAATTGCGCTGGAAAGCACATGTTAAGAAAAAAAAAGAAGAACTTGAGATAAGGTATAGAAAAATGAACTGGCTAATTGGAAGGAAGTCCAATTTAACAATTCATAATAAGTTACTGCTTTATAGACAAATACTGAAACCAGTATGGACATATGGTATTCAACTATGGGGTTGTGCTAAAGAGAGTAACATTCTAGTTGTACAGAGATTTCAAAATAAAGTATTAAGAAACATTGTGAATGCACCTTGGTACGTTCGAAATAGTGACCTTCATCGAGATCTAAAAATCGAAACTGTAGCAGAGACTATAAAAAAGTACGCAAAAAGCCATGAAGATAGACTCCATCGGCATGTGAATGTGGAAGCAATTCAGCTTCTAGACAATACTATGCTAGTTCGACGACTAAAAAGAGTGAAGCCGTTTGAGCTAGTAAACTAAGTGAATTACACATAAAACAAAATAATGCTATAAACACAACACAATTGTGAGTTACAGACTAAACAAAGCGGGCAGAACTGTTGAGTGAACCCTAAGTTTAAATCTGACTTTTCTAGTAAATTAAGTTAAAACAAAATTGCTAATTAGTCTTACTGACTAGATTGTAATAAAAAAAAAACACAGTGTGTTTGACAAATAAAAAAAACCATTGTTGTTAATTGTGTCAAAGTACATAGAGGTCTATTATCATTTCAAAAATAGAAAATTGACAATATTTTTCTTAAAAGAACCTCACGACCCTAAATAGCTCTACCTAGCCGAGGTAAATTTGGGGAATATTAAAACAACATCAATAATATACAAAAAGTTATATTATATAAAAAACAATAATATAACAAAGTGGCCCCAACTCTATTTTAATTATAACACATTTAGAGAGGAACTAGCAAATGACAATGGCTTGAGACTGATGCAAGTGTGTGAAACCCGCAACATAAAAATTAATAATGTTTTTGTTTTAACATAAGGATAATTATCGATATACCTGGATTCAGCCATCAAGAAATCTTAAGTCAATCATTGATTATGCAATAGGTGGAAAATACTCGGAATTAAAGTGGTATGATGTGCGGACTTTTCGTGGTGTTACCTGTGGATCTGACCACCATCTGGTAAAAGCAAAAATATTATTCCCTTTAAGAAAGACAAATAAAGCCGAAGGACAATGTGTGTCGTAGGTCACGTGATGGATTCTTTGTTTTAATCGATACTTTCATCGATCGATGATATAGCAGTTTTGCTCGCCTGCTGTTGTTTTGGTTTCTCTCGTACTTCGATAGATGGTGCTTCTTGTTGGGTACATGGTTTTGTTTTCTCACTAACAATGTAAGGTGAGAGATAAAGCCGTATACTTCATTTAGGAAGGGTGTCACGTTGACCAAGCAGTATTCTGAGGAGTCTCATAAGGACGAAACAGTTGACTGTCAACATTTAATAGGTGTCCATTAGATCTTGGACCCCCGTTAGGTTAAGCTTTCGAGCTACCCACGGAAAAATACTAGAGAAAAAAAAACTCTTACCCGATTAGTAACGAACACTTGTTTGAGAGACGAAAGTATTGGAGAAAATGAAAACCTAAAATTCATCAAAGAAAAACAAAAGTACACATTTAGAAGTCTAGAAATCGAAAGTTCGCAAATATTGGATCAGGAGCGATTATCAAGGCCAAACTGAAAAGCAACAAGCTAGATTGCAGGCATATCTTGTAGTGATAACGTTTTTTGTCTTAAACAAGTAATTGAGAAAAGGAGTGCCAGAAATATAGAGACTCACGTGACCTTTGTGGACCTACAAAAAGCATGTAATACTATTCCAGTAGGAAAATTATGGACAGTGTTGGAGGAAACTAATATCAATCATATGAGTAAATACATAAAGGCGATAAAATATAAAATTAAAATTGGAAATCGACTTTCAAAAGAATTTCTCGAAACTAGTCTTAAAAAAGGGATGTTGTATCTCTACAACTCTTTTTGACATATATATCGCAGTAGCCCTAAAAAACTGGAAACGTAAAGTACACGGCATGGGAATACAACTTAACGACCGATTAGCCAATTGTAGCTAATGATAAAGGAGACATAGAGTTTGTGATGAGAAAGCTAACGAAAGAATAATGTATAGAATTTTGGGGTTAAGAGTGAACGTGGACAAGCTACAGTACTTGTATTGGAAACGAATTAGGTGGGATAGAACTGTAATGAACTGAGAAAAAAGTAGTCAAAGCAAAAAAGTGTATTGGATGTCTTAACAGTATTTTATAGAGCAGAATTGTATGGAATGAGTACTTGTCGCATAATAGAATAATACAAAACGAAAATGGAAAGTGTCGAACTGGATGCAATAAGAAGATCGATGAGAATATCAAGAAAAGTTCATATAAGAAATGAGACCATAAAAGAAAGATTTGGAATCAAGGGCAGCATAACGGATAATATAACTAAAAGACAACTGATATGGTACGGTCATGTACAACGGATGAACGACGAAAGATTACCAAAGCTAGTCCTAGAAGGGCAACCAATAGGGCGCAGAAAAAGAGGGCGTCCTAAACTGGAATTGCAACAGTCAATCCAAGATCAATGAGTTACAAAACCTGACAGAAGGTGAATGTCAGGATCGAAGGAGGTGGAGAATAAGCCTTGTACAACGTAGAAAAACCTTCTAAATCGACATAGTAGTATTATGTAATTGCATGCATTATTTCTTTGAACACTGATGGCTGTGATTTTCCATAGTTCGTCATGGAAAATTTCCACTGTGTGTAACTAGCCTAATCAAGCAGTTAGAATATACACGCGTAATGGAGTTTTACCCAAATTGCGCTAGTAAGTTATTAGTATTTTAAAAAATAATTTTATGTAGCTATGTTACAGACATTTCTTAAAAAAAACAAACAGGATTTCTGTTAAGGAACATTTCTCCAGCGACATAGATTCGTTATATTCTTTTTTATTCTGTGGCGTTTTACAAATTAAAGCGTTTGAGAAAAAGAAGACAACAAAAACTTTTGGTCCCACAGCATCCCTTTTCAACAAAAAAAACATAATGATGCTTGAAAGGCAAAGAGGAATTTGATCTTTTGAGTTTTTAAACAAGGCTAATCTTGTTTTAAAAACGTTATCCGGAGCCAGCCTTTTATGAGTTTTCTTGTACGAGTATTAAAGCTTATTCACGATATCCTTGAGTTTTTAAAACCGCACTATGAATTATCTCGAGTGTTAACTGAAATATTCCACGACTTGATTTCGATAATCCACCAAACTTTTATGAACATAAAAATTATAATCAGGAGGTTAAAATTAGAATCTGTTCTAAGCAATGTGCAATTTTGGTCAAAAAACTTTGGCTACAATGTTCATATATTTTATGATATGGTTTGAGTTTCGATTCAAAATAGATTGCAAAAAGTTTTGCTTTAATTTCTAAATGAAATAACAACAAAAATGTAACCTTTAAACATCATACAGTAAAAAAAACTTCTAAGTGAGTATTACTCCGTTACGTAAGGATTTTCCACAACCTTAAGAAACCTCAAAAATACAAAAACAAAATACAGATTTCCGCCATTTATTGGCTTTAAAAATAATTTTTTCGATTAGCAGGCTGTGCATTTCTTTTGAGATCTGAGTATGTTTACTGTTTGTTCTAAGGGTCGCTAAAACCGAATCCGGAGTCCACTTTACTCTATTAAATCAGGATTTTTCATTACCATAAAAGATAGACAGCGAATATATTCGTTTTTTTTATTGGGTTTTTAAGCTTTCTTTTTAAGTTACTGAATCGAATTTAATGATGTCGAAAACCTAAAGTAAACATACTCAGACCTCAGAAGTAGTTTTATAACTTTTTTGTTGAGCTGTGCAAGGTTTTAAAGTTACATTTTAAAAATACTAACTATTAAATTTTTACCATAGTTTTTCTTTCAATATTGCACATTGCAGTTTAGTTGTAGATATCTTTCAAACAACAAACGCATAAAAAAATAGAATAGAGTTCATACATCTATTCTATCGTACCCTACTTTGTACAATAATTCGATGATATAAGGTCACAAACTGATTAGTTTTATGTCGAAATAAATCCCATACAATCTGTATTAATATTTTTTTACATTCACATAATTTCAAAGGTCCTAACAAAACTTTATACTACTCTTTACATTTTCACACAGCCATATTATTCAGCATACTGACTGCATAGAAGTTCAGTCCAATTATGGAATCATCGAACCACTTAAGTCAATAAGCCCTTTCGTCCTATACATATACATCCCCATAGTTAATTCTGGAAACCAGAGCTTCCAGCAGTCTAATCAAATCTTTGGACTCTATAACATGTTTAATTAGATTCAGATTCTCGTTATATACCAATTTAATGACAATTATCTACATTATTTTAAAGTTTACTGCAAAATATACTTAATACTAAACCGCTTTTTGCAGCCTTAAGCCTAAAATTTTATCTTTGCCCAAATATTTTCTTTATACGAAGGCAGCCGGTCAATAACATTGCACAATATTACGGATTGCGCATTATTATTGGCTTAATAGGCTTAGTATTGAAGGTTGCACAATGACTAAGCAAAAGATTAAACAAGTTTAATTTCAATTGCGCAATGTTTTCTTATTGAGCCCTATAGAGTTAATATTGTGAAATATTTTTTAGTCAACATTCTTTGTTCCAAGGGGAAGATGTTCGTGAGTGGATTTTTGAACCAATCTTTTGACGAGCGACGTTGCCGTTTTTTAACTTTAAGCACCAACACGATAGCTGCAGCGAAATCTTGGTCAGAAACACAAGACTATAAACGGTATGAAGGGTCCGAAAATATTAAAGCATATGAGCTGTCACCGTAAAACCTCTAAAAACATCGAATCTGTGTCGCATTTCATCTATAATAATGGTTTTAGGCGGCGCGGCGGCCCCTATTATTGAATAGCCCCATGCACTCAAACGATCAATATTTATTGTGCATTATTAGAGAATTATTGAAATACTGCCAGGCTATAATAGTGCCAGGCACAATTTTGACACCTTCGCATTGTAATATCAGCTGTGATCTTTCAACACACGGCCTGTGTTTACTATATGAACCGGAATAAATAGTGCATTCTTTTATTAATTGAAAATAAACGACGAAAGTTTTAAATTCGAATTTGATCTGTCAATTTTGAAGAATCAACCGTCAGTTTTCAATGTGAATGTGTCAAAATAGTGCCTGGCACAATTATAGCCTGGCTGTATTTCAATAATTCTCTAATATTGCACAATAAATATTGATCATTTGAGTGCATGGGGCCATTCAATAATAGTGGCCGCCGCCTAAAACAATTATTATGGATGTAATGCGACACAGATCTGATGTTTTTAGAGGTTTTAGTATCTTCAGCGAACAATGAACCGAACCGAACCGACCCTCGATTTTAAAAAAAATCTCAAAAGTTATAACTGCATCTTAATTATTATAGTAAGCGGCTTTTAACCTACAGGGACTGATTGAAAGATTGTTTTAAATAGTTATTGTTTTTACATTTTTAAAATTGATCAGTACCTCAATTAAGTATTTTTTTGTTTAATATTTTTGATATTTACTTTGCCATTTAATGTACCTTAATTATTATTTTTTTTACTTAATTTATACATTCTATTTGTAATAGCATAAAGTGAAACTTGGTCCTAAATCTTTTTTTGTATATTTATTTCAGTTGTTCAAAAAATACACCAACCACCAAACTTTCAGCCTATTTTATTTACTACCTCTTAAAACCCTACCAACCCAAAATCGCTAAAAAATCCCGCGACATCAGTTTTTTCCAGTAAAATCAGTGGCATAGTTCAGAAGTTATAACGAAAAACGTTTTGTCCGTTTTTTTTTGCACACCCAGTATTTTAATAAATTAGAATGATAGAATGTGGTCAGCATCCCTGCTAAAAAAAAATTAATGCTTTATATAATGGAGATACAAACATTTTCTGGAGCGCGTTCAGATTGGACGTCGCTCGTGGCCCGGGCGCGTCCTGGCCGTTCAGATTGCATCCAGTGTGCATTTGGTTAGACATTACTCTGGCATTCAGATTGCTGGTGAATTTTTACTGGATGCACACTTTCGCACCCTTCGAAATAGGACGACTAAATTTAATCCGCATGCGTATTTGATCAATCCTTTGATTTCTAACCTTTATAACATATGTGTATTATTTATTATTTGCTTTAACTTTTTTTTCGGCCTTAAAATCAGTGCTAAAATTTTGACCAGGTACTTACTAGATAGAAATGAATAACCAAATCAGTACTCATTATCACAACTTCACTTTGTATGAATTTGGTGTTGGACGAAAACGCGAGAGTAGTTCAGCAAAAACGTTCGGTCATTTTTAAAAAAGCACAAGAAAATAATCACTTTGAAAATATAATGCATTACGTATGGCAGTTATCAATTACTCAGCTGCAAGATGAAAATCGTTCAGATTGAAGAATCGAACCGACCACGAACCGTCACACACCGGCCGGGATAACGCCCTTTACCGGACGCACTCCAGGTGTTTCATTCTGAAAGCGCTCCTGTAGTTAACTTCAAGTCATTGATATACATATAAATACCTATATAGCAAGTTAATAACGGTAATGACTTATTTTTGTTCGATTTCATAGATTCTTTAAAAAGAGCTATTTTTGGAAGCACATAACATGAACACCGCGATATGGTTTTTAAAGATTTATACAAATTAATTCAATAGAAGCAACATGAATTCATGAATAAAGCGAAAATTAACACAACATTCTAAGATTTTTAAAGTATCATTTCTTGTGTGTGGATTAATTTCTCAAACTACCTGACTATTTTTTTAACTGCAATATATATTTAGACATAATAGGAAAAATTCAGGAACAAAACACTAAGTGTAACGCAAGGCCAAAGCCCCCCTCCCCCCCTAGAGCGTTACGTAATTTAAGACCCATAATAAAAACTTAAAAATAAAACAGTTTAAAATAAATCTAATAAAAATGTTTTTGTTATGACCGAAATCCCTGTATTTTATAAAGAAACTGACTTTATCAATTTCAAATATTTTTTGCATTATTTTGTGCAACGAAAAAATTATAATATATTCTTATAGAGAGACCTTAGTTTGCAAAATAACCCAAAATCACCCTTAAAACCACTTATCGCAACTAAATTTAACAATTTTTATTTAACGGAACTTTGTAGGGATACCCATATTTTACCTAAACCTGACACATCAGACGTATCATTTATTATGACACCGGAAAAAAAAAGATTATTGTAAATGAGTCACGGAACTGTTACAGTTCCGTGAAATGAGTTCGTAAGTTTATAAATCGTACCAATTTATATCAAAATCACCATAACTTATGAAGTAAACTTCTGCTTGGGACCCTGCTACCTGACTTAGTGTCCTTCTGGAATACCTACTCCTCCTGCCTGTGTTGCCTTTTATCTACAAAGTTTGTGAAATATTCACCTGTGAAAGAAAACTTGAATTTCGTAAGATAGGTACTTACCTATACCTATTTATTTAGTTTTTTAAAAGGTTTCTGGCCTTGGTTCATAATATAAAATTCATTTTCCAGGACGGAACGGGTTAATTGAAGTTTGGCAAACTATACTCTGGGGTCCTATCACTCCGTTAAGGTTATCAATTTTCCAGGTTTCTGAATAAGATCGGTGTTCGGTTTAATCCCCTAAGTGCATCCACAGAATATACATTCCTACCTTCTTTTAAATATACAGGCTGTCCCAATTTAAGTGTCCACTATCACAGCCATATTGGATTAGGGGAGGCTATTTGGGCCAATGCATTAGCGCGGTCGACATTACAAATATATTTTAGATTTTGATATAGTTTTTCAAAGCGGTGCAAATTATTTTTAGAAAGGAAAAAATTCAAAACAGCATTAAAGCTGATTGAAATAGAGGAAAACATATGCAATGCAGCCAACGAAAAAATAAATGTGAACTTTAGGGGTTGAATAATAGTTTATCACGGTTTCGAGCGATACTATATTTCCTATCAAAATTTTGATTGGGCCTGCCTAGTCCGAACAAATCTATAAAAAAACCTTTTAATTGTGACGATCTAAGGAAGGCAAATTCGACATGTATGGATTGTAAAGTTTTGGTTTTAAGCGAAAGCAGGGAATACATTAATATTATTATTAAGAGTTTTTTGCAACAGGCGGAAAGCCAATGATTTGCAGAGATCTATTTCAATAAAATTGCTAAAAACTAGTTTTTTTTTACACTTGACTGTCAATTTTGTTCGGTTCACTCATAATGCAGTTACAGTTTCTTCTGCAAAATTATTCTAATTGAACACGACACGATTACTTATAAAGTTTATTCTCACTTGTTGCATATCTCACTGTAGTTTCGTTGTGTGCCCCCTAAGGTTTTCATTGTGATTTCATTGAAAGAGATTTGGATTACAGGCATCTTGTGCCCTTCTTTTACTCAGTTTTGTTAGCTTAAGTTGCCTTAGTCGTTCTTCATATGGGAGGTTTCTTAATGTATTAGGGAGTTTAGCTGCTCTTCTCTGAACTGTTTCTAAGGCGTCAAGGTCTTTAACAAGACAAGGTCCCCAGGGTTTGTGGTTCTCAAGAAAGTGTGTAATACATGGGTTGTTTCTGCCTATATGTAGCGTTATGCATTGGGCTTTATAAATCAGTTTCTTGTCCACTCATTCAGTTTTGTCAAGACGTGTGTTAGACCGCCATGCTGTATCGACGCATCTCCTGATATTGTTGTGTCTTCGGCAAATAGGGCTAGAAAGCAGATAATGTTCTTTGAGAGATTAGATATATAAATTAACAATAGAAGGGAGCATATCACAGATCCTTGAGGAACACCACTGAGGACTTGCCTGTTTTTTGAAAGTTTGTAGTGTACCCTCATTTGAAAATACCGGTTGATTGAATACTTCCTAAACCAATTGAGTAGTTGTCCCGTGATTCCTTAGTGCTTTAGTTTTTGAAGAAGTCGGTTTAATGGGACTGTATCAAAAGCTTTCTCGAAATCCAGAAAAGCCACATTTGTTAAGTATCCATCGTCCATGGCCCTGGTTAATTTCTCTAAATTTGGGAGCAGGTTGGTGGTTACTGATCTTTTCGGTAAGAAGCCATATTTTCAGCAGAACCTTTCATGATGGTGGGTAATATTAAAGTCTATGATCTCCCAAGCAATGATCCTTTCCACTACCTTACAAAGAGCAGAGGTGAGGCTGATTGGTCGATAGTTTTCTGTCTGTTGCCTTTTTGTATATTGGGATCGCAATTGCTCCTTTCCACTGTCGAGGTACTACTCTGGTTTGTAACGACCTATTCATAACATTTACGAGAAGGGCACTTAGCTTATTGCAATAGTTTTTCAAAAGTACTGGTGATACATTGTCAGATCCGGAAGCTGACTGAATTTTTAGTTGTTTTATTGCTTTGCTGAGTTTGTCCTCAGTAAACGTCACTTGCATAATGCTTCCTGGGGTACAAGTCTGGTTTGGTAAGTTTGGTCCTGTGCTTGGTTTATAAACATAAACGCTAAATAATTGTTGAGCAAGCATTTCAGCAATCCTGTCTGGATCTGATGTAGTGTCTGTTTTATTTTGAATAACAATCTATCTATCTTTGACACAAGTGAGTTGTTGAGCTATTTATAGAAGCTTTTTGGTCCATTACTTACAAATTTGGTTTCATATACCTTTCTAGGCTCTCTCAGTTTCTGAGTAATAGCATTGCTTTGTCTGTAGAGTTTGTAGTCCCCAGAGTCCTAAGCGTTTTTGTATTTGTGCCACAGTTTACGCTTTTTGTTGATTTTTTTTTATGTGATGTTTCTTAATCCATGGCTTGTACTTCTTTTGTGCTTATTTTACTGGAATGTTGTTCCTATCAATATAATTTAGTAATATTTTTAAACTATCATAGGTAGAGACTAATGACATTTGAAAGCTTAAGATTTAATTTTTTATGGTATTGTAGTCTGCTGCTTGCGATAGATTTTTTGAAATGCTCGACGTGATGAAAGTCCAAAATTTTTGACAAATTAAATATTGGACTGTGTTGATTCCAGGATGTAGATTTTCGTTATAAGTTCAATTAATGATCAGTTGAGTTAATCTATAAAGATTCGGCAATAATAAGGTATGTTTTGCTTCAAAGGAGCGTTCAAAATACCGTAAGTTTCTAATGACACCCAACTTGTCCAAAAAGGGCGCGAGTTTGTGAAACGGTTTAGGTAATAGCTGATAATTTATTTTAGATCCCGGGAATCGGTCAATAAAAATTTCACTCTTTAGTTTGTGACTTTTCAGTTTATCAAGGATTTAAAATTGTATGTAAGGGCTTGCTAATTACTATTACAGACTTGGATAATATCGTTTGGTAAGTCCACGTGAACGTATACGCAGCAAGCGTATTCAAGCTCAGATGCGTCGCACAAACCTAGCAGTTGACGTCGATGAATATTATTCGAAAAAATATGTCAAAGATTCAAAAGAGCAGATAATAATTGATTATTGAATTGACTCCAAAAAGTTTGGTTGAATCGGGGGGGTATTTCATCCCAATCTGTTTCGCACAACCAAAGTTTTTGATAAGAAACCAAGAGGATCCCAAATTTTGGAGAAAGCTGATAAAATATACTTTTGGTGCACGGTTTTAGCAATTTAGCAAACAAGAAACTGGGATCGTGGGACTAGAAAATGTTGGTATTTGGAGGTTAAGGTTGAAGACCGCAAAATCGGTTAAAAAATTGGTGTAAAAATATTAAATTTCTTGAGCCACACAAAGACAGTGGACGATTTGCATTCACTTTGTAGTTGGTTTTCTTCATCTGAAAAAGCTCCTCTCGCTGGCCCAGCTATTGCAGTCGCTTCACACTTGAATCTCCCGAACAATTTAAAGACTAATGTTTAGTTTTTATTCTCGAAGGAAATTTTGAGGTTTATTAAATTTCTATTACCTTGCTGTTTGGTTATTTCGATAGAATGACACTTCTTGGACCCGCCTTTTCACGCAGATTAATTGTTTCGTAGATGGCGCTAGCGTCTTGCGTGTACCAATCAAAATTGAAAATATGAGGTTTTTCCGAATATGCGAATTTGGCGCAAAATTTGAATAAAAAATTAAGGTTTTAAAGTTGCACGAACGTAGTTTATGATTTACTAGGAATGTGTGCCTTTCCACAAAAATGATAATATCGTCGTTGATATTACCAACTGACGTAACTCATTTATTGTAATTTGACAAGAGGGCAATTTCAAGTTTTAGGGAAAGTTTATATTGGATTTATATCACTAAAAATGTTCCTGTATCTAATGATTTTTGTGCTATTTAAAGGATTTTTATGAGTTACGATAGTTTGTGAGATGAAAGAACGACACAAATAAGGTAGTATTATGGTCTTTCTCAAAACTGCATTTTTTGAGATAGGTGAATTTGTAAGATCAACGACGATATGTGCTACCGATGATGCTTGAATTGAAAAAAGGTAAGGAAATTAAGGTAGACTTGAAAGATTCGGCACAGAAACACAAAAAATCTTCGAACCCCTTTGGTTAGCTCATTCATTGCGTTGATTTTATATTTTTGCCGATATGACAACCGGCTGGTCAGAAAACCAGCTCCGGTCTCACCTGATAATGTTTTCCTACTGTCGGTACTATCAACTGAAGTCACTAAATCACGAACTTCCTTCTAAACGTACCGACATAGATTTTTACTTTTTTAAAAACCTTGTATACTCCTGGTCAGTGGCGGCTGCTACAGGGAGGGCAACGGGGTAGTGCCCTCCCAAAACTAGACAAAAAACAGTATTTTTAATTGATTTATTTAAAAAAAAAATCTTCCCTTACGACATGATTGTCTGTGGTTAACAACAAGTGATTAATTGGGTAAACTCTTTTAGCGTAAACATTTACAAGCCGGCAGCACCGCGCGAAGCAAGGTTTCAATTTCACCCGTTTTTCAGCGGGGTATGGGTAAATGTTCTCGAGAGGCGGCGGGACGAATGTTTGTTATAGTTGAAGTCGGCCATCATCATCGTGCGGAAATGTCCATTGACCTACACGTTGCTGGTTCTATCCTTAGTGAAGACGTATGAGTTTGTTTTAATTTGCTGTTTGTTTTTGGTGTCGTGTGTTTATAAAATGGAAATAAATTCTGCCGATTACATAATTAACTGTGCAAATTTAAATACGTTGACATATGAACTTGGATTACAGATAAAATCTTTAGGGCCACATAGACCGGACCTAAAAATCCTAAAAATTAACCAAAATTTTAGTTCAAGTACTAAAAAATTATATGATGCTGAAAACTGGTTATGCGGTTGTGACCAACGAAATACTTTTTTTGCTTTATTTGTCTTATTATGAACAATCCACGAAGTGATCCTGCGTGGGTGGCAAAAGAAATGTGTGATATCAAGCACTTTAGTAAAAAGTTAAAGACACAAAGTAAGCTCTACTTATTTAGATAACCACATAGAATTTTCTGTGCAAAACATTACCGAATATAATGAAAATGTAGCAAACAATAGACATATACTTAGTAGGTTAATAGACTGTATAAAACTCTGTGGGAATTTTAAAGTTGCTCTACGGGGCCATGATGAGTCTGAAACTGGTGTGAATCCAAGCACTATTAAGGGAGAATAGACTTTATCTATAAACAAATGAACTAAAAACTACACCAAGTAGCTGCTTGTTTGTAAAATGCTAAAATAAAATTGTTTGGGTACGTTTTTTTATCTCCTTTTCCATCCAATATAAATTTCTGCCCCCCAATTTATAACGTCACTAGCCGCCACTACTCCTGGTTCTTTACTATCCATAGCAGTTGACAAAATGTCCAAACTTTTCTTACTTCCCTTCTTACTACAATGTGCCGAAAGTAGCACGCTTCTGTTTTAAAGCTCTTCATCCTTAATCTTGCCGGTCTGTCACCAGCTGACGCGCAATTTAATCGTTTGCTGGATTCAGAGCTTTTCCTCCCACGCTCTATATATCTTTTGATAGACGCCTTTGTTTCGCTCTATCTACTTTACTATTGAATACAAAGAATACATTGTTATAAATTGTAGAGAATTGTCGGCAGTTACCTTTGTCTGTTTTGCTGGGTCATCTTATAATCGTAAATTAGTAGTAGTAATTTTTAGTGATTTTTATGGGTTGCGAACCGAATTCTGGATTGCCAACTTTTTGATATTTGGGGGGCAATTCTTTACATTTCAAAAAATCTGGCGAAATTTGAAAAAATGTGACATAATCTGGCGCTTAAGATTTCTCGTTTAAAAGGCAATTTTTAAACTTAAAAACTTACCTAAAAGGCCATTTCCCACTTTTTGATAGATGTAGCTTCACGATATAATATTTGTTTTTAATTAAAACCCCGTAATTTGTTAAAAATTTTTAATATAAAAATTGTAAATAAATTCAAAGCAGATAACCATTAACCACACAAACTAAAATGTCAGATTTCGTCACATTTCGTCACATTTCTTTCAAATTTATGAGTACTATTCATTTTCTTTATGAGGTCAGCTAAGTTTACTTTCTTTCTTTGTTTTTCACGGTAAAATTAACAAAGAGGGACTAATTGCATGTCGTGGAAGGGTCGCTACAAAATTAGCTCTACGCTGTTGCCACCGTTATATTTGAACGGATTTTTAAGGGAATGTCAAATTATTTCTTTAAAATCTGCCAGAAAAATCTGACTAAGTGGGATACTGGTCAAATTATTGAAGTGGTGATTATTTTTTTACTTTTGTTATCAAAGCTAGGCACGTATATAATTTTTTATTCTGGGGGGTCCTCCCATATAAAAACTGCTGTTATTCAGTGACGGCCCATGAGGTTTTGGATAGGGTAATCAGAAATACTTGCAACAGTCGCCGCCGGCGGAAGATTACAGGGGTGCTACGAACAATTTTCGTCTAAAAGACGTTACTGTTGGGTTTATAAGGATAAAAATAAATATTAAAATAAAAAAATGTAGATTCTATGGGAAACTGTGTGTGCGAATGAAGATGAATTACAAAATGTGAAGGAAGTTTACGAGGTAAAAAGTTTTTACAAAAAAGTTTCACGGGCAAGACCTCAGAGGTAAAGGTTTAGGCTGTTTTCTGGGAGCAGATTATATCTGTCTCCGTCGCGACGTCAAAATTAGCCTCAAAACTGAGGCAACCCTGACCGAAGCTGCAAATTGACAGTTGGTCTCTCCTCAGTAAACACCATATTTCATATTCCTTTTCAGATATCCACATCATCATTTCATCTCCTTCCATTTTATGGTTATGCTCGGGCTGAATGAAGCCTAATGAGGCAGAAACGCGTCCCCGAGCTACCTTTACCTCTGAGGTCTTGCCCGTGAAACTTTTTTGTAAAAACTTTTTACCTCGTGAACTTCCTTCAAATTTAAAAAATCCAGGGCTCAGGCTGTTTTCTGGGAGCAGATTATATCTGTCTCCGTCGCGACGTCAAAATTAGCCTCAAAACTGAGGCAACCCTGACCGAAGCTGCAAATTGACAGTTGGTCTCTCCTCAGTAAACACCATATTTCATATTCCTTTTCAGATATCCACATCATCATTTCATCTCCTTCCATTTTATGGTTATGCTCGGGCTGAATGAAGCCTAATGAGGCAGAAACGCGTCCCCGAGCTACCTTTACCTCTGAGGTCTTGCCCGTGAAACTTTTTTGTAATTACAAAATGTTGAAAGTCCAGAATGTCGAAAGCTTGTGTTATTAGATATAATAATAGAAACTAACTTGACCACATCAGGTGTCTTTTTTTTTGTAATATACTTTAAAACCTAACCTGACCTGGTTAGGTAAGTACCTATATTTATATACAAGAAGAAACTTACTTGTCTCTTTCACTTAATTTGTGAACGGATCCCTTTCACAAACAAACCTTCTCTTGCTGGCTATTTTACCACAATTTATCGCACGTTTCATTCGACCCTGCCACCAACCCAGAGACAAATTCTCTATGCACCAACCCAACCTCACTTTTTTATTTACCCGCCAACACGAGTCGCCTATGGTCTGTTTTGTATTAGGAAATGCACGAAATGTGATGACATCGAACCTTTTAGAAAAGCTATCGTCCAAAAAAGTCGGCAAAAAATTTTGCACCCTGTCAATTGTGTACCTTTATCAATATTAATGTTAATCCCGGAATAAAAAACACGAACAAAATATAACGGGTTTAAAACCTTAGATACTATAATTAAAATATATTGAAATTGAAGAAATAGTTAAAAAGCTAAAGAATAAATTCCAGTGCAAAATTATTTACTCTGTAGGTTCATTGAATAGCTACCTAATTTGAATAAGTAATAAAAAAAATTAAATAGTTTTTAAGGTTTTGATTATAACAAATATAATAAGGGTAAAAAAAAATTGAATTTGGTTTTTTTTAACTTATGAAAATAAAACCAAGTAAAAATGTTCATTAAACTTGCAGACAAAGTGCCTAATTATTTAAATTATTTGGTTTTATTTTTAAAAGAACTATGAATTTTTTGGCCCAAACTTATTTTGAGCAAAAATAAAAAGGATTTTTTTGACGGTCCCCAATAGCCTTCCTACCTATGAGTGGCTAAAAAATAAGTCAGCCAAGCATACTTTTTCATTCAAATTTATTTTAAAATCAAGTTCAAAAACACGACAAAGAAAAACAATTTTTTAGCAGCTGCTCAAATGTTGGATTGATTTTGCAGTCAAGTCAAGTAATATTATTTAAAACACACAAATGTTTATGAATAAAATTATGAGATTTAGAAAACAAAATTTTTTTCCACTCTCCATGCATTTAGGTATAAAAAAATACCTTTAAGATTTTAATTTTTTAGAAAACAAAATACTTAACCAAACTTTAGTTTGAGCATGTTTTCAGCTATTATAAGCAAAAATCTCAAAAATCAGAATCAATTCCGCCGTAAAAAATGCGAATTATCCATATCTCTACTACTATTATCACTACTAAATGTTTGATTACTTTTTATTCCTAAAAATATCGGGGGGAGATTGATCCCCCCTTAGGTACCACCTTGCACGTTACGTTGTAAGAGTTTTTCGTAATAATATTTTAACAAAATATTTTAAAAAGTAAAACCCAACTTGTGAACGGTCCCTTTATTGGTTTAACTTGGAAACAATGAATTGGCAACAGCGGCAGTATTTCGTAACTGACAGTCCCCTTGGTGATCTGTGACTGACAGTTGTCAAATGTGACAGAAAGAAAAACCGTTGTATGATGAGGTGCTCGGAAAAATACAATTTATCAAGAACTTGTGGATTATCAGTAGCCGAGTTTCAAGGTAGGATTTAGATTAAATTTTCCCGCATATTTTAAATTTTTGGGGTTTTCATAATTTCCTAAGTTGGCCCATTACCGTGTGGTGTAAGACGTTTTACACAAAGCTGAAATTGCAGTGTTGTCAAGATTTACACCTAAATTCTATTGTTTCAAATTTCGTCAGATTATTTCAAATTATTTCAAATTTTGAAGAATTGCCCCCTTGGAACTAAACTGGATCATTTGTCTTGGAAAAGTGTAGACTGAATGCGCCCATGTAGTTTTATCGTCATCATCATCATTCTTTCTACGAGAATCAGTAATTCATAATACACCGAAGAAGACAGGAACAAGCAAAAAAATATTTCAATTTTTTTTGCTGGAACTAAAGAAGGAAAGAAGGCTCTGTCCTTCCCTGGATTCGCTACTGCATACACCATGTTCCGAATTTTACCTTCTATTTTTTTTCTTATATAATCCATATTCATCGTAATAAAGGACAAGAAAAAATAAAGACCTTAAAGAAAATTGAAATAAAAGTCCAACAAAAAGAACGGAAATAATAATAAATTCATTTTAAAAAACGTAATTTATCATAAAAAGAAAAAAGCGAAATCGAAGTTTTGTGTAACGTCTTTTACTAAAGCCGGACAAAGTTAAATTAAAAAATACAATACTGGGGAGGGAAGTAAACACAAACGCTTGGTTGTTATTGTTTATTCCTGTGCTTTTCATATATCTTAAGTAAGCACACTGAGCATGCCCGTCAGTCTAGCGCGACGCTGTGACGTGTTAACAATATATTATTTCATGTGGATGGCTGTTCTGTTATATAAATGCGTGCGTTAATTTTTTTGGGAGCAGTATATTTAGGCAACGTTATTTTTTCTACCAAAGCACTGTCAAAAAGGAAACATTAGTTGGTTTTTTATTGAAAAACTGGATTAAACCACAAGGTATCCAGCGCTCTGCTGGGATCGGCAATTAACCCAAATATAGTATGTCGGGCATATTACAACTCCAGTGGCGTTCGAAATAATTGCTTGCTCGAGTTAAGAATGCGAGATATGACAATAAAAGTATAAGACTCTTGTTAAAAATCTACTTTATTTAAATACTAATACAACTTAATGATGTTCCCCATCAATGTATTCCCCATCTCTATCGACGCAGCATTGCAAGCGTTTTTTCCAATGTTGGAAGCAATTTTGGAAATCATCAGAAGAGAGGCTGTTAAAAAGCCTTGCCGTTTTTTCCTTGACGTGTTCTAATATTTGAAAAGGTGGTTCCTTTTAAAGATTTCTTCACTTTCGGAAACAGGTAGAAGTCGCAAGGGGCTGTCTGGTGAATATGGAGGGTGGTTAACGGCGGGGATCTTCTAATTAGCTAAAAACTGCTTAATGGAAAGGGCATTGTGGGCCGGTGCCTTGTCCTGGTAGAGCAGCCACGCGTTGTTCTTTCACAAATCTCGACGCTTTTTCCTTCCACGTTCTTTTACCTACATCAATACATCCAAATATAAATATAGTCCAACTTATACCCATTTGTAATGACGTCATTTTTGTTTATCTTTGTTTAGTATATTATAAACAGCGGTGACAATAAACTTTTTAAAAAAAGTAGTGTCTATGATTCAAATAGGTAGGTAATTGGTTCTGTGAAGTATCCGTTACTGTTAATCAAAAAACATTGATTGGCAAAAATATCTACGCCATACGTTTTTTTCTCAACTGGTGACGTCATTACAAATGCGTATATGTTAGACTATACTGACTGACTGATTGACACTCACGCGCCCATTCAATAAGAATAACACCCCTAATATAAAAAACAATGAGCATTGCTGTTTTGAATGTGCTGGAGCGCCCTTCTCGTTCATCATCTTTAACTTCTTCACGACCATCGAAAAAGCTTTTATGCCACATAAAACTCATTGCACGAGATATACACTGCTCTCCGTAGACATCTTTTAGCATTTAAAAGCATTCAGTAGCCATTATTTTGAGTTTAAATTAGTACATTAATCAATTTTTTCGTTTGTCATAATTCCGGCAAATGAGCTATGAACGATCATCTTCAAACCACTGCGTAAGCCAAACTAGTAGAGTCAAGATTGCGGATTGCGGGCGATAGAGAACGCACATCAATATGAATAACTCCGACCGCCCGAGTTGGGCAAGGGGGCCAGTCTTAAAATTTAATTGTCATAAGTCGTATATTCTTAACCGTCACCACAGTTGTGAACAGTCCTAACACAAACAAATCAAAACAACTAGCGCGCCTTTAAAAAAGTTTTCCATTGGCAAACTCTTGTCCTTTCTGTCCAAAACTCTATATAGAAGATAAAAAACGTTGTTTTATTTTTGTTTCCAGTTTTAGACAAAAGGAACACGAGTTTCTTATTTAAAAACTTTTTTAAAAGCGGGCTAGCTCGAGTTTTTGTTTATGTGTTTTAGGACAGTTCACAAATAAGCCGAGGAAATATAACAAAGAATCATTTTTAATTCCATAAGTGGATATCTTTTAATACGCGCAAACATATTGACGTAATCAATTAGAGAAGTCGTATTTTATTAATTTCTAAGTAATAACAAGAATACAAATAATATAAGATAGTCAATTCTAAATAAAAACGCTTTAAAGTCTTGATCCACGTATGTCTCAAAATCTCAAAGAATAATAATCATTGCTATTGTGAACACGCGCTGTTCTGAAAAGCGCTGTTTTAAACGCGCTATTTTGAAACGAACGATTGTTATTGCTTTTTGTAATTTCATTGCCGTTTTATTTTTATCTCTATTTTATGTTTGTTATTGATTAATTTATTGTAACTCAAAGCAAAATAATTAGGTTAATGTTTAATATTCCTTTTTATCAAATTGGCCGTCCTATTATTAAGGAAAATAAAATTATGACAGTAACAAGTAGTTCTATTTAAAAATTTTTGATTTTTGTATATCAACATCAAAGTAAATTCACATTAAATACTTTTTATCATACCTATCCAACGAGAAGTAGAAATCAATTAAGGTAAACGGGGGGGGGGGAGGGGTATTTCGTACTTACATTAACATTATTTAAATAATAATAAAATATAATATCTTTGAAACTAAATTATTTCTTAGGCCGTTTAGTCAGGTACATTAATCTTTCTTTGAGAAGACTTTACCGTGCTTTAAAAGCTTTGTTAAATTTTTTTGTTTTCCAGTCAATTCGTACAGTTTCTTGTGTTTGTCGATCAGTTTTGTTTCTGTAATGTAACAAACAATGTGTTATATAAATATAACTTCTTTCTTCTTTCTCCATATATTTAACTCTAAAACCTTGAGTTTCAGCGTTTGCCGAAACGACAATCTTTGGAAAGAAGTTGTCTTCATAATTTACAACCAAGTATTCTCCTACTTTTGAATTTAGAAGGTGTGTCTTGGATTGCATGTTATATTTTTTTAATTTAAATTTCTTTCCTTTTCATTTAACTTTTTTTCTTCTTTCTTTTCTTGGTGAAGCTGCCAATCACCAGATAAAACTACGGAAGGTACTTGTTCTTTGGGCTTTCGTTTCTTTCCTTTCGCTTACTGTTGGTTCCTAAAAAATATATTTTTTAAATGGAGATCTTACATTGGAATTGTTTTTTTTTATCCTCTTTATTTGAATTTTGGTATTTTTCTAGGACTTTGTTATTCTGTTTTTCTTGCTCTCGGTTTTTCTAGCTTTAATTTTTATATTGTACATCTACTATTGTTTTCAATTTTTTAATCTGTTTTCTGCTTACCCCAGCAAGATCTGTTTCGCAAGTTCTTTTCATTTTTCATTATTTTTCTCCAAATCATTGTTTATGCTACTTGTTTGGGAATTTTGGTGTTTTTCTGGAACTTCTTTATCAATTTCTCTATTCTGCTCTTCTTGCTCTCTGTTAAAGCATGGCGGCGCACAAACCTTTTGCAGATGAAAAAAATTACTTTACTTAATAAAAGGTGACGTTTATTACGCTAATTAAAAAAAAACAAGTTTTTCTAATTTTTGGCCTAAAATTACCATTTTGGCAATTTCGTCACCTTTTTTCCTCCGGCAAACAAAACAAAAAAAAGTAGTCTCTACATCTCTGTCCAATCTAAATACGGGGTTTGTTTTACCCGTACAATTTCAAATAATTTGAAAAAAATTTGATCAAAGTATTGCAATATTACACAGTGAAGTTGCGAAAATGGTACATTTTCACAGCCATCAAATAAATTTACTTCGAGCGTTGCCATCATTAAAAATATTTCTATATCTTTTCAGCGGTTTTTGCATTTTTTTTGTGTTTTTAGGTTAGTAGTACCCGGGATAAGTAGGTTTAATGAAATATACAGATCACGTTTTTATTTTATGTGTCGGTGTGAATATTACCTACGGCCTCAGGGTAAGAAAGGCACCAGAGCTGTGTGAATGACTGGTTCGGAGGATGTCGTGTGGTGTCAAATCTCTTCAGTTTAACTATAGTATAGGCATCTATAATTGACTGTCTATGTAGCTGTTGATACGAATAAACGATATGCAGCTACCGCAAAACCTTACCAAAAAATATAAAATCACATTTGTCTAATATGCGGTTAGTGTTACGCCACTGCAGAGGTGAAGTCATCTTGTTGCATTTGACAGCTTGCTTCATAACGCTAATGGAATTGCATACCCACCTTCGTACCTAGTCGAGATCTAATTTAGAAAATTGCGCTCTATTTTATGCTCACAAAGATTACACGTTCCTAGTGGGCTTATAAAATTAGATTATTATTTCAGGTAAATCCACCTTGCGGAGATAAATAAGTTAGTTAAATGTACACAGTGGTAAAATATTATTAACGCAGCGGACAGAATTAATATATTAAAATAAAACTATAAGAAAAATTTGCGCCGTAGGCGAAAATATAAGCAAAATAAATTACTAAAATTAATAAAATATTTTGTGTTTTACGAACATCGAATCAGAGTTTCTTTTGGGTACCTATTTAGAGTGCGATTTCGGTAAAAACCTCGGTTACATCGATTTCGTATTCAATGGGAACACTCTTGACGTTTCTGAAGGACGCGTCTCCTAAGCAGGGAGAAAATAACCCCTTGAACGTTAATTGGGAAAGTGGGTCGAGTAGCATCATTTTCTGAAGGAGTTTACAACCGTTTTAAAATTTTAAAAATCTTTTGATCAGTTTTTGAGATATTTGAATTGTAATTTCCCATGGGAACGAATTTAAACCATTTTTTTACGCATTATTCCAACAATTTAAATAAACCCCGAGACCCATCGATTATACAGGGTGGTCATAGTTTCATAACAAAACTTTTTGAAAAAACGTTACCTTACAAAGATACAGGGTGTCAAAGTTTAAGAAAAAAATGGTTTTTTCATCATAACATTTAAACCGTTACATCGATTTCCACTAAAATTTCGTACATAGACTATTGGCGTACATCTCTACCGATTGCATCCGTTTTCTAAAATTCTCCAGTGGCGTAGATATTGGGGGTAGGCATTACCCTCCTAATTTTTGGCGCCTCTGAATGTTTTAAAAACAAAATTTAGCAAAAACAGTGCTTTACAAAATTTTTATTTTTGGCTTAGGTGTTGAGATATTGAAATAAAATTAAAGTGATGTGAGCATGTGAAAAATCAAGCCCTTACTAAATGAACTAAACAAGATCAATTTCCACTAAATTTCGCACACAGTAAAACGTAGTAAATCTAAGTATCGATTAAATTTATTTCAAGAAATTGACCAGTGGCGTAAATATGTGGGGTACCCAACCCATTGTACCCTCCCAATATTTAGCGCCACTGCCTGTTTTAAAAATAAAATTATTTTTTTATTTCTGTTTTAATTTAGCAAAAAAAACTTCTAAAAACTAACAAATAGATAAATTTATTTCTAGTTTTCAAAATGAAATCCACCGACTTCAGTACATTTTTGAAGTCGTTTAGCCACGGAATTGCAGTTAAGACTTGGTGACGACTTTCCTTAAGCTGAGGACATGCCTCTTCAACACGTTCCACTAGTTTTTTGCGTGTTTCTACTCTCGTTTCATAAACAATATTTTTTAGGTATCCCCACACACAAAAGGCGTAACTCTAGTGATCTTAGTGGCCACGCTTCGTGCTTACATCACTTATAATTTATTTAAATATCTCAAAAACTAAGATAAAAATCAAAATTATGCAAATGGACTTTTTTTCGCTAAATTAAACAAGGAATAAAAAACAACAATTTTATTTGTAAAACATTTAGTGGCGTCAAAGATTGGGAGGGTAAAAGTGGATACCTTACCCCACTATCTACGCCACTGGAGAATTTTATAAAACAAATACAATCGTTACTTAGAGATGTAATAATAATAAATAATAAATCAGTTTATTTATCAATTGAAATACAAAAAGGAAAATTTATCATACAAAAATAAGGTAATTAATGATAAATAAACATTCAGCTGTTAGTGCTTAGACATTATCGGTTTAAAGTCATTATTTGTAAATATATGTTAGGTTAGAAATGTCACAATTAGGAATTTTAGCCGCAAATTCTCACGTTTACGTAAACACAATAAAAATTTCGCTTTTGTACACTACGAAATAACTTAATCTAAATTAGAAAAAGGTAAATTTTCATGTAGAATAAATCTTGAATCTGTTTTCTCTCAATATCCGTTAACCACTTTTTTGCGTCCTTCTTAAATGACCTTATAAATATATTTTGTTTTAAAGGGTTCGGCAGAAAATTGTAAAATTGTGGGGCCAAATATAAATAACTTCTCTGTCCTATCTCTTTTCTAGCATAAGGAACTGCAACACAATTATTTCTATGGCGTGCATAATGATGGTGGGTGATGGAACGTAGTTATATTTTTTTCTTGTTTATTAAAGTAAGTAATTTTATAAAATACAGTTTCCTCAAAAATTTGTGTTTCTTTATTGTTATGTTGCATACATTCGAGTTTTGTTAAAAATTATTTTTAGCACCCATTTCTGAACTACTTCAATTGCGTTTATGAGACAATCTCGTACTCTTCCCCAACCACATAGCCCGTACGTTAGTTGCGATTGAAATAACGCGTAATAAATTATTATAAGTTGTTCGGTGTATAAATGTATCTTAAGATATGAAAAACGGGTAACTAGGAATCTTATTTTGCTTAGTAAATAATGTGCGTGTTCGTCCCAACGAAGATATTTTATTTTGTCCGCCATTACGATAGTTTGATTATTTCCGATGTTTATTTCATTAAAATCTTGTAAATGAGTAGCATATGACGTAAAAGGTAAATATTTGGTCTTATTTTTATTTAAAGTAAGCTTATTACATTGGAACCATTTTGCAATTTTTCTAAAATCTTGTTCCACCTTTATCTTTAGTTCCTACCAATTTTCTGCCGAATAAAAGACAACCCCATTATCAGCAAAATTAGCCAATTTTCCGTCAGATTTTAATGCCAGAAGATCATTATATATTATGAACAGGAGCGTTCCCAGCACAGTCCCCTGCGGTACGCCGCAAGTAACAGTCCACTAGCTATTCCATCCAAATCAACATATTGTTCTCTTTGTTCTAAATAATTTTTCAATAAGTTTAGAGCACTACCTCTTTTTTTTAATGTTTCATGGCTAACAGTATCAACAGCCTTACTCAAAGCAATAAAAATGCACAGAGAAGCTAACTTTTTATCGATGGCATTATAAATTTGAGAACACAAATGTAATATAGCATCTTGTGTGGACTTTCCCTCTCTAAACCCGAACTGTCTCTCCGATATGATATTCTTTTTATCGAGAAATTTCGCAATTTGTTCTTTCATTATTTTCTAAAAAAATTTTGAAATACTAGAAATAAGTCAAATTGACCTATAATTGTTTATGTCGGATTTTAACCCATCTTTAAATAATGGTTTTATTTTGCCTAGTTTTCGAATGTTGGGAAAACACCCGATTCTAAAACTAATGTTTACCAAATATGTCAAAACTGGGGAAATTTCATGTGTACCACAATACTCTGTGTACGAAATTTAGTGGACATGGGTGTAACGGTTTAAAAGTTATAACGCAAAAACCATTTTTTTTTCTAAAACTTTGCCCCGTATCTTTGTTAGGAAACTTTTTTTTTTAACTTTTTTTATGAAACTCTACTTTTTGTTCGACCACCCTGTATTATTGTTAGTAGTGCCACGAGGGGCAAAACTTGCCCCTAGAATTTAAACAGTGAAAGTGGCTGAAATGATCCCTCTTTTTAAAGGTCTCCTCAAAATGCCTTTACAGATTTGTTAAAATATTAAAAATCTATTGATTGGTTTTGAGTTATTTAAATTTTAATTACCCATTGAATCGACAACCGTTCTTTTATGAATTATACAACTTTTTAAAAGAAACTTGTGCATTTGCTTGTTTGATTTATATTTGTTTGAATAACAGAACTGGGTTAAGCTCGGGGTTAAGTGATAGCTCTTTGGCAAGGTGTTTGAAGCACCTTTATATACAGTTATGTCAAAATTTTTAATTCTAATAATTAGTTTTTGAGATATTTAAATTTTCAGAGAAATGAATAAAACATTTTTCATTGCAACAATATTTAAAATAAATGGATCCATGACGGATCTGATACCTTCCTAACCCATTAGCACACCCCAAGTAAACTCCATGCTATATCAACCTTAAAAACAGTTTTTTTGTAAATATCTCCGAAACGAAAGCTCCTACCAAGTTTTTTCTTTAACTGTCAAAAAACTGTTATTAGCATTAATGAATTTCGACCAAAATCTAATCAGCTCGTTACAGTATGGAATACTATTTAACTTAAATATTTCATGAAAATTGGTAGGGCGGTTTAGGAGCTATCGGGTTACCGACAGAGTTACACACACACACAGACGGACATCACGACGCTTCTGCTAGGGTAGGTTAAAATACACCCAAATAACATATCTTCGGCGTTATCTGAAAAAAAAATTAGTCGAAACCCATACTTTCTCGAGCCATTGCTGTGCAGGCTAGGAAGGTAAAAATTAGTCAAAGGTATACTCCACAAACCCAAGAAGAATTGCCCCAAAAAATTATTGATGAATGATGAATGTCGTGCAATAACGCCTGAAATATAAGTTCACGTTAGAGGAAAATTTGAATTGAACCTCTATTTTTGTATGGAATAAGGTTGAACGCACTTTCAGCATTTCTTATAATATTAAGATATCAAAATTTTAGTAAGAGTAATTATTTTTTTTTGAACATTCATAAAATATGAAAATAAATATCTTAAAACCCTACCTGGGATTTAAATAGTATTGCAATGAAAAATGTTTTATTCGATCCATTGAAAATTTAAATATCTTAAAAATTAATTATTAGAATTAAAAAGTTTTAACATAACTGCAAATGTATTTTAAATACCTTCAAAAAGACGTATCACTTTTACCCCTCAAAGAGGTTGTCTAGAAAAAAAAGTCCAACTGGCGAATGCACTAGTTTCTTTTAAAATTTTGCATTAATTCATAAAAAAACGGTTTAAAGTTGGTTTCACGGATTTTTAAAATCTCGGGTATGATTTTATTTTAAATCGAACCCTTAAACGAGGGTACCGTAATAGATCTCTTATGTGAATAAAATAAATATAAAACAGTTTTGAAAACGTTACAAACTTTAATGAATACAAAATAAAACTCTGTTGCAATTTACAAATTGTTACAAGACTTTTCTTATCACCTATAAAACGAACAAGACCCAAAATATTAAAATAAAACTTTAACTTACCAAAATAACAAACTGCAAAATATTCTTTAAATATAAAAATCTTATGTTTCATTACTGACAATTAATTTTAGAGGTTTTAGTTAAGTTCAACAAAACTTAGAATGTAACTACCGACTTGTCTTCTCAAAGTTTGGGTTTTTATAAAGGGTTGGTTGGACCTAAATAATCCATTATCCCCTCTTTGAAGAGCTTGGAGGAACCAAGTCAGTGGCGTTGCTGATAATCCTAAAATTTACTTTACATTCTAGCTAATGAGCTAAACAAGATAAGCTAAACAAAAACAGAGATAAAATACATTTTATAGACAACATTTTCTTATCTCACAGTTTTTCCATGTCCAATCACTTTAAAGGGAAAACCCTCTCGCTACTTGCTGTATCCCCACGCTCAACCATTACGACTCACACTCTAGACTTTTCAATAGTTTTTCTCGCCATAACCATCTGCTGTGTGGTAGGCGGCAACCAAATGTTTTCTATTTTGGAGGGAGGCGGAACCACTTTCTCATCTTAACAGAACCATAATTGTGTTTGTCGCTTTTCCAAGATGGTTTCGTACAGTGGCACAGTCAGGGATTATTTGCATTCCTGACATATGCCCCCCACCAATTTGTCGGCGACCTCGACGACCTGACGTTATATGGTCTAAGGGTTGTTTGGATTTGACTATAACCAAACTTTGGAACCATTCATCTTTACTGTGGTACTGATATCAAATGCTGGGAGTTTTTAGGCTGCTTTCGTGTGTTGTGCACCATTGACATGTAACAAAGGTGAGGCATTAGTTCTGAGCTTATACCGATGATTGTTTTCAAAATATGAGAGATAATGTTGTTGTCTTTACAATATTTAAAAAAATGTCTTTATGTTTAATTATAAAATTACTTAGTATAAAATTTTCAAAATATTAAATCATTTACATTTGCAAAAAAAATACATTTTGTTTAAAATAAATATGTCCTGAATAGTACGAATACAAAATTAACTATAATAAAAGTATTCAAATATTCCTTTTCAAAATAATTAATTTGGGTCTTGCCAACAGAGTATTTAAAAACTAATTTTCCAAATATCACTTATTGCTTATTTTCACAAAATTATAAGCAAAAAGTGATTTATATTTTCCAAGAAAAATATCTCTCTCATATTTTCAAAATATTTAATACACATATTTAACCAAATAAATATTTTATATGATGCGCGCACATTACCTAAGACTATTTAAGTAGGTAATTAGCAAAATCGTTTGCTATCGCTATATAGCTATTTTTTTTTGTATGTGAAAGAAAAAAAATCCGCCTTGTATTTTCACCTTGTAAGTGAAAGAAAAAAGTCCATCTTGTATGTTCACCTGGTATTTTCACCATGTATATTCATCATGTATCTTCACCTTGCAAGAACCAAAAAATTTTCTCCAAAGTTTTAAGTAATCGTATCCCCGACAAAATACAAACATGCATGCATAAAATCAAATCAATAAAATAACATCCCCTCAAATTTTCAAAATATTATAGAAATCCAAGCTTTCTATTTGCTGCAGCTATATTTTTTACTTAAGATGTGCCTATTAGATATATTTTTATATCTTTTATTTCCTTTAAAGATTCAGGGACAAAAGTATAAAATTATCTTTTTATAAATAAACAATAAGCTCTGTTGTTCTGTGAGTACTTCTATAGAAGTCATTAAGATAAGAACCAAACTGAATCTGTATATCAAACTGCAACTTTAGCGTTTTTTGTTTAATTACTTTTAACAAATACAGAGTCTCTCATCAGGAAATATTATATGTTAAAAAAATGTTCTTTATTAAGAAAATAGGTATTGTAATATCTTTAATAATTAAAAAAAATCTTAGTATAAATACTTTTTAATTTTCAACAAAAATTAACTTTTTGGATAATAAAGCTCACAGTTGAGCTAAATAGCTTTAGGTTAATCTTTTGAGCTAATATTATATATTAAAAAATCTGCACAGTTTTTTATGTGCTATTTGAATTTTTAATATAATGTCCTAATTTTGACATTGGAACAATAGTCCTGTTTTAGTGGCTTTGAAAATATGCTTAGCCCGTTTCTCGAGAAATAAAAATAAAAGTTATTTTTCTTTTTAGTAAAATTTATTTAAATGCCAAAAGATCTTTTGAGACTAAATTTATGCTAAATATTAAATTTTATATAAAACAGTTAAACTTTTTGTGCAAACTGATTAGTTGTTCGCTTTCTCAGCTACGAGTGAAGCTGAAGGGTCATTGCGTGCTTATTTAGTTCAGCTAACCAATTTGAACACTGGCCATTGCTCATACTAGTATGCCAAATATTGTACAGTTGCACTAAAAAAATGTTGTTTTTTTTTTTTAATGCTAAGAGATATGCCCTATTGGGGCATGCGCAAAGCGTACCCTTTTAAATCTTACTGTTTTTTGTATATTTAGCTTTAAGTTTTTCAGAAAATATCAAAAAAACATATTTTTTTTTTTTTTATTACTAATTTTTTCACTCGCCCTGTATTTCGTTGTTCCTGTAAAAGTCCCTACTTGCACAGGTTACCCATATGTTGCGTGTTCTGTGGTACTTGTGTAAGTTATAAGTATGTTTTAGTCGCTTTTCGTCCTTCCAGATGTTTAATTATAACGTGTGTTCTGCCAAAAAGTTGGCATCAAAGGTCGGTAACGTCGTGACGGTTATTGAAAAAAATAAAATAAAACGTAAATCGTTCTGCTCGGTAATTTATGTATGTGTAATGTGTGTAATCTCCAAAATTGTAAAACGTGTCAACCTAAGAAAAAAAATTATATTAGTATCTGTGTTTATGCTAAAATAAATTTAAAAATATTTTAAAAAAATTGTGAAAATAAGTGGATAAACATTATGTTGAAGTTCTACATTACACTTGAATCCTGTATGCACCATCCATCGAAAGAATTAATTTTTTCTTGGAGATACCGATGTAAGTCATTTTTATGTTATTTTTTGTAGGAAAAATATTAAAATAATTTTTTATGGATAATAAGTTATAACTTATTTCAAGTTTTTTTTTTCAATTTTTTCCAGCGCTGAGCAATAGTTATGAAAACAACTAAATTTGCAACATGTTTTTACCTTCCTTTCTTGTTGCGACTTTAACTGACTTAAAAAATTGACGTTCAAAGCACTTAACATTTTTAATAGTCTGAAATTTTAAATTCCGACTGACTGATTTAATCTTTTTTTTAAATAAAATAAAATTTCTAACTTGGTCTTCTGCCTATTTTATAAATTTGCCCTGTATAAATATTTTGCCGATATTTTCTATCCTTGTCACTAAAAACCGTGACTTTCTTTTTATGTCCAGATTTTAAAACAAGAAAAACATTCTGTTCACAAATCCATCCTTCATTTCTTTTTTAAGATTTATTTTCAATAACTCTAAAACAACTATTTTTAAAAATACAAT
This sequence comes from Aspidapion aeneum, assembly GCA_963576565.1. NCBI lineage: Eukaryota > Metazoa > Arthropoda > Insecta > Coleoptera > Brentidae > Aspidapion > Aspidapion aeneum. The sequence continues at coordinate 108,390,142 of OY755043.1, forward strand.
TTTATATGAGCTTTTTAAGAAATGTATTGCCTGTGGCGCTGCAGTTCCTTATGAACTTTAGTTCAACCTTTTATGTTTTGAAAAACATCATTGAAGGAAACCAAAAATGTTTTAAAAATGCGTGTTTTGGAAAAACGTTGCTTTTCGGACATAACTATTCACTTTATTTCACTCCATCTGTGTACTTTATTTCACGAAAGCATAATTAAATACGGCAAAACTTCTTATTTTGGCACTAGCTTAATTATTAGAACACGAAAGTCTAATTTATTCAAGTGGCTATCGAGAGCCTTTCCAATGCGACCTCAAGCGGGTCTTTTGTGGCTAACAAAAACATAATATGAAATCTTAACTTGTACTTGGTTTTTCATAAACTGACAAATCTTATTTTTTCCTTTTCATTCCAATACCAAATTTGTTGTTTAAAATATAATTTTTTCGTATTTTCGAAATATTGTCGTACTGAATGTCAAAGTTAGAAGTGGGTGCTTTGCATAAGAAATATTTACAAAAAAATCGCGTTCAATAAATAAAAAGTATAAATTTAAGTGTTTCTGTACCAATTTTTTTTTAAATGTGGTTACATTCGCTTCTAAATATTAAAAAATAATTTTTTTTTTACATTTTTAAATTTTTACCAAAAGTAATTCAACTTTGGTGTTTTAGAGTTCTTGGATTTTCGAAATTTAAGTAAGAGATGCGTGCTTATTTTTCAACATGATAACAATTAAATATAAAAAATACTAAAATAATAAAATTTATCAATGTATTCTAATCGAAAATTTTACCTTAGATAATTATTTTAAAAATAGCAACCTTAATTTACAGAAAAAATAAACAAAATTGAACATTTAAAAATTTTTGAAGTTAGTGTGTGCTTGATACCTTTATAAATATATACTACAAATATATATAAAAAAAGTTGATAAAGCAAAAAATGTAAACAAAATTTAATAACTAATGTGCTATTAAACTTTGTTGAACTCAAGCGATTTATTAAATTCAAAACATCATCTGGGTCCGTCGAAGGTTCTTTTCGCAAAATATAATAACTCGTGAGTATATCATTATGCAAACCACTTTCAAAATATTCCAAAAAATTAGAAAAAGTCATAGATTCGTCATATTCGTCACAAATATTTGTTTTATAATTAATATTATCTTTTTGATTTGTATTTAATAAACAAATTTTTAATTCACTTTTGTAAAAAACTGAGCCAAATTTTTCTAAAAAATCGCATATCTGGCGTATTTTTCCATTTTTTATTTTGATTTTCTACTTTTTCATTATATTTTTGAAACCAAGTAAAAGCCACGTATACTAAATAAGTGCCAAATAGATTAATTTTTCTTTTTCTGTCCAAAAACTTTGGACCTGCACATCTTTCAAAATGCTCCAAAAAAAATCACGAGCATTAATCTCTGAGGAGGAATCACATAAATTTGGGGATACAAACTTTGGCTTTGCCGGGGTCCCGGTCTTATTTTTAATATCTCAAATTGTAATATTGGCCATTTCTATTTATTACAAAAAAATAACGCGCGTATTGAAATTACCCCTATCAAAATAACCTCTAGAATTTCTAAAAAATAAAAAAAAATAGAATTCGGACCAGGGGGTAGCACAACTTTGGGCCCTCCAAGTTTTGAAGAAGTTCAGTTTTACCTGGTCGGAATTCGGTACAGGGTTTGCTTGTCTTATAGTCTTAACATTGATTTAAAAATAATTTTTATTAAAAAAAATCAAATTGATGAATAATAAATAATTAAAAATAAACAGATAAATAAAAAATTATTAGCAAAAAATTATAAATTTTTAAAGCAAAAATAATTTTAAAAAAATTAATTTTACAAAATTATTTGCAAGATCTTATTCACACAAGCCTCAAGCCTCCACCAACTTGTCGGGTATGATTTTATTTTAAATCGAACCCTTAAACGAGGGTACCGTAATAGATCTCTTATGTGAATAAAATAAATATAAAACAGTTTTGAAAACGTTACAAACTTTAATGAATACAAAATAAAACTCTGTTGCAATTTACAAATTGTTACAAGACTTTTCTTATCACCTATAAAACGAACAAGACCCAAAATATTAAAATAAAACTTTAACTTACCAAAATAACAAACTGCAAAATATTCTTTAAATATAAAAATCTTATGTTTCATTACTGACAATTAATTTTAGAGGTTTTAGTTAAGTTCAACAAAACTTAGAATGTAACTACCGACTTGTCTTCTCAAAGTTTGGGTTTTTATAAAGGGTTGGTTGGACCTAAATAATCCATTATCCCCTCTTTGAAGAGCTTGGAGGAACCAAGTCAGTGGCGTTGCTGATAATCCTAAAATTTACTTTACATTCTAGCTAATGAGCTAAACAAGATAAGCTAAACAAAAACAGAGATAAAATACATTTTATAGACAACATTTTCTTATCTCACAGTTTTTCCATGTCCAATCACTTTAAAGGGAAAACCCTCTCGCTACTTGCTGTATCCCCACGCTCAACCATTACGACTCACACTCTAGACTTTTCAATAGTTTTTCTCGCCATAACCATCTGCTGTGTGGTAGGCGGCAACCAAATGTTTTCTATTTTGGAGGGAGGCGGAACCACTTTCTCATCTTAACAGAACCATAATTGTGTTTGTCGCTTTTCCAAGATGGTTTCGTACAGTGGCACAGTCAGGGATTATTTGCATTCCTGACAATATCTCAAAAACTAATCAATAGATTTTTAAAATTTTAACACGTCTGTAAAGAGATATCACTTTACCCAACTTCCCTATTCAAATTCTGTGGGTAAGTTTTGTCCCTCATAGGGGGTGTATATAGGAAACATCATACAAATGCACTACTAACAAAAATAAAATCGACGGGTCTCGGGGTTTCTTTTAAATTGTCGAAATAATTCATAAAAAAAGGTTTAAGGTTGGTTCCATGGGATATCAAAATTCAAATATTCAAAAAACTAATCGATAGATTTAGGTATTCTAAACGCCTTTAGAAAATGGTGCCACTTCACCCACTTTTCCTTAAATTCAAGAGGTTATTTTCACCCTGCTTAGGAGGCGCGACCTTTAGAAACGCAAGATGCTTAAATATAGTGTCCCCCTTAAATATAAAATCGACGTGTCCGAGGTTTTTCCCAAAATAGATTTTCGTGAAACACCCTGTATATACATTGGTAAGTGTGCTTTTTATTAGACAATTTTAATTTTGTACTGACCTTCGCGACCCGGGTCAAATATATTAGTGAAATGACATTTTCTCTTTAGGGTGGTCACAATACCGCACCCACCCCTATTATACTTTGATTTCGACAATGCAATGGTGTGTATAACTGATGATTTTTCGGTAAACGATAATTTCTAGAGCCTTTAAAATAACAGTTGAGTATAGTGTGTTTTTGTGTATTTTTCTTGATAAAATTATTTTTTTAATTTATTTATTATTATATTCAGTTTTAATGAAAAAATAAATACTTAGGTATCATAAATAACGGTAGGCTAACCAAGAAATTAGAGTTTACCGAAAACTAAAAAGAATATAAAAATATATGCTAAATTTACTTGTAAGTACTAGCCGCAGTTGAGTACAGAATTGATAGGTATATCCATATAGAAGTTGACCCCAAAAATCCACAACAACCTAATCACCTACTTAATTTAGACCTTGATCATATTTCAAACTTATCGAAGAAAAACTCCCTAAAGCTTAATTCAGAAAAATGCAAGTTTATGCTGTTTGGATCCAAAAATAACATTAGGCAAGTTGAACAAAAATTAACTGTTCGTATTCAGAACAATATTCTTAAACAAGAGAAAGAAAATGCTAGACATCTTGGTCTGCATATGGACCCACATTTAAAGTTTAACACACATGTTTCTTTAATGTTAAAACGAGCATACGCTTCTCTTAAACTGATATATGCCAATAAACAATTCTTATCAAACAAAAACAAAAAAGAGCTGTGTGATGCTTTGGTTTTGTCACATTTTAATTTTTGTGATGTTGTTTGCGGAAATTGTCTAACTGAAAATGAAAAAAGACGCATTCAAAAAGTTCAAAACACTTGCTCTCGATTAATAGTTGGATTACGTAAATATGATCATATTTCGCATACGTTTCAGGAACTGAATTGGCTAAAAATGGAAGAAAGGCGTAAACACCATTTTCTGGTGTTTACACATAAAATACTCAAGACACAAACTCCTTCATACCTGGCAAAAAAATTAAAATTTAGGTCGCAGTGTCATAATAGACATCTGAGACTTTCGCAGTTACTTCACTTGCCAAAACATAAAACTTCATCTTTTAAATCAAGCTTTTCTTATAATGCGCCACATATTTATAATAAATTATCGAATAATCTGGCAGCACTGCCTATTGAAAAGTTTAAAACAAAAACTAAATTGTTGCTTTTGAATGGTGAACTAATATAACTTTGATAACCAGTATAATATCTCGGCAAATAAATTTCCTTTGTCTTCGTCTGTAGGTTTAGTAATTTTGCTTACATATATAATATATATATATATATATATATATATATATATATATTTCTTATTTAAATTTAAGTTAAAAATAATTAAATATCTATTAATTATAGTATAAATTATTTATTAAGTTGTTATATAAAAATAGTCTACTTAAAAGGTTAGATGTAAGAGTAGCAATTGTTCTCCACCGAGAAAAAAAGCTAAATCTCGCCTTGTTGATGTATATTTTTTTTTATATCAATAAAAGACGTTTCATTCATTCATTCATAAAGTTCGAAATGTTTCAACTTTTAGTTTTGACGCCCAAAGCGCATTTACGAAATTATACAGTTTTGTATTTTCATTAATCAGGTTATTGGGTACCTAATTTTGTACCCAACTGCGACTAGTAGTTACAAGTAAATTTAGCAGTTGGGTGTTTTTTTTATTTAATTTTTTTTTATTTCCAACTTTTAGGTTTAATTCTTATTCAGCCTTATAAACAGCACATGCATTTACAATTCATTTAGCTTTACCTAAAAAGTACGTGTAGATTTTCTAAAGGTGGGGGAGGAGAAAGGAAGAAGGGAACTAGTAAAATGATGTCGAAAAAATCTTAAAGCGTGTGCCGAAAGAATTTTTGAAATCGCTCTAAATTTGTGAAGTGTATAGCTACAACTATTACTAATAAGGAGGGTGGGGAGAAGAGAGGGAGAGGAAGGGGGAAACTATTAAAATGATGTTGGAAAAAAGTATTTAAGCGTGTGCAGAAAGAATTTTTGAAAGTGCTCTAGATTTTTGAAAGATATATGGCCATATCTATTACTAATAAGGAGGGAGGGTAGAAGGGAGGGAGGGGGAAACTAGTAAAATGATGTTGGAAAAAAGTCTTCAAGCGTGTGCAGAAAGAACTTTTGATATCGCTTTATATTTGTGAAAGTTGTAGCTATAACTATTACTAATAAGAATGGCGGGTGGCGACGAGGAGGAGAGAGGGCTAGTAAAATGGTGTTGAAAAAAAAATCTAAAAGCGTATGCAGAAAGAATTTTTGAAATCGCTCTATAATTGATAAAATTATGCGAATATGGTTTTTGAACAGGGTGGGGGGAATGACAGGAGGGGAGATGGGTGGCCGCAGGGAGGACTACAAAGTAACTACAGCAAATTAGAGGACATTTGCAATGGATAGTCAAAGGAATTTCAATAAAATCGCCTGAAATTTAGATAATTTGTATGCCTTAAAGCCTACATCCACTGGCGTATATATGGGGGCCCCCCAGGCCCCCCCCCGAAAGTAAGATTTTTTTAGATATTTTCGACATATTTCATGAAGACAAACATAAAATAGCATAAAATATGCCCTCATGGGGTCTCGGGCCCCCCCAAAACTGCCTCGGGCCCACCCCGAAACTTTTTTCTATATACGCCACTGCCTACATCATGTAACAAAATGGCGTCTGAAGATGTTGAATCCTGTTTAAAAAAATATACCCTATGGCACCTTCAGTAGCACAAACATATTTACTTATATACAATAATCCATGGGCGCACCCACGAACCCCCATGAACCGGGGGCCGGGCCCCCCCCCAAGCCTTAGATTTTTTTACATATTTTCTACATATTTCATGATAAAACACAAAAAATAGCTTAAAATTTGACTTCATGAGGCTTCGGGCCCCCCTCCAAGAGGCCTCGGGCCTTCCCCCCAAGACACATTCCTGGGTGCGCCACTGAATAATCTAAAAACATTACCCTTTGTTTCGCCGCGCTGCAGTTGGGTAATAAAAATACAAATAAACAAGTTTAAAAAAATTGCTTCCCGTGTCTCAAATTTCACCGCACGCCCCTGTTTGTATCGTTTTAAAAACTTACTTTTTCGATCCAAAAGAGGAGCAAATTCCACGAAAAAAAATAATTATTCATGTTTTTTTAACTTCCCTTTTTGTACGTTAAAAAATGCACTTTGTAGATACTGGAATATTAAGGACCTCATTAATAGGTCCTAAGTGGATTTTTAAAACGTTCTATTTTAAACGTTAAAAAAAAAGGGACCTAAAGAGTAAGTTCCTGGGACATCCGCTACTTCTAGGGATTAATATAAATGTATATTTCGTTCACGATTGCCAGAATATCTAATAGAACATTCGTGATCCTCAACTTATTTAAAAAGTGTTTAATGACATAAATAAATTAAGGGAAAACATATTACGAATGAACATAATCAAAGTGGTACCCACACTTGCCCCCCTACCCCTTCAATTGAAAAATTTTTCTTCCCAAAAAAAAAAAGAGGTTGCCGACATAAAATTTTTTTTAAAGTCATGTTTCTTAATGTTCTGATTTATTCCTTAAATTGTCGGATTAAATTTGTCCATGGAAATGGAATAGAAAGATCTCCCTTATGAGTGACATAAGATTAAAAGTATAGTTACTTTAACTAGGTAGGTTTGGTCACTATTGACTCTTATTTTCTGTGAATTTGAAAACAAATTAAAGCAAAGGCTCTTTGTTTAGGAAAAGTTAGAGATCATGAGTCTATCTTCGGTAAGTCTTTCAACGTTGGTAAAGTAAATCACTTTAAAGATGCAATTATAAAAATGTTTTACAGCTTTTTAGATCATGCCTTTCTATCAAAATAAGCATTTTTTCTGTAACGCATTTTTTTGTGGGTTTTGATTTTCTTGTAACAGAGGTACAGATTGCTTATAAGTAAGGACGAGACGGCTAGTTGCCAGTGGCTGCGCTTGGTCCAAAGCTTTGGGGATGCACAATCAAAAAAAATTGTGGCGCAGGAGAAAAAAAAAATTGAGTACTACGCCCCACTTTTTGGGACATCGAATGGGGCATCATATAATATAATTTACAGCAAATAATAGTTAAGAAATGAGATATTTAGTTAGGTATTAGTTACCTATTATTATTGTTTTTATAAATAAATAATAAATGTATCATACCTCGTTTTTATATTTTACATACATTTTGTATTGAAAATAAAGGCTTTTTTTAAATAAATTCTGCGATAACCAATTCATAGCACTTTGGAATTTCTTATATCATTTTTTTTCTCAATAGGTAACATTGCGAAAGCAGTATTTCAACTCTCACCCATTGCAGTAAAGAAAAATTTGTATCAGTGTTTAAATATTGCACGCCAATGCTTTTATAATAAGAAACTTCCGCCATGCTCGTAACTACAAAATCGTTGAAATCAAGACAAACCGCCCGACCGATAACGCTAAGTTGTCTAAGTGCAGTAGTCTAAACTGTCGTGCATAAGCTATAATGCCGTTAACCAACATTTGGACAATTTTCACTTTTTGGTGCCGTCTTAATCACAACATTATTCTACATCAGTTTTTTTAAGCAAATCTTCTTTAAGTTTTGTGGTTTTCAAGAAACAAATAATTTACAGTTATCAAGGATCATCGTTTGTCTATTATTTTCTGGGTTTTTTGATCAAAACTAGGAAAATTTTATAGGCAGTTAACGGCATTTTAGCTTAAGCACGGCAGTAAAGTGCACATGAGGTTTTTCCAGTAAAGCGCGGCGTGAATCGGCCCAGGCATCGACCATCGACCACATTCTGGGTTGAATATAAACACATACATACCGGGTATTAATTTCTAGTTAGTATTTAAGTTTTCTTTTGGGGTTAATTGATAATTTATGATGAAATTACTAATTAAAGAATTATCAAATTTTAATATTTTTTTAAGTAAAGTTTGGTAGTGCAAGTAGTGCACATAAAGGAACCGCTACTGCTAGTTGCTTTCAAATCGGTACTTTCTGAGCTACATTGTACACTCCGTGTACGTGCATACCCACTAAACACAAAAATATCGATGGCCTAACTGCAATATCCCGTATTTGAAAAAATGCAACTTTTGCAGTTAGACCATCGATATTTTAATAACGTCAAAATAATGTTTAATTGAAAAATATAACGTTGGGGTGTCGAATTAAGGGTAGTTCCTTAAAAATAAAGATTTTTTAAATTAAATAATTTTCTGCCTACACAGAAAATATAAATTAGCTTTCTAGTTTGAGTTTGTAGCTAACGAGGACAACTTCAATTTGTGACTTTAGGAAAAATCTCAGTGCCCTCCCAAAACTAGATAACAAACAGTATTTTTTATTGATTTATTTAAAAAAAAGTTAAATCTTCCCGTACGACATATCTAGTTCTTTTTTTTAGCCTGTGGTTAACAAAAGGCGATTAATTGGTAAACTTTTTTAGCGTACATAATTACAAGCCGGCAAACCCGCGCGGGACAAGATTTCAATTTCACCCACCCACTAAGCACAAAAACGTAAAAAACGTTAAATAAATGTTGAAAAAAAAATGTTTTTTTTCTAACACAAATTTGTGTAAAATTAAGTCAACTTTTGACATTAAAAGAACATGTAGAAAATTTTAACGAAAATTTCATGTAAAAGCATTACCAAAAATATATTTCTTAATAACGTTAAGAAACCAGCATTAAAAAAACCATAATTTACTAACATTAAAAATAAGACCATCAATATATGGTTATTTTTATAATGTTTTTCCTAGATCTCACTTCTAACGTTGAATTTAAGATATATGAAGCTAATAAATGTTTTGTTTTTTAAACATTAAAAAATTATATACTATAGAGGGCGCTGCCAAAGTCTCACTACCAAAGCGGGCCATTAGGCCAGTCATTTAAGACATCCCATATTGCAAACGGGACTGTATCAACGATTTTTTTACATATTGTTATAGCCCATAAGACTAAGTTATGCCCAATTTTGCAACAATCAAAAACCTGTGCTACTCCCGTGATACTCAAAAAACCTCAAAATGTTGGTATTTATTTCAGTTTTTTTGAAAAAACTGTGTTAACACATGGGCCCTAACAATATATAAAAAAATCTTAGATACAGTCCCGTGTGCGATGTGGGATGTCTTAAATGACTGGCCTAATGGCCCGCTTTGGTAGTGGGACTATGGCTTTATCTAGGAAAAACATTATAAAAATAACCATATATTGATGGTATTATTTTTAATGTTAGTGAAATTATGGTTTTTTTAATGCTGGTTTCTTAACGTGATTAAGAAATATATTTTTGGTAATGATTTTACATGAAATTTTCGTTAGGATTTTTTTAATGTCAAAAGTTTACTTAATTTAAACACAAATTTGTGTTAGAAAAAAAAACTTTTTTTTTTCGACGTTGATTTAACGTTTTTTACGATTTTTTGCTTAGTGTTGTTGTAAGACAATTGGCCACCTATATTAAAATATTCCACCTGAAATGCTGTAAAGCGAAACGCTTATTTAAAAAATATCATTCCCTAATTCAAAATATACTTTTATTTTAAAAAATTTTCTTCGACGAGGTCTTTCGTCACTTGAAAATATTATTTTCCATATTAATGAGAAGAAAAATTTCTCGTTTCAAAATATTTCCAAAACTTTTAAAAAATGTTTGAAAAAAAATTGTTGGTGCAATATATTTTTCAAAAAGTTTATGGCTTCGCCTTTTTTCTTTTATTACTTTTCACTTTGCATAATGAACTGCGCAAATAGCATTGGTGCAACAGAAAATGATATGCAAAGTGCAATAGCCCCAGGATGACAATTTACTACCCAAAAATGAAAATAAGTAAAAGCTTCATCAATTTTTTTAAAGAAATTCTTCAAACGCACATAAGTGTAGTTATCAGGTTTGTCTACACCACTATAATATAGTTTGTAAATCCACCTACCACAATTGATGCAGCATGCCGCGAAACCACATCATTTTACTCCTAAATAATTTTCCGGATCGATATCATATGTGCGTATAATATTGCCATTAATTTTATTGTAGGGAAATTGGGAACATATTAACGGGTTATCGTATAAAAACAAGTGTTCTTCAGGTAATACCCGATTTTGATATTTAACTTTTTTTGGCGCTGATATACAGTAGACTCGCGCTAACGTGAACTGGCGCTTATATGAACATCCCAATAACGTGAACAGTAAACTATTTCCATGTTGATTCTGTTGTGTGAAAAATAACATTTGTCGAGAATCTGAGGGCACGGCAGTGCCTCGCCAAGTTCGCGCGCCGTAACCATCTTTTCTGGAAACATTTCAACCGATATTTGACCTATCTAAAACTCTACTTCGGAATGAGCTACGAATCTCAAACTTCGCACAATCGTAGACCACCTCCATAGAGTTAACAACCACTCCAAGTTTCATGGAATTCCATAAAGTAGTAAAGTAGTTACGAAATTTCAAAAAACGTCGAAATTGCCACTCACTCACTCATGTATAGATCATCAATATTCTACTCTACTTCCATGCTACAAAGCTGAAATTTGGCGGACTGATAGAAATTATGACCAAACCCCTGGAAAAAATCAAAAAGCCCCAAAATTTTAATTTACTCCCCTCCCCTATACATTTAAAGTTATGTAAAATTAGCATCGCCCACTTCCAGAAATGCTAGAGAGTTGAGCTTTGGCAGACTGATAGGAACTATGATAAAACTATAGGAAAAAATCAAAAAACCCCAAAATTTTAATTTACTCCCCTCCCCTATACATTTAAAGTAAGTAAAAGTAGCATTGCCCACTTCCAGAAATGCTAGAGAGTTGAGCTTTGGCAGACTGATAGGAACTATGATAAAACTATAGGAAAAAATTAAAACACCCCAAAGTTCTAATTTACTTCCCTCCCCTATAAATGTTAATTTAAGTAAAAGTAATATTGCCTACTTTCAGACATACTAGAGAGCTGAGCTTTGGAAGACCGATAGTAACTATGATAAAGTTATAGAAAAAAATTAAAACACCCAAAATTCTAATTAACTTCCTTCCCCTATTAATGTAAAGTTATGTAAAAGTAACACTGCCCACTTCCAGAAACGCTAGAGAGCTGAAGTTTTTAAGACTGAAAGGCAATATTTTAAAACTATATGAAAAAATTTAAAAACACCAACATTTTAATTTACTTCCCTCTCCTATAAATGTAAATTTATATAAAACATTGCCCACTTCCAGAAATGCTAGAGAGCTGAGCATTGGAAGACTGATAGGAACTATGATAAAACTATAGGACAAAATTTAAAAACACGACAATTTTAATTTATTTCCCTCCCCTATAGGTACATGTAAAGTTATGTAAAAGTAACATTGTGCACTTTCAGAAACGCTTGAGAGCTGAGCTTTGGAAGGCTGATAGGAACTACGATAAAACCATGGAAAAAAATTAAAAAATCTCAAAAATTTAAGTAAGGCATTGCAAAAGTTTTGAACAATATTCCGCATAATTTACTACTTTAAAAATTAAGTATTATCCAAAAACATTTCATGTAAAAAAAAGCCAAGTATGCGAAAATGGCATTCCGTAAAAAGAATTGAGATAAAAGTAAAGCCAAGTTTTCCAATACAAATTTCAAAATGAAAGGTTCTTACTAGTTTGGAAATATTTTTCTAAACTTGGCTATTACGGCTGTAAATGACTCTTAGGCACAGTGCTAAATTGAACATAAAGAAGTTTGGCTGTAATAGCAAAGTTTAAAAAAACATTTCCAAACTAGTAAGAACCTTTCATTTTGAAATTTGTATTGGAAAACTTGGCTTTACTTATATCTCAATTCTTTTTACGGAATGCCATTTTCGCGTACTTGGCTTTTTTTACATGAAATGTTTTTGTTATGATGTGAATTATTTACAAATATCTAAATAGACCTATTAAGACTTGATTTTGAGAACCAGAACTTGCTTGTAATATGTATGCCTTACCTCATTCACTTATTGCAGTTTGCTTAAAGAACTAAGAGGTTGAAGTACTAGCAGTGTGTCTTGCAAAATGGTTAAAAAGAAAAAGAAATGTTTAAGTCTTTACGACAAATCCAAAATACCCGCTGATCTTGATTACCTGCCGCTCCCCTATATTTATGCCGTTGGTACATGGGCGGCTGTTTTGTTGCCTTCTACTAAATGTTTAGTTCGGCTCTGTTTTAAAGAAAATATAGATTATTCCTAAGTCATATTTTTATTTATGGTTACTGTTAAACAACTTTATTTAAAATAGGGTCTCGTGAACTGACTACGGCCAAGATAGCGAAAGGAAAAGCACCGCATTTTTATAATAACCGTTATAAATACCGGGTAAAATTATTAATTAAACGTAAAAGAGTAAATTTACGGCGGAAACTGGCGCTAGACACGAAAGCACGCCTTAAGACGAAACCTTTTATAACCAGATTATCTGCAGTAAAATTAAAATTGTAACATAACTAAAAATATTTATATCTACATAGTACTTCTTAATCTACATTTTTGTTATACACAGTGGCGGACCATGAGTTATAAAGCTGGTGGGGCGCAAATGGCTTATGGGTGGGGGTAATGGACTTTTCAAGCAGCACTTAACTGAGTTTGTAATATTTGTTTACATAACCATGCAAATCCAGTGCGAGAATTCATATGTTCTCTGGAAGACTCATGTTTTCTTATTTTCTCATGAGGATAGTGCAAATCTTGCAAACCCGTTCCTGCCCGATTAGGGTTAATTCTTAATGCCTCATTATAATACAACACGCACGGGAAACAGTACCACAGTTATGTTAAATCAAACCAGCAAATCCAGTTATTTTTCTTAGTTTAGTTAGTCTCTAAAACAATGACGCGTGAAACTTCTGTTATATGTGTCCTTCTTTGACTAAGTTGAGTTAGGTTTAGATCCGGTAAAAGCCTACCCAGTTTTTGAATTTTGATTTTATTTTCCAAAGAAAGACCTGAAAAATTACTTTTAATAATATTACTGAAGCAATTCATTATTAAAATCGATAATAAAAATTCGCGCTAAATAATATTTCGACTAAAAAACATAACAATAAAACTAAGGTACCATATCATCATTATTTATTTTATTTTATTTATTAACGGTCAATACCATTTAACAGTTTTGAATTAAAAATAAAGTATAATAATACTAAATCTAAATAACTATGTTTACATTATAAATGTAAAGGAAAATATGTTGCATGGAAAAGATAATCAAGGAGATTTTCCTAACTACAAAATTAGATACAATTCAGATTGCTAGATGTTATGTGTTCTGTTTTATGAGTCTTGTCAGTCTGCCAATGTATCCATAAGCTGTGCACGGAATCGAGATATTGGACAAAAGAAGTCCAAGGAAGGGTTATGGTTAGCCAAAGATACTGATCTGGAGATAAATGAGTGACGACTGTAGTTGGTTCTATGAAAAGATTCATGAAATGTTTGTGTTCTTCTAGTGTTCACTGCAGGTACGTGGAGACCAATAGAAGAGGTGAGTAAAGGGTAGTCCACCAAAGAATTGAGAATTTTAAAAGGATTGAGAAGATCATGCTGACTACGGCTGTTGTGCAATGTTAAAAGATTGAAAGAGTCGAGCATAGATGAGTAGTCAAATTCTATGTTTGGAAAAAATCTAAAATGAATATGGTGTAGGAATTTTCTCTGCACTCTCTCAATTCGGCTTATGTGGTTAGCATACTGCGGACTCCACACGGATGTGGCATACTCTAGTTGGCTTCTAAGAAAGCAACAATAAAGTATTTTGATCGCCTGAAAAGTTTGGAAGTCTGGCGTGACTCTCTTGACAAAACCCAGCATTCTGAGAGATTTGCTGATTATTAAGTCTATATGCGGTATAAAAGTGAGTTTGCTGTCGAGAGCCACTCCAAGATCCCTTATACTGTCCACCATGGAGAGTGATGTACCTTCAATGTTATAATTAAAGTCAGTTGTTATTAGTCGACGTGAGAATCTAATCACATAGCATTTAGAGATATTGATATGCATTCCATTTTTTTGGCTCCAGTCAACAAACCTGTTTAGGTCCTCCTGCAGTGCAACACAGTCATTTAGGTTGTTTATAATTTTAAGTCGCTGTTTTTAAAGCATGATGTAATATTGCTTATTAATAAATTAAAGAGAAGAGGTGCCAGGTGAGAGCCCTGCGGGACACCTGAAGGCACATCAATCTCCCCGGATAGGTATCCATTCACCCTAGCAATTTGAATACGATCAGATATAAAGCTTTTGACCCACGAAATGGTTATGTTGTGTGGAAGTTTGTCAAAGGCCTTGGAGAAGTCAGTGTAGATCGCATGGACCTCTGCACCACTCTCCAAGACCTCCAGCAAGGTGTGGGTGTAAGTTAACAGATTTAACTCAGTGTTGCGACCTGAACAGAACCCATATTGACAGTGCCGGCTTATCCTATAGGCACTCTAGACACTTGCATAGGGCCCGGAGCTTCAAAGGGCCCGCAGGGTTCTGGTCCAAATACTTAATTCAACTTTAAATTTATTTTGGTGCAAGAATAAAAGGCAAAAAAAAAACATTTTATTTTATTATGGGTTTTTTTCTTTAAAAATAACTCTCTTCAAATCTAGGTATTTAATAATTTACTAAAAATAGGCGCCCCTAACTTTAAAAAGAAAAATTTACGTTTTAATTTTTTTTTAATTTTATTTACTTTTGTTTTAAATTTTCGGGGATAAGACTTATAGCGAATTCTTTTAGGAAAAAAGTGTAGCACTAATGCGCCACTAGTGCAGTTTTCTTATTCTTTTGGGCAAACTAGTGCAATTTTTTGTATTCTTTTGAGCCACTGACAAGCTCAGTGTTGCACTCAGTGCACATTTTTTTGGCAAGGGCTCTCCGAGCCCGTGTTGCACTAGTGCACGTTCGTATTCTTTTGAAACTGCACTGGGGCAATTTTTTGACAGCACATGAAGAGTGTCAGTGAACCACGAGTGGCCCACTAACTTTCTCAAAAGAATTCGCTATTATTTAATATAGCAAAACCTAAAAGTTTCTTTATCTTATGATTGCGACAACGTGCGCTAGTGTCTAGTGTATTTTTTTCACAAAATATTTTTTAATAACATAATTTCACAAAAAAATAAATGTGAAGATCTTCATATATTTTTCGGAGCTGAATTCAAATCCGGGTTAAAAAAGTCTTAGACTGGGGAAAATTTCAGATGTCTTGGAAAAAATACATAGGAATATTAAGGTCTGTCTCGACCGATATTACCTATTTTTTTTGTGTGAGGTTGTGTAATAATTGTTCCTGTGAACAAGATTTTTGGTCCTGTCATATAAAGGTTCAAATATCTAAACTGATTTTTTTTTATGAAGAAGTATGAAAAAGGTTGTCTTTTTTTACGGGGCTTTGTAAAAGGGGAGGGAGGGGTCGTCTTACCACTAGTGCCTAGGGCCCGGTAGACCCTTAAACCGGCGCTGCATAGTGATTTTCAATTATTGAGATGATAAGCAAGAGTTAAGATACTTGTAAACTAATTTTTCGAATAACTTTGGGATACTATTGATAATGCAGATGGGTCTGTAATTTTTTATGTTGGATTTATCACCAGTTTTGTGAATTGGTATAACAAAGCTTGTTTTCCAGAAGACAAAAGAGCATTTTTTTAGAAATATAGGGTGTAGATTGTCTGGGCCTGGGCCTTTGTAAGGGTTAAGATCACTTAGTTCAGTGTAAATGTCAGATATGGAGACGGAGTGTGATGTAAGATTATGTTGTATGAAATATCATGTGGTGATTCAGGACTAGTAGGTGAGTAAACAGATGAAAAGTAATTAGTGAAGAGGTTAGCAGCTTCAGCTCCCATGCTTACACTTTGCTCATCAAGTCCAAAACTGTTTAGAGTTATTAGAAATATTAGATTCTGTGGATTGCACAAATGTTTTGTAACATTCCAGTGATAGATTTTTGCATTGAGTGGGTAAATCAGAGAAGATCATGTAATCATGATCAGATAATGATAATGTTATATAAATCAGACTAACCCATAACATATTGACAAGCGGACCGAACCGCGTTTCCATCATAATGCGGGCCGCGAGATAGCTTGCGGCTCTAGAAAGCCGAGGGACTACCGATTCATCGATTCGTGTTCTAATAAAAATTTGCTTATTTTTTTGTCTTGATTTTGTTGGCGAGAAATCTCTTTTAACACATTTTATCGAACATTTTGGGGGATTGCTCCCCATCCCCCTGGGGCCTTGTGGTAAAATGGCTCTGATCTGGTAAAACTACTTATTATTATATTAATTAAACTTATTTTAAAAAAGGCAAACAACGATAAACAAATTATTGAAAACTGAAAACATTTAAAAACACTAGCAAACTGTTTGTAAATGTTTTTAGGCGGAATCGCACCTGATAAGAGTTTTCTACCAACCCCTATTTTTCTATGAGCCATAGTAGGATTAGACAAGGGTCAGTTTATTTATAAAAGGAAAGGGCCCGCGTTATATCGTTTTGTTATTTTTAACAATCTGCCGATAGCTTTTATAGATAAAATGTCAAGTTTTTTGTCCGATTGACGGCCCGGAAACAGCATGTGTGTGTATTGTTTTGACAGCTCTGTGAGTTTATTTAGGCACAATAGAAGTGAGTTATAACATAAACCGATACGCCAGTGTAAATGGGAACTCCTAACTCGGCCTTATTTCTCCCGCTCACGTAAATCTGTGTCCTTATCTTAAACATGGACGGCATAAGAGAGGGAGTAACACATGCTTATTGCAACATTTCGCACCCCCGCTAAAAAATAGTCACAACTCAAAAAACATTGTTTTGAGAAAGTCGCTGTTACAGAATTTAGTTCCTTAGAGAGATTAGTTTTTCACTTACATGACAAATTACGAGTAAATATGTTATTTTTTATCAACAGGAACCTATTAACTCAATGTGATTGGTGCAGTACGTTTCTCAGAAGAAATGATTTTTGTCGTTTTTAGTTTAAAAAAAAGACAAAAACCCGATATTGTGACACTTTTTTAGAACAAGGCATCATGACGTTGTAAATCAGGATGTCACGCAGGATGGTAAATAATATAAAAAAAAAACAAATAAGGAAGAAACTTTCTATTAATTTTTACAACGAGTTATAAAATGCTGAATAACAACTGGGAATGTGATTATTCTCTAATAAATTCAAAAGATTCTTTTCTTATTCTCCTTAATTCTAAGTACACTGAATAATTCGAAAAAACAGTCCGAACCGAACACAAAAAGAACAATAATTAACTTGTTAAATGGGTCAGATTTAACCAATAGTTCACACAAAAACCTTCACAACTCGAAATGTGACTCTTTTCAGGATAAAACTCCACGTTCAAGCTGTTATAAAGTCAAAACTGACACTGTATAGGAACGCATCCTCAGCTAAACTGGACAAAATAAAAGAGTCACATCGCCATTTCACGGTGAATTGTCGAAACATAAATGTGACGCTTTTATGGAAGAAAGTACAAGTTATTTCGATGATGGCGGCAGGTTTATCTCAACGGCGATTTTTGAGTTGGGACTCTTTTTCAGCGGGTGTGCGATTTCTTTTTTGGTTTGAAAGAGGCTTAATATTTCATTTTCTTGTGCAGGATCACACAGCAAAAATTTCGTATCCCACGAATTTCCAGGAAACTTTTAAAAAAAGTTTTAGTTTAAAATTTTATTTTCTTGTGCGGCTGCTTGACAAATTGACTTTCATAAAAATGGCCTTAAATAAATTCACGAATTAATCCATGAAAAAATACCCTCATTAATTTTCAGTATAAAACAGGTTTTGGAAAATTTGGTGGAATATCAGGATTCTATTGCAAATAAATATTTCACTAATCTTCAAAATGCTAATATTTTACATGGAATGTGATAAAACTATTATTTTTTATTAGTAAGTAACAGTCATAAATTACGTAAAATAAAAATTCAGGACTTTTCACCCCTCCTGTCCCGTCGTAATGCATTAAGTCATCAAGAGTATAGTTTTATCTATTTCGGCACTTCTAAACCAAAAAATGGTTAGTAAATCTTCAGGTACCTTTGACACTTTCTTTAGGCGCGTCGCCTCTGCTTCTAAAGAAATATTGCCATTTAATGATGACAATAGCCGATAAGTTTCACCCAGAGACGACTTTATCTTTCAAAAACAAGTTAAAATTTAGTCTCTAGCTCTAGTTTATTGCCGCGTCTT
Source organism: Aspidapion aeneum (assembly GCA_963576565.1). Lineage (NCBI taxonomy): Eukaryota > Metazoa > Arthropoda > Insecta > Coleoptera > Brentidae > Aspidapion > Aspidapion aeneum. The sequence goes on from OY755043.1 coordinate 108,408,650, forward strand.
AATTTATAGCAGCGGATGAGCTTAAAAAGTTTTGATGTTAAACTAGGTATACCGGGCGAACCAAAAAAGTTTTAACCCTTAAAATTCCACTTTCCGAGTCGGTATTTTAAGGCGGGTACAGACTGAAACAAATAGTTGAGCTCATATTCTTGAGGGTCATAAATGCATCTCTTCCTTCTTTCCTTCACGAGCACGGAAATCAAAAGTAAAGCCCCAGTCGGCTCATATTACGGTTTCTCATATTCTATCTTGACCGAATATCAGCCTTTAAAACGGTCAACTATATCATCACCGACAAAGTTTATTACTTCATTAACCGCATTTGCGACAGGTTAGGATGCAAGCAGATTATCTTATCTGTCCAAGAAAGCGGTACTACCAAGTCACTGCACTGCAGGCATGCCTGCATTATGGTGCATCCTCTTTTCTTAGGATAAACACTCCATTGATTTCATCCCTTGTACAAGCCTAATCAAGTCCTTAATGGAGTAATACCTTGTTATCTGTGAGTCAAGTTGGACTTCCCTAAAAATAAGATGTCTTTTGTGAATTATGGCCTCGCATTGACATACCACATTTTGAATTATTTCCGGTTCCTCACCACATAGTCTGTAGTTCAGGTCTCTGTTTTATTATCCCATGCTTTTTAAATAAACTATAAAGGGTCCAGTCATGCTTCCCGTTATACTCCTTACTGTAGTCGACTGCGATGTAGCAGCTCATTTGTGAGTTTGGTATCAGGTTCTTTGATAAAGTCCTAGCTGTGTCTCAGTCCCTGTCTGTAACCTGTCGCTGTTTTGCTTTTATTTTACCCAGAAATTTACTTGGTATCTTATGGTGGCACCCCGTGAGTGGCCTTGTTACATTATATCCTGTTGATGATTCTAGTCTTGCTAATTTATCTGAATTTTTATTTCCTTGAATACCTCTGTGTCCTGGCACCAAAAATAGTGTCACTATATTTTGTTAAACCAGTCTGTCTATATCGGTAAGGTATTTCTATCATAGCTTTGACGTCATCTTTAAGCATCTAAGTTCCGTGAGGGCTGTCTGGCTATCCGAGTATATAGATATGGTTTCAACAGAGTATTTCTGATCAAAAAACTATCGAGTGTTTTCCCAAAAGAAAGTTCTTGTTACTTCTTGGTCTTTTTCCAAAGATTTCGACTCTACTACTCTCAAGAGTCCTTGACCCATCTGCATACAAGTTCAAATCTCTCTGTGGAAGTGGTGCATTCGGTTCATTGATCTAGAATAACCTCCATTTTTAATTTCAAAGCTAAGAATAGGAGAGATAAGTTAGTTATACCGGGTGGGCAAAAAAAACATTTTTTTGCGCTTGACTGAGAATTAATCGGATTTTTGAATTACTATATTTTTTTGTTCGCCATCTCAAAATCCAAGATGGCGGACGAAATTAAAATATATCCTTCAAAGATGCTCGTTTATTCTTGTGTTGCAAACATGTTATAATTATTTTTTTTAATTAGTAAAAAAACCGCATTTTTGACACGCACTACAAGGTATGAATCAGCAAAATATGTTTAGTGGTTCTAAAAAAAATATTTTTGTTTCAATCATTGCTTTGCATATAATACGATTATCTTGCCAATCATGTCGGCATTTATTTCCTTATATATTCATTACTCCTGAACTGATTTTAATCAAATGAAAAACATACTGGTGAGAATTGATTGCTTTTTAAAGATGGTGGGCAGAATCATACTTGATTCTTCAAAGCAACGTGTTTACTCTAATCTTCCAAAAATGATTTAGTTTTTTTTTTAATTTATAGAAAAATTTTTCCCCCACATAACGAGGTACCAATTAGTCCAATTGGTATGGTTTCAATCATTGTTTTACAGATTATACGATTGCATTGTCAATCCTGTCTGCATTCATTTTCTTATAAATTCGTTATTACTAAGTGAAATTTTAGTGAAATAAAAAAAATCGTGGTGAGAATTGATTGCTCTTTAAAGGTTATAATCGAAATTTGCCGCCATTTTAAAATTTAAGGTGTTTTATATTTGATTCTTCAAAATGGCCTGCTTAATCTTATTTTTGATTTTTTTTAAATTTATAGAAAAACACTTCTTTTCTCCCGTATAAAGAAGTACAGAGTATTTAATTAAAAAAGTGCTTTTCTATAAATTTAAAAAAAAACTTTTTCGGAAAATAAGAATCAACGTGCCTCTTTGAAGGTTCAAGTATGATTTTGTCCGACATCTCAACTTTTAAGATGGCGGCAAATTTCGATTATGACCTTGAAAAACAAGCAATTCTCACCATGACTTATTTTATTTTATCATGATCGGTTCACTAATAATGAGTTTATAAGGAAATTGTACCTCGTTGTGCGGGGAAAAAGTAGTGCTTTTATATAAATTTAAAAAAAGTCTCAAATATTTTTAGAAAATAAGAATAATCACGTGGTTTTGAAGAATCAAGTAGGATTCTGTCCACCATCTTAAATTTTAGGAAGGCTATAAATTTTAATCATGATCTTTAAAAAGCAATCAATTCTCACCAGGATGTTTTTTATTTCATTGGTTCAGTTAAGGAAAGAAATGTAGACATTATTGGCAAGGCAATCGTATAATATTCAAAACAATGGTTGAAACAAAAACATAGTTTTTTAGAATCACCGACCCGATTTTGCTGATTCGTACCTTGTTGTGCGTAACAAGAACGCTGCTTTTTTACTGATGGAAAAAACTCATTAAAACGTGTTCGCCACACAAGTATAAACGACCATCTTTGAAGGGTAGAATTTTATTTCGTCCGCCATCTTGGATTTTGAAACGGCGTACAAAAGATATATTTAGTCAAAACTCCGATTAATTATCTGCCAAAAGCAGTTTGTCCCATTAAAATCGATGTTACAGTTTAAAAGTTATACGTATATAGTTCGAATCATGTTTCCTAACCTTCGGCTTTGTAAAAATCAAGGCTTTACTAATTTGGTAGCAGTATCGCTAGATTTATAAAAACCATTTCGTTGGTCGGTGCAGAGGTCCACAGTTGCAGTCGCTTGGTGGTGTGGCACTGCGCAGTCAAACAATATGGTTTTGTGTCGCATTTTACCGCCAGTTATTGTTAATTTTAATTTAATTTATTGTCCCACCCTGTACGCGAAGAAACCTAAACCGTTTAGTTTGTAAAATATATCGTCCGGTGTAATTTCAAAAAGGTGAGTGCTCAACAATGATAAACGGTTAGGGCCGGACGACAGGTGACATGGTACTGAAGTTGCTTTTTCTTGTACCACCAAGATCAAGGTAAGGCACTGTCCTGATTGAGATGTTTTATAGTGGGAATAATCCTTCTGGTAATTTATTAGGGTAGCTAGTTTTGCTTTTAGGTCGCCTACTAGCTGATGACATCAGTAAATATATCTGGATATCTTCAATTTTCTTAAAAAGATACCCTATAATGAGTATTTATGGGCCAACGGGGGTAATAAGGGACATTATCACTTTTTATAAGGTTGCCGCTCTAACTAGACATCTGACCAAAATTGATTAAAATATTTTTCTTTGATATTTAGTCAGTGCTCTTGAATGATGTTGCCACAATATTAACTAAAGTTGTAGTATTGGAATGTGGTGTGTTTTTCAAACACCCGTTTCTCTCAGCAATCCTCCGCTGATAACCGAAGCGCCTCTACAGAGATTCCCGGCGGACAACGGCAGGGCAACGTCTGCATCTGTACTTAGGTACCTATAAAAATTGAGGTAAATAAAAAAGGGACTCAATTAATACCTTGTTGAAAAAGCTTTGCTTGGTGCAATATCAAACCACGAGGGGGTAGTAGTGGCGTAACTAGGCATATACCTGCCTATTAGGGGTTTAAATTTATGATATAGCGCCGCAAATGTTCCTTTACCTAGAGCGTTATTTATTCTAGGTGCACCGCTGCCATTAACCCAACTGAAAAATTCAAAAAACAGAAGAATATCCACCTACTTGTCTGAAAATTTTTTGAAGGGATGTTATAAAACTTTCATTATATAGTATAATCTTAACCAATATCGTGCAATAATTAGAATAAACGGGGACTAATCGAAACATATTGAAACAAAACTAATTAAAACTAATCAACGTTTATTGGCTAGATATTACGACAATACTCAATAGGACTAAAAATAACTATTGTATTATCTAATCAAAACAAAATTTAAACCAAAAAACACCAAAGGAATTGCTTTGATGTTATCAATTCCACTTTCGTAAGACAGCTGAAGCAAAGCAAAACTAAAAAGCTTGCCTAAACTTTAGCCTAAATTTATCTACTTGAAATTACGCATAACTATTAGGGACTATTTTAAACTCAGAATAGCTAATCGAAATTCACAGTAACTAATTTAAACTAAACAAACAAAAAATAATTCATTCAAAGAAAAAGGAATAAATAATACTAACGAAAACGGAGCAAACCAAAAAAGATAATAATTTGGACTAACTAAACCGACCCAAAACTAATTAAAATTAAATGAAATAAATCAAAATCAACTGAAAGTAATCGATCTAAACCAATATTAATGAAAACTTACTCAACCAAAGCGCAACTAACGAAAACAAATTGAAACATATCAAGGATAGCCGATATTGTGGATGGAATCTTGGATAATCCAGTTGAACATAGAATAGACTAAGGATGAGGAGGCGAGATCGAAATACGTATTGTTGGATAGTCGGGCAAGTTAATGAGCTCCATAGGTCCGATCATCAAAGTATAGTTACGGTGGGGGAATATGTGGGAAAGACTTTGGAATATATTTAATTTAATTTGATGATCATCAATATTTTTTTTAAAAGTTGCCCTAAAAATTTAATTTAAAAAAATACTTTTTTAAGCTGACGTTACTTTGTTTAGGTTTAGGCCGAGAAGAGCGACGAAGTCGGTCTTCTCGGGTGTATGTAAGTCACCTTTTTGGCCTCAGTCGCTGGCACTATTTATGTAAGGAAACAATAGAAACACTTGCGGTGGTGATGATGAGATTGTACTTATTTGTTTTTTTAAATAGTCCGGGGTAAAGGCACCCTAGCCCCTTCCTAGATACGCCGATGGTTTACTAGAAATTAAATTAATGTAAAAACATGAAACCTTTACAAAATTATTGGTAAATTGCATGTAATGTTTTATCGTTATAATAGTCATAAAGTTGCGCAAATTAACAGCTGTGGGGGTAAGTGTGTAGTACTCAGTGGCGTATATAGAAAAAAGTTTCGTGGTGGGCCCGAGGCAGTTTGGGGGAGGGGCGAGACCCCATGAGGCCGTATTTTATGCTATTTTATGTTTGTATTCAGGAAATATGTGGAAAATATCTAAAAAAATCTTAGCTTCGGGGGGGGCCCGGGCCCCCCAGGCCCCCCCTTATATACGCCACTGGTAGTACTACACACCATGTCCCTGCTATTTAATAAACACTTGACTCACTTGAGATTTCAGCGGAGAAAATTGTTTGGTATATAATATTTGGAGGTTAGGTCTGAAAAAATAGAAAAAGATAAAGGAAACTAAGATATAACTTATTACTTTTCCAACTTGCTACATCGATTTACTAAATAAACGGCTTTCAATCTGTGGCCCTGCGTATTTATTTTATCGTATTGGGTTGTGCACTATTAAAACTAAAATACAGAAGAAATAAAAATATTTAATAAATAGACCACAATTGCAATTAAAGACCAGCTGATAATAAAACGTGGACTAGCTCTATAAAATCATTTTCGGAAAAAAAACTGATTTTATGCTATAATGGATAATTATACCCATTCTGAGAGAAAGAAAAAATATCTTACTCTAAGTAATTAGTACCCATTTAGAATGGCAATTGCTCCACAATGGATTGTAAAATCTACCTGATTTTGTTTTGGTTTCAAAACCAATATTAGCCCTTAAACTTAATATTCAAAAGAGTACTAGTATTATATATACTTTTTTAAAAATAATTTTAAATATTTAGGCCAAAAGTGTACTATCGTGATGATCAAGTCATCAAAATTTTTATAAATAAATCTGTTGTTTGTTTCACAAGCCCATCGATTCATTGAATAAATTTAATTTAATCAGTCGCATGTAAACGTTAGATTGCTCTGGATGCCCTCGCGTTACATCGTTAGTCACGTCTAACAAGGTGTAAAATTAATCACGGGCGACGAATGCCTCAGCGATTTTTAAAAGAATAAGTTGCCGCTATCGCTACAGAAAGTCCCGCTTTTGATCATAATAATAACTGTCTTATTTATTTTATTTTTATTAGCGTTTGCAAAAAATACATAATACAAGTACAGGATGTTCATTATAAATGTCCTCAAGATATAGAAATTTTTTTGCTATTCGACTGTCTAAAATTGTTTCACAATATAGGATATTCCATCTAAAAAAAGAGTTTTTGGTTATCTTAAAAACTAAAAATGTCATTTTTGACCAGTTTATACATAAACACCTCAAAGACACGAGCAAATAAAAAAAACTTATGACCAGTAAACTATTTTTTTTTTCAGCCTAAATAACACGATTTAGCGTAGGTACTTAACGATTACAGCTATATCTGGGAAGATTTAAACCAAATTTTTGCATAAAAATATAGCTTGGAACCTATATATTATGACTTACATATGTTTTTAATTTTTTCACACGTAATTTTATACCTCCGTTACGCGTCATGTTTGCAACTTCTTATGTTTGTACCCCTTTCATTTAATATACATGCAATTTATAATGATCGACTTGCTTTAATTGTAATCTGCCATATTTGAACTTAAAATTTTTATTTATTTTATTTAATAAATAGCAAATCTGCAGCACTTTTGAACTGGTAAAAACAACTGTAACAATTGTAAATTTAAAAGTAATCTGATTTTTTTGCAATTTTTTATGGCGGAAACCTTCAAATTTATATCTCCGACCGAGAAATGACAGAAATGTTCAAGTACGGTGGAAAAGCTGTGGTAAATACTCTTCATATTGACCTGAATAAAATACTAAAAGAAAGAATAATCCCAAACATCTGAAAAGAATCCACAACCATTATTCTGCACAAGAATGGCGATAGAGCAGACCTACTACTATATAATAACTATGGTCCTATAACACTTCTCAATGTAATTTATAAGCTTTTCATAAAAATATTAACAGATAGACTAACAACAAAATTTGATGGGTATAAATCAAAAGAACAAACAGGCTTCAGAAAAGGTTTCAGTACAGTTGACCACCTATTAACCATGTAAATCCTAATAAAACGAGCCAACAAATATAACATTCCACTATATATTGCGTTTATATTCTTTGTAAAAGCTTTTGATAGCATTAAGCACTGGGCAGTAAAAGCTTCTTTAGATAATAGCCGAATAGATCACAGAAAAACAGCCTTAATAACATGAATCAAAATTCATAAAGAAACTAAGCCATCTGCATAAGAAGAAGTGTTAGACAGGGTGACACAATATCCCCTAAACTATTTAACCAGGCCCTAGAAGATGTCTTTAATAACTAAGATTGAAAGAAAGCGGACAATACTTGAACCACCAAAGATTTGATGATCATATCGCCTTAATAACAGATAAGAGAGAAGAACTGATAAAAATGCTGGAAGAACTGGATACAGCAGCTAAAAATATAGGCTCGAATATAAACTGCACTAAAACTAAAATCATAACAAACACAGATGAAGATATCACGATCAGAATATACCAAGAAAAAATAGAGAAAGCAGAGGGATATATGTAACTCGGACAAACTATTCAACTAAAAAAAGAGAACTAAACAACTGAAATCAAGAGACGAGTAAGATTGGCCTAGGCAGCCTTCGGTAAATTAAGCTACATATTATAAATAAAAAATATCTTCAGCACCTCAACATGAAAGTGTATATAATCAATGTATCTTTTCTGTATTTACCTATGGATCCCAGCCTGAACACTTACAAAATCAAACATGGATAAGGTTACAAAAGCCTAAAGGTCAATGGAAAGACAAATGTTTTTTTTCAATTCAATTCAATATGCCTTTATTTATAAAATACAATAATTAAATACAAATATTGCTAACCTCTAGTGGCGGTATCTAGCATAAGCTGCTCTAAATACGACCACTAAATTTACGAAAAAATATTTTTAAAAGAAGTTGTTATAATTGAATAAGCTAATATGTATATTTTATTACTATTATATCAAAAAATATTAAACTATGTGTTTAGGTAAGTTGTTCAGTTGAGAAGAATTAAAAAATATGAATGTGTAGAAAAACAATTATACAAAAACTTACAATCTATATATAAAACCATTTTAACGTCTTTCGAGGATATATTTACGGAGCTTTCTGTTTTACATATGAAGCTAACAGACAGAACAAGGAATAAATGGTTAAAAAATAAAACAAAAATAAAGAATATCAGAGGAGAAGTAGCAAAATTAAAATGGAAATTTGCCGGTCAAAAAACTGGAGACCTTGGGAAAATAAAAGAATAAAAGGGGAAGACTCCAAATGAGAGGGCTATGTCCAAAGATGTATCGAAGAAGGCTAAATAGATAGATAGAGGGAGACATAAATCTCTAAAGAGAAAATGTGTGTGAATACTATTTTCAAAAACTTTTATTACATTAATATTTATAGATACCTAGATCGCAAACACTAAAAAAAAGCACAACTGAAGTTAAGTGCGCAGTTAAATGTATCTGAACCTTTCCTTCAGCACGCGGGAATGGTGGTCAAATACAAATACGCCCTTCATTTCGTTCCCCCCTTTAGTTAAAATTTGTACTCTACCACTTACTGTAAATTAATTATTTATAAACAAGATTTGCTGAGAAAGAGGAAAGGTAAAAAATTTAAAAACCGACAAAAGCGAGAACGGAAATAAAGGTAAAGATTAAGTAAATTGCTACGTAGCAAAGCAACAATTAAAATTAGCGACAAAATCAACCAATTTACTCCTTAAACAAGTTAAGTTGGTCCTTTAAAATGATTACTTCTGGAAACAGCGGAAATACCTTCGTGTTTTGGTATTGAAGATGGTTTAAATCACACGCTTATATAGTAAAGTTTTTAACGTGAAAAGATTTTGTTTTTGGGTAAGATTTTTGGCTGGGAATATATTATTGGATCAGTCTCCATTTATTTATGTATGGTAAGGTAGGGAGGAAGGAGTGTAGTAAAATTATACGAGTTTAAATTTAAAAATAATTAATTATTATTTACGATTGAAGAAGTAATCGATATCTCTAAATGGAGGTTCAAGTCAAGAAAAATTGAAAACTGTAAGTCTTCCTCCACTAAATTATTTATTTATTATTTCGATCATACCAGTTTCGGCTTATACGGCCATCATCAGTGATCTACAAGCAAAAAATGTAAAGAGTACTACCTAAGGTCACTCATCGTCAAGCAAGCTTTACAGGTAGCGAAGCTAACGTCAGGCTTTCTATTTTTGGTTATAATTTTTGACATGTTTTCCTCGTTTTCGCATTGGCGGCTCGTTGTTATTTTAAAAATGTGGTTTTAACACAGCCTAAAGATCTATTTATTATTGATACAGTTTCAAGATAGTTTGCAGCATAACTTTTTAATTCTAATTACATAAATATGTATAGTTTAGGTACCTTCATACTGTGTAAAACATCTTCAAAATAAAACAGAACCGCCAATGCGAAACCGAGGAAAACATGTCAAAAAAAATAACCAAAAAATAGAGACCCTAACGTTAGCTTCGCTACCTGTAAAGCTTGCTTGACGATGAGTGACCTTAGTACTACCTAGTAAACTATCTAACAGGTTAGAAAACTCGAATTATCTATCTTACCTATTGCTAATCCTAGTTATATCACAGGACAAAACATAAAACAATGGTCAACGTAAAACAAATTACAGAAACATTAATCTAAAAATTATTCACTAAAAATTAATCAGTCAGGTTATGTTTACAAAATCGAACGAATGGTGGGTTGCATCGAGATAGGTGGCTTGCAAGCAATCATTTAAGTAACACTCAAATTAAGACCTGCTTATATATAAATAAGGGTTGACGCTTACATAAAAACAAGTTTGACATTTAAGAGATTTCCTACCTGCTCACTCTTGGATGACTAAAGATGATAAATAAAAATATACAATGAAATAAAATTAAAATAGAAGGAACAAATTAAGAGATTTAAATAAAATAAAAACCAAACAAAATAAAGTAAAATAAAATCAAATAAAATAAAAGAAAAGAAAATAGAACAAAATAAAAATAAAAGAAACCCATATAAAAATCAAATAAACAAAATAACCAGTGCCACACAAACTTATGGTGGATCATCATCATCATCATTATTGATTGCTACCATTAGAGAATTGAAAGGTAGTTTGGTTAAAAAAACTAAAAAGTTAAGGAACTCTGTAGATTTGTGTTCTAATTGTTGTTTAAGGCAAACTGAAGTGTGTTGTTTATGTAATTTGTTGATTTCTAGCGTTTCTAGCAAATCTATTCTATCACTATTAAAGTTTATGTGTTGGATAGTGAAATCTTTATCCCTGTCAAAACCATGTTTTTCATGTAAAACATCTCTTTTAAGTGTTCAGTTATACGTATTCTAAACTTTCTAGTAGTTTTTCCTATATAGCATCCATTTCCACACATAAACTCTAATAGTGATAGAATAGATTTGCTAGAAACGCTCGAAATCAACAAATTACAAAATAACACTCTTCAGTTTGCGTTAACCAACAATTAGAACACAAATCTACAGAGTTCCTTTACGCTTTAGTTTTTTCAACCAAACTACCTTTAAATTCTTTAATGGTAGCAATCAATAATGATGATGATGATGATCCACCATAAGTTTGTTTGGCACTGGTTATTTTGTTTATTTTATTTTTATATGGGTTTCTTTTATTTTTATTTTGTTCTATTTTGCTTTATTTTGTTTTGTTTTATATTATTTTATTTTGGTTTATTTTGTTTTATTTTATTTTATTTGCAATATTTACCTAGTATTTTGCATTTTCGATGCCGCCGTGAATACCGCCTTACCCAACCATCATCTTACCTTCGCCTTTAATTATCAAATGCACCCCAGTTGCTTATACTTATTGTCTCCACGCTATGCCATGCCGTAGTAACAAATTCATTAAAAAGTTAAAACAGTTCATATTGTGCCATTATTTTTTATCAAAAGGTTTAAAGTGTGTATACCACCGATGGAATACCGGTGGATAGCGCGAGCGCATAATAAACGCTGGCGTTATTTATCAAACGAAACAACGTTGACTAGAAGGCGCGCAATAGCGGCGGATATTCAGCCGCGAAATGATTCAGTTTAGAAGACAAGGCATACACTACTATATTTTTTGCTAAAGTTCTACAGTTGTTAGAACCCTTCCCAGGCTGTACCTTTACCTCAGTGTAGGTAAGATATATCCACTGTGCCTTTACCTACCATAACTGATAATATCTTTGACCACTCCCATAAAGCCAGCTCATTCAATCTTAAGACCCATTGAGATAAAATATTTTTTCCGTAGTATATCTGAACTAAAAAACGAAAGTTTGTTGTTAAAAATATCTTAAAACCTATCGATTTCAGGTGTTCATTCATGTCACCGTCTATGATATGATCTCTGACATCTCTGAACTTAAGCGCGTCGTACACGTCGAGATTTTTCTTGCTTTACAAAAACAATCAAAACACTTTTTTATTTTAGGAAATAATACTCATTTTCACTTAATTTGTTTTAGAAGCCACGTTTAGAGGTAGAGTTCTTAATCTCATGGATGAGCTAATCGATGCAATCAAACGGGATCTTGAAAAGTTATGATGCGTTCTACATGCCATCAAACAATAATAGCCATTGGCCTGCAGAGTCGATGTGTGGATTTATATCATAACCTCAAATTTCAAGTTTTTAAAATTTCATACTTCAGGATGATGATGTTGATTCATCCAGTTAATCAGATTTGGACGAGGAACTTCTTTTAAGTGCACGAAAACATCATGCACAAATCCTAGATTATGTACAGAAAACGGTGGAACATTCTAGTTTAAGTGACTTTAAATCCCACTTTCGAATGACCCGAGACGCGGTTGAGATAGGTCATAAAATTTAAACACATCGGGTTCTTCTAATTTTTGTTGGCCTCATCTGACGCCAATAAACATGGCTTAAAATTTCCCATGGACATGGACGAACTTTTTGAAATACCAAATTGTAATTATGCACGATTCCCTCTAAATCATAGCAGCACCGTCCCTGAGGTGTGTGGCAATTTGATTCTTGATTTTTAGGGAAAAATCATTAATTTCGACCACTAATTCAGTAACACGTTTAAAACTTAGTACTTCTCTAGTCATCCTATATCCATTTTAGGTTGCAAAAGGTCATAAAGTATTGAAGTTTGGCACGATTGTAGGTTTGGCTATGAGACGCGGTTGAGATAGGTAACAAAATTTAAACGCATCGGGTTCTTCTAATTTATGTTGGCCTCATCTGACGGCAACAAGCATGGCTTAAAATTTCTAATAGATATCGTCGAACTTTTTGAAATACCAAATTGTAATTATGCACGATTCCCTCTAAACCATAGCAGCACCGCCCCTGAGGTGTGTGGCAATTTGGGAAACTGCCCATACGGTTTCTGTCCAGAACCGATAAAATGTCTTAAAAAGTTTCGAAACTTATTTTAAAAGAAAAAGAAAAAAACGGCAAACAGTTTTGAGAGAAACGATAAAAGTCGTGCCCTTTTTACATAATCGCATTGATATTTAGCAAGTAAAGAGGTTATATTTTTATAAGACTGTTTTTAAACTTATACATAATGCTAATCCAAAAAATTGCTAGATCCTAGATACAATGGCCAACGCAGAAGTGAATCCTGGGGGGAATTGAGCGCGGATCGATACGCAGAGATGAATCCTGGGGGGAATGCTTGAGCGCAGATCGATAAATTTGATTCTTGATTTTTGGAGAAAAATCATTATATTCGACCTTTAATTCAGTGACTCTGGGGGGCTTAGCCCCCCCCCCTAATCCTGCGTACGCCACGACTAGATAGGTAACACAGGTTTAAAACTTAGTACTTTTCTAGTCATCCTATATCCAGTTTACGTTGCAAAAGGTCATAAAGTTCTGAAGTTTGGCACGATTGTATGTTTGGGTATGCTTAATATTTTAGGTAGAAAAAATGGAGTCGCAAATCAGTTTTTTTATAAACAACTGGGTTCCTTTATGAAAAAAACTTATGAATATTTTGAAGCTGACCCTTTTAGTGAAGTATTACAAACAATCAATTATGTAAAAATGTACACTCCAGTGGCGTTCCAGAACAAGAGTAAATTTAATACAAAATGTATAATTAAATAGTGGGAATATTTTTCCAACAAAGATATTTGCATTATTTATGCGGGGGGGGGGGGCAAAAGGTGGGATTGGTTTAGTAATAATACGCGGGGCCCTCACCCCCATACGCGCCGCCGCTGTGTCAAGCATTAAAAGATCAGCAAAATCTGTAAGTACCTAAGTCAACTAAAAGAAAATAGAATTAGAATCTGAGGGCACGGCAGTGCCTCGCCAAGTTCGCGCGCCGTAACCATCTTTTCTTGGAACATTTCAGCCGATATTTGACCTACCTAAAACTCTACTTCGGAATGAGCTACAAATCTCAAACTTTGCACAGTCGTAGATCTCCATGGAGTTAACAACCCCTCCAGGTTTCATGGAATTCCATGAAGTAGTAAAGTAGTTACGAAATTTCAAAGAACGTCGAAATTGCCACTCACTCACTCACTCACTCACTCATGTATAGATCATCAATATTCTACTGTACTTCCAGACATGCTACAAAGCTGAAATTTGGCAGACTGATAGAAATTATGACCAAACCCCTGGAAAAAATCAAAAAACCCCAAAACTTTAATTTTCTCCCCTCCTCTATACATTTAAAGTTATGTAAAAGTAGCATCGCCCACTTCCAGAAATGCTAGAGAGTTGAGCTTTGGCAGACTGATAGAAACTATGATAAAACTATAGGAAAAAATCAAAAACCCCAAAATTTTAATTTACTCCCCTTCCCTATACATTTAAAGGTATGTAAAAGTAGCATTGCCCACTTCCAGAAATGCTAGAGAGTTGAGCTTTCGCAGACTGATTAAAACACCCCAAAATTCTATTTTACTTCCCTTCCCTATAAATGTAAAGTTAAGTGAAAGAACCATTGCCTACTTCCAGACATGCTAGAGAGCTGAGCTTTGGAAGACTGATAGTAACTATGATAAAGTTTTAGAAAAAAAGTAAAACACCCCAAAATTCTAATTTACTTCCTTCCCCTATAAATGTAAAGTTATGTAAAAGTAACACTGCTCATTTCCAGAAACGCTAGAGAGCTGAACTTTTTAAGACTGAAAGACAATATGATAAAACTATATGAAAAAGTTTAAAAACACCAACATTTTAATTTACTTCCCTCTCCTATATATGTAAATTTATATAAAACTAACATTGCCCTCTTCCAGAAACGCTAGAGAGCTGAGCATTGGAATGCTGATAAAAATTATAATTAAACCATGGGAAAAAATTTAAAAAGTTCAATATTTTCATTTACTCTCCTCCCCTATAAATGTAAAGGTTTTAGTACCATTACCCACTTCCAGAAACGCTAGAGAGCTGAGCATTGGAAGACTGATAGGAACTATGATAAAACTATAAGACAAAATTTAAAAACACGACAATTTTAATTTATTTCCCTCGCCTATACGTGTAAAGTTATGTAAAAGTAACATTGTGAACTTTCAGAAACGCTAGAGAGCTGAGCTTTGGAAGGCTGATAAGAACTACGATAAAACTATGGAAAAAATTAAAAAACTTCAAAAATTTAAGTAAGGCATTGCAAGAGTTTTGAACAGTATTCCGCAAATTTTACTACTTTAAAAATTAAGTATTATCCAATTCCTTTAAAAAAGAAGTGAAATCATAACAAAAACATTTCATGTAAAAAAAGCCAAGTACGCGAAAATGGCATTCCGTAAAAAGAATTCAGATAAAATTAAAGCCAAGTTCTCCAATACAAATTTCAAAATGAAAGGTTCTTACTAGTTTGGATATATTTTTCTAAACTTGGCTATTACGGCTGTAAATGACTCTACAGGTTTTTGACAACTAAAAATGTTAAAATATGTTAACTTTTTAATGGAGCATTGCATCGCATTTTGCTCAATAATAATTTGTGTTATAACCAAAAACTTCGTAAGAGCTTTAGTTTCTGAGATATTTACAAAAAACTGCTGTCAAGGCTGATATATCACGGCTTCACTTGAAGTGCGCTAATAGGCTAGCCAGGAAGGTATCAGATCAAAAAAGCTAGGGCTGGATTTGGTCATATAGATACCACACCAATCCCAACTGGAGAGGAGCTAAAATTAAACTGGTTTTTAAAAGTTTCGATCTTTAATTTCAACCTTTTTTAAATTTATCGAACTTATTTTTACATTGATCGATGACTGTAAACCGTCGATCATGTAAAACAACCCATAAACCGAACTGCGTCCCGATCTGTGGTTCTTATCTATAAAAGTCTCACAGAGTACAACTTTATATAAACGGACAGTTTTTAGCGAAAGAAGTACACCAGCGTAAATAACATCAACCTGTTCCGTTGATGTCTACCCTAACCATATATTTAAAGAGATTATGAAAATAATGGAACAGATTTTTGCAACTGCGACGAGTAGGTACAAGTAGATTAAGCGGTTGGGTGTGTTTTTATTTAAAAATTGTTTTATTTTTAACTTTTAGGTTTAATTCTTATTATGATACTAGTAAAATGTTGTGAAAAAAATCTTAAAGTGTGTGCAGAAAGATCTTTTGAAATCGCTCCATACTTGTAAAAGTTATAGCTACAACTATTACTAAGAAGGACGGAAGGAGTAAGAAATTAGTAATTAGTAAAATGGTGTTTGAAAAAAAAACTTAAAGGGTGTGCAGAAACAATTTTTGAAATCGCCGTATATTTGATAAAATTATGCGTATATAGTTTTTGAAGAGGGTGGGGGAGAATGACAGAAGGGGAGATGGGTGGGAGCAGGGAGGACTACAAAGTAAATAGTAAGACATTTGCATTGGGTGATCTACGGAATTTCATTAAAATCGCGTTAAATTTAGGTAATTAGTATGCCTAAAAACCTACATCATGTGACAAAATGGCGTCTGACACCATATTGATTCCTGTATAAATTAATAGATCCATGAAGGATCTGATACCTACCTAGCTAGCTTATTAGCACACTTTAAGTGAAGCCATGATATATCATTCTTGAAAACAGTTTGTTCTAAATATCTCAGAAAGTAAAGCTCTTAAAAAAATCAGGGGATTTTTTTTAGACATGCTAAGTGGCTACTTTGTTACATCGCTATCTTAATAGTCGCTATATTGTTACATCGCTATTTTGCTACAATCGCTATTTTGTTACATTGCTATTTTGTTACATCAAACATTTACATTGTTTGATAGTCGCTCTTTCATTACATCGCTATTTCGATACCGCTGTTTTTTTAATACCCGCTATTTTTTACAACGCTATTTCGCTCCAGAGCCCACGCCGTCGATAGCACCCGTCTGCATTATATCATAAAAAAATAACACTCAACCACTGCATGAGGTGGCAGAAGAGTTAAAAAAAATTAAAACTTGGAAATTATATTTTCAAAATCACCATAGGGAGTCGTTTAGAAAGGGACCAGATGCTGTACGAATCCTTGCAAAAAAAATCTTAAGAAAAACAAACTCCCCCTTTAAAATAATTAAAGATTTCTGTAAATTAAGGAGCATCGTAATTCGAATAACTTTTAGAAATATTAAAGCAAAATATGAGAGTCCTCTAAAAGAAACTTAATGGGATTATGGCTCTAGCAGAAAAGTGGAACAAAAATGTTTAAACCAAAAAATTGACGAGTTTCATTCATGATATGTGTACAATATACAGGGTGTTTTTTTTAAAGGTTGGTTTTTGGGTATTTACCGTACATTTTTGTAAAAATCCTCGAACACGTCTGTTTTAATAGCGAGGGGGACAGTTTTTTTCTTTTTTATATTTTTATGGCACGCATCCCCTTCGAGTGGAAAACTGTATCCCTCTATTTTGCATAGGGCAAGCAGGGATCACCTTTGATAATCCGTGGGAAAAGTGAGTCCAGTGATAACTTGTTTTAAAGTTCTCTTGAATATAGTCAGAACCGTGTGCATCTTTTTAAAATATGAGTTTCTAGGGGTATAGGTGCATTTTTATTAGAATAAAAGGAATTCAAGAGATTTTAAGTACTCCTAGTACTCACTAGGTGTACCTAATTTCATAATTTAAAAAAAAATGCATTTGTACTCTTTTTATTCTTACTCCTTCAATTAGTTTTTGAGACTCGACCTACATTTCCTATTCAAAATATAGGGGTAAAGTCGAGGGGTGGCTCGGTATTTCCCTTTGGTGTACAGGTTAGGGGAAATACCAGGAAATACCTGGGAAGTACCGGGAAATATACTAAGAAATACCATTGGAAATACTAGGGGGGAAATACTAGGAAATACCATTGACATTTGAAGAAATACTGGGAAATACCAGGAAATACCGTAGGTAATATACCGTAGCCACCCCTCGGGTAAAGTTTACCTACCCCTCGGAGGGAATGTATGCTACAAAAATTTTAAGATGAATAAGTAAGTATCTTTCTCGTAGAAAAATCGACGTGTTTGAGGATGTTTCCAAAAACATACGATAAATAGGTAAATAATAGGCCCCTGTTATGTTTAAAAAAATACACATGTATTTTATATTTTTTACAAATAAACCACAATTTCTAGAAATTGGTGCTGTAAGAAAATAAGTTTGAAAACATCTAGATAATGCAGGTAATAATAATTGCCCTTTGTGCACTCTTTTTATGCTAATTTATACAAATTTGCAAATGTTCAATGTTTAATTTTTAATGACTTTAAAGCAAAACTTTCAGTCTTTAGTTAATTTACTTAACAGTCCTTTATGCAGTATAAAATTAGTCATATAAACCGTATGAAATATCGATATACTTCGTTTTGACCTCAGGCATATGTGCTAAGATTTTGTACAGACTTTTAGAGACACCCTGTATAATGCATTTTCCCCAAAGTGTCGAAGACTGCAGGTGACGTCACAAATAGCGAGAGTTTTCCAGAATATTCGCTTGAATACGGTGAGCACTTTTAGTCGATTGGGCAGTCCTTTTTTTACGGTTCTTGGGGCTAGCCTAGCTCTAGGATATGACTGTAAATCTACCCTTACCTAACACACTTGAATTATTTGAATTATTGGTCGGTACAAAAGTCCACTGCGGCTCGCTAGACGCTTGTGAACTTCCATAACATAAGAGGGAGACGCCTTTCTCTTTAACTGAAGTAGAAAAAATGGGCTTAACTGAAGAAAGAATATTGTGCTGTCATTTCAAAAAAACACAAAAAAAATATGGCACGTGCCACCCTAATCATAATAACCATTTTGGGATTTCAAGGAGTCTGTGGAAAAATTGAAAATTTATTTTATTTTACTTCATTCTTTAAAGTTAAAGTTTCGAACATACCTTATGCCATTCCATAAGCACCTAATCCCTTCTCGAAATATAACAAAGGCTTTCGAAAGGTACCACCTCCATTCTTTAATACAGGGTTAAACTCATTTTAACATTGTTAGCGGTTGGTGTTTATACTACGGATTTGAATTCATGTCATTATTATAGTGACATTTTCATTATTATTGTGAATAATACCAATTATAAACCTGTACATTTTAGTTTGTTTTTATAAGTGAGGACCTAATAAGTGATATTAATAATGGCGTTTTGGCGGCCATTTGAAACACCACAAACAAATTTTTGGAGACCATTTAAAGACCAAGGTGAAGAAGTGGTGGTACCATTAGAGTCTGTGGTTTTACAGGAACCAAACCTTAACCCATTAATAGTCCATTTGGCTAAGTTACATCTTACTAGAGATTTTACAGTTATTCTTAAAAAACATTATATGAAAAAAACAGAAAATATTTTCAGTTTAATGTAAATGGTTGTAATTTTATATTTAAACAAGGCTTTTAGTTTTGATTAACTTTTCTTTATAACAATTTTTGTTATTGTCAAAAATTTACTCATGGCCAAAATTTATATTTTTTGACAAACCTCGTATGCGACTGAAAAAATTTGACAACTGTATTTTATTGATTGTATTTTAAATTTTGAAGCATACCGAACTTTTTATAAAGAATAACTTTTTTCCTAAAATTAAAAATAAAAAGTTTTCCATATAGTTCCAACTTAGCTAGACAAAATGTATATAACTTGTTATAACAATTCATCTTGTACCTAATGTTATATTTAAATAAAATGTATGGTACCTATATATTAATGATTATTATACGTATTAAGCAGCAACTTTTATTAAACTTTTTCTTTTACTTGACTATAAACAGTTCCCAGTCCGGCCCATATTCTCTTTTATTTGTTTAGGATTCCTTAATGGGTTTCACACTTCAAATTTTATTATGATTTTTTTGGAGGCTTTTAGAAATGAAAGAACTATATACTTATAGTAATATGCTCCCCGTACAGGCAGCCTGGACCCTTTTCTGAAGCTGTTCCGATACTAACTGGAAACCTAACCTAATCAAACACATTTACATTTTTTCTTTAAGAAGAAAGTATAAGTGCGGTGCCGTTTTTTGTTCATGAAGTTTTCTCATACAGTGTGTCCCAACGAAAACGAAACAGAGGCGTTTTTGGGTATTAAGAATATTTTTTCGAAAAATTTCTCGGACACGTCGATTTAGTTTTTGAGGGGGACACTTTTTGGCAACAAGAACATTTTTCTAACACAACCCCCTTTCACGGGGTGAGATTCACCCCCAGAATGTAAATAGGAAAAGTGGGTCGAGTGATACCTTGTTTTAAAGGTATTTCGATTCTGTTTACAGACCTAGTATTTTTTCCAAAATCTAACAATTCGTTTTTGAGATAATTAATTTTAAAATTAGCATGGTTTTATTTTTTAAAAATTTTTTGGGCAGTTTTTCGCAAAATTTTTTTTTTTTTTGCTCGAACCCGTCGATTTTGATTTTAAGTTCTACACTTTCCACCAAAATTAAAATTTTTTTCTTACCCCCCTTTTACGGGGTGAAATTCCCCCCCGTAAAAGGGGGTGGTAAGACAAAAATTTTAATTTTGGTGGAAAGTGTAGAATTTTAAATTCTGGGGGTGAATCTCACCCCGTGAAAGGGGGTTGTGTCAGAAAAATGTTCTTGTTGCCAAAAAGTGTCCCCCTCAAAAACTAAATCTACGTGTCCGAGGAATTTTTCGAACAAATATTCTTAATACCCAAAAACGCCTCTGTTTCGTTTTCGTTGGGACACACTGTATGTAGATCTTGATTTGCATTTTAGTCAAATGAATTTAGCAATCACTAGTATCACAAGAACTAGCACATGTTTGTGGACCTTGTTTTTAAGTCGTAACGAAACTGTTCCGGACCAATATATTTTAAATTGTAACATTAAGCAGCTACTTATTGGAGGTGAATGAGAAATTCTTACTTCACATTTAGTAGTAGTAAAAGTGGGGAAGTGACCCGATGGTCTGGCAAGTAGACCAGACTAGGCCCTTTTTGCAAAAACATGTAGGCGCGCGTTTCTGTTGATTTTTAAAAAATGATATAAATAAAATGCAGTCGCTTTTGTTTAGGTAGGACTAGCCTAAATCAGAAACAACCATAAAGAAAACATATTATATTTTTTTTAAATAATCGTGATGCCATCATTATTGTAGCTAATAATTATATGTGTGGATGTCTGCCCCAACAAACTCTTGAATCTCGATGAACTGATAACCGCTCTGCTCTTCTGTAAAAAGATGTGTGACTTTTAGAAAAAAACAGGTAAAAATAAAATAGGTGTGGTTTTATGTGCCGATTCTGCTCTTGTTTCCTCTAAGTCATAAAACTAACTTAGACTATTCTGAACTAACATAAATAAACTTGTTCACCTAAATAGTTTTTGACCTACTAAAAGAACGACCCTTGTTCTTACAAATCGCCCAGAACCATGTCAATAATTTTATAATACGATGCATTTGTTGTGGTTGACATGCGTAAAACTATTAGTGAAATAGAGAGAGATCTTTTCTACTTCCGTGCGAGAAGTACCTACGTCTTGCACTCATTTACGTGCGAGATGTTGAATTTCGCACACTAAAACAAGCAAATTCCATTTCCGCACGATGTTTAAATGATTTCTGGACAAATTAATACTCAAAAAAGAAGATTTTCTGTTTTGCTATTATTTAATGTTTTTTTTTAAATATTTTAGACGTTTAGGCATTTAGGTCGCTTTTTGTATACGTCAAATATATCAACAATAGAATTTTGCTTGACACCTTGCATATCACTTGATTTTTATGTGAATTTAAATTGTTAGCTCGTGTTGCTATGTCAACCGCAAAGTACACACATTCAGTAGGGTCGAAGGAAGCTTCTCAATTAAAAAAAGCCAAAAATGGAAGTACACGGTAAAAAAACTTTCAAATAATTTTTCCTTTCCTATTTACCAAAAGAATATTTTCTTGATATAGCACAAAATATGTCCTGCCCTTTATTTTAATGTGAAACAGAAATTATTTTGTTACAAATTGGAACTGAACTAATCTAAGGCACCGTTTCCTCTGGAAGCAAAATATTACTTATATGAAGACAATTTGCTGTGTTACAAAATGGAGTTTACTGAAACAAAACAAATGTAAAAAGAAAAATAAAGTCTTATTTCAAGATTAAATGCTGCGTTGAACTAAAAATAAATATTTAAATTCAAAACAAATTGTTTTAAGGCAAAACAATTTATTCAAGAAAAGTACGTATTTTCATTGTAGACACATTTTTTACCGTTTAAAGAAAAGGACGTGTTAGAAGCTGCTCACTTCAGGGCTGCTCCTGGAGACCGAGAAATTAAGAGAGAAATACGAAAGGATATATTTCAAAAATGATGCCAAGAAAATGGAGTAAAAACTGCGAAAAGATAGGTACTTTTAACCAATTTTGTAAAACTAAACAAAGAATTTAAACCAAATACTTTATGGGCTAAATATTCCATGCTTAAAACCATTATATAATTTTATTAAAAAACAAAAAGCAGGCATTTTTTCCAAAGAAGATATCGACTTTTATCAATACGACACCTGATGATATTTATCTAGTAATGAAAGTTGGCCTTGATGGCGCTTGGAGAAGAGAGGAACTCTCGAAAGTATCCACAGCTGACATAGAAGATAAAAGCAATTTAATTGTGGTAAGAATCCGAGACTCAAAATATTATACTTTACGTACTTATGTCATATCAGAAGAAATTAAAAATGGAAAGTACCTATCTGCTGTTTTATAGAAAGTATGCATCGTTAAGTCTCCCAACGCCACGTCAACGATTTTTTGGGAAGATAGCCTCAGAAATTGCGGCCTTTCTAAGACTACCCAAACCAAAACTATGATGATGATTCGGTATATTGTGGCTCACTTTTGAGTGGTTTCTCACCACTGTATGCCTAGTCCTCCAAAAAGGCGGCTATCAGTTTGGGTGAGACACTGTTCACATCTTCTGAGTCAACCTGAGGTTTACCGAAAGTGTTCTGACGTAAACGTGCAATAGTCGGACATTCAGAAAGTACATGTCTGACTGTTTCGTCATCCTCAATACAGAGTCTACATTCGGTCTCTTCTGTTTGTTGGTCCCATTCTGTGCATGGGTACTTTTAGTCGACAGTGACCCGTAAAAAGACCAGTCTTTAGAGGTATCTCCTGTCTAGTAATTCCAATAATGTTCCTGGCTCTGTTGCTACAAGGTTCTTTAATGAACTCTTTAGAGTGAGCCAGTTTTGGTATATTTATCCAGTATTGCTGGAAGTTATTCTCCGTCGATTTTAATATTTTTTATTTAATATTTAAACTAGAACTATACAGCGGTCATTGTTTTCGGCGCTCCTGAGCAACTTTGCTGGGCAACTTGGGTGAGGAACCACTGGCATAAAGCGTTTAGAAGGCAGGAAGACAACAACGGTTAAACAACCAAATTTTAAGCTCTGCTAGCCCAAAAAAACTAGTTCCAATACCAAGTTCGTCCAGTACAGTTGAACAGCCCGTGATTGAACTAGTTGCAGCCCCAGTTCGTTCGTACTCATTCAAAAGCAAATATGGTCCTTGCGATTTTCCAATAAATCGGTTCATGCAGCATGACGACATTGCCACATATTGTACTTTTAACTTTTATTGTAATAAGTAATAAAAATAAGTATTATTATACATTTTCTGTTGTGTTTGAAAATAAAAATTTAGTTTTCTAAATTTTGTGACTTCTTTGACTCTCGTAGAAAATTTTTTGTACCTAACACATGCGAGAAGCGTCATTCCAGCAGTTATAGCTTTTCGGAACTCCCCTCCGCGTCCTTCTTCTAACCGCTTTTGCATGCGGGAATGTATCACTTCTCGCAATGTTTAGAAAAATAACTATTAATTAATTTTTATTATACAGTGTTAGAAAAAATGTACTATTATCGAAGAGCAATAGAGAACAATGCTGACAAACTACCCTTACTTTGAAAGGCTTGCACTGTATAAACAAAATGTTCCTACGGTGCACCTTCATTAATTTTCAGTGGATAAACGAAAAAACATTGATTCGATATACACAAATGTTAATACATCGAACAAGTTCGATGCTTCAATTGATTTTTACCAGTGCAGTGCCATGTGCCAACAAATATTATTGGTTTGTTTTCTTGAATATAGTCTCTCAATTTGTTTGAAATGCTTCAAAAACGCTAGTGAGACCCACTATACCTGTTTCCATACGTCAATTTTGGGCTCCTAACCGAAGCAGTCTGATTTTTGCTTCAATTCGGCAATTAGTAAATTTTCACAGTTTATTTTTCTTTTTCAGACAACCACCCCATTGACGTGTTTGCCTCTACGGGCAACACAGGAAAAAGGTCAACAAGATTTAACCTTCCATATTATGTGACGTAACTCTGAACCAGCATCCAAGATGGAAACACGACGCACCCTCTTTTGCAGGCAGAATACAGAACGATAATAACTCATCTTGAAAAGTCGCTTCAGCTTGCATCCCTGTCAATTCCTCCCAATCTAAGTGTGAAAGAAGTACGTTTGATTAAATGCGATAAGAACGTTCCGATAGACTGAATAAACCGCATAGTAAAAATTACTATTTGTCCCGTTTTAAACTTAACTCAGAATTCCGCAGCGTGCATCTCTCTTAAACACAAGCAAAAACCAAACCCAATCAAACCATGAGCATGAAGTTAGCAAAGCACCCATCGCAGATCGAATCGTGACTAGGTGGATAATTTGCCGTTAATTAGTCGTAAATTAGTTGTGGAAAAATTAATTTTGTCGCTCTTATTTTTGACCATTTTTTTGGGTGCTTCGCTAACTTCATATGAAGTTAGTAAAGCACCCTTGTTAAAAATGGCTTTAGACATGACCTATAGAAATCGAATATGGTGGATAATTTGCTGCTAATTAGTCGTTGATTAGTTGTGGAAAAATTAATTTTGTCGCTCTTATTTTTGACCGCTTTTTTGGGTGCTTCGCTAACTTCATATGTTGGCACCCATCGCAAATCGAATCGCGACTAGGTGGATAATTTGCCGTTAATTAGTCGTGAATTAAATGTGGAAAAATTAATTTTGTCGCTCTTATTTTTGACCGTTTTTTAGAGTGCTTCGCTAACTTCATATGAAGTTAGCGAAGCACCCTCGTAAAAATGGAGGATATGGAGGATAACTTGCCGCTAATTATTCGTGAATTAGTTTTGGAGAAATTAATTTTGTCGCTCTTATTTTTGACCGTTTCTTTGCGTGCTTCGCTATTTTCATATGAAGTTAGCTAAGCACCCTCATAAAAATGGCTTTAGACATGACGTATCGAAATCGAATATGGTGAATAATTTGCCGCTAATTAGTCGTTAATTAGTTGTGGAAAAATTAATTTTGTCGCTCTTATTTTTGACCGTTTTTGTGTGCTTCGCTAAATTCATATGAAGTTAGAGAGGCACCCTCGTCAAAAATGGCTTTAGAGATGACGTATCGAGAACGAATATGGTGGATAATTTGCCGCTAATTATTTGTTAATTAGTTGTGGAAAAATTAATTTTGTCGCTCTTATTTTGACCGTTTTTTGAGTGCTTCGCTTAATTCATATGAAGTTAGAGAGGCACCCAAAAAACACTCCAAACTAAACGCGACAAAATTAATTTTTCCACAACTAATTAGCGGCAAATTGTCCACCATATTCGATTTCGATACGTCATGTCTAAAGCCATTTTTACGAGGGTGCTTCGCTAACTTCATATGAAGTTAGGGAAGCACCCAACAAAAACGGTCAAAAATAAGAGCGACAAAATTAATTTTTTCACACTCATTCACGACTAATTAACGGCAAATTATCCACCTAATCGCGATTCGAGTTGCGATGAGTGCCAACATATGAAGTTAGCGAAGCACCCAAAAAAACGGTAAAAAATAGAAGCGACAAAATTAATTTTTCCACAACTAATTAGCGACTAATTAGCGGCAAATTATCCACCATGTTCGGTTTCGATAGGTCGTGTCTAAAGCCATTTTTGACAAGGGTGCTTCGCTAGCTTTTTATGAAGTTAGCGAAGCACCCAAAAAAACGGTCAAAAATAAGAGCGACAAAATTAATTTTTCCACAACTAATTCACGACTAATTAACGGCAAATTATCCACCTAGTCGCGATTCGATTTGCGATAGGTGCTTTGCTAACTTCAAAGATTTGTTTTCAAAACTTGTTGTTTAATATGCTATTATCTACGATCTTATTACACAATACAAACCCATTAGGTAACTCAAACACCTAATAAGTAATATTATCTCACTATTGATGTGATAAACTCCTTTATTACATCACTAGTAACTACATGTTATTTTGAATTCTGATCTTTAAACAGTCATTGTCATTTTTTGTGTAAGGTCTAATATGTGAAAAATGACAATAGGTAATAGACAATTATTGGAATAAAGCCAGGTTATATTATTGCCAGGCAGTATTCTGACAGTTTCTCATTGAAAACTGACATTTGATCTTTCAAAATTGACATACCAAAGTCGAATTTAAAACTGTCGGTTTTTTTTCCATTAGTAAAGGAAGGTAGTATTTATTCCAATTCATATAGTAAACAAACGCCGTATATTGAAAGATCACAGCTGATCTTACAATGTGAAGTTGTAATAATTCAATAATTCTCTAATATACTTCAATCGTTAATATTACTGCTAAATAACTCATAACAATTATTATAAATACTTCGCGACACAGACGTAGGCATACAAAAAAGTTATTTAGCCTGTTCGAAAAAACATGACTTTTGAAAATTCAAAGATGAGTGACTCTTCCTTTTTGAAACCTGTAACTAAACTGTCAAAAGATAATAATCGGCTACCTCAAATTGGAGCCTTATTCGCTCAATTATTTCTTTAAAATTATCGTTATTTTTTAAACAGTACCTTATTCAGATAAAAATCTTTTTTGTCGATAGGTAGATAGGGTGTTGTGTAATAAATACTGGGAACATCTTAGCCAAAGGGCGTATCCAGCTAAAAACAGAAGGGGGGGAAGGTTTCTAAATTCCATGGCCTTCTTAAAGAGCGTAAATTTATTATCTATTCGAAAACGTACTTACAAAAATGATGGATTTTACAAGATTTGCATTGTCAGAAAAATTTTAATTTCCCCCGTGTGCAAAAATGTTTCCGTTCAAGTATGGCAAAGTACTTTTCCGCACATGTATGGAAAAGTGTCCAATGACGTTAACTGCTATTATACTTTTCCGCACATGTGTTGCAAAAGCAGTTTAATTTGATTTGTGAAAAGTTAAAGACCAATTTTTACAAAAATTAGTATAGCTCAACAGTGTTCGTAGTAAGTAACTTTCTTACACTCTATTTTCCGCATAAAAAATAGTGTGATAAATGCGATAACGTGTAGACTTTCTTAATTGTTTTTGAGACTTTGATGAAGTTGTTGCGTTCTTAATATTTTCAATTTTATATGTAGGTAATCTATCTTATCTTATTTGGAGTACCTTAGCATAAATAGGCCAATATTTTGTAAACTTCCAGTACCTACATTAGCATACGTACTTACCAAAAGAAACTCTTCAAATTCTTATTACATAACTAATTTTTATTTTATTCTAATTAATTAGGTAATAAACGAAGATTAAAATCATTTAATATATGTAATTTAAAAAATAAATATTAGGGTATTAAGTAGTTCAAATTTTTTATTTTAACAGGAGTTCCGCTACATTAGGAAAGATTCTTCAAAAGGTATTTGACGTTAACACGTTCTTTAATTTGAATATTATTTAGCATTTTTATTAAATTTGGTACCTACAATATTTATTTTTATTTTTTTTTGTTTAGAACCCATAATAGTGGTCAGGTTAAGTAACCACTTTGCGCCACAAGGTACCCTAAAGAGAAAAACGTTTTTTTAAGAAGAATCATATTAAACCTAATGCATTTTAACTTGTCCATTATTTCCTTATACGAGAGACAATTTTAGTCAACGCTTATGTAAAAAAAATGCTTAAAAATGCTATAGTTTTTACAAAGCCGAAAAAAATTACTATAAATGGTTTCTAAGATTTGTTTATCCTTTAACTTTTTGTATTACGATTCTTTAAAATGTCGTGTTTACGTTCAATATAGGGGACAATTTTTTACAGTTTAAAAAGTCTTTTTTGTCATCGTCGTTCCGCCTCAAAATTGGTTTTACCAGTAAAACACATACTGCATCGTACACAGGGAACATTGTGCAAAATAATTGAAATTAAAAACGAATCTAAACCAAATGTAAACAATACGTCCGACGCCAGTAACCGGACACTATTTTAATATTGTACGCAGGTTCAACACCACCTGATTCTTTGCGAAAGCATGCGAGGTTATCACGATATGACACCCCGCGGCATATCGAGTAGAACCGAAGGAAAAACAAAAATCGCTCTAACAATGCTTGTCTGTACGCTGGACCCGCACAGAATCCGCGGCGTGCAACGTTCACGGTTTTTTATCGATTAATAGGTAATAAAGTGACGCGGCGCGGCGAGATTTCGATTTTTAATTTTTTGTCCTGTCTTAAATTCTTACATAATTAGTCTGGAAAAAAAAGGTGAAGATGAATCAACATGCGTATAAAATCCAAATGACCACTTTATTCGATTGCCAATATGGCCCACTATCCCCTACATGATTTTCAGTAGCTTCTGTGTGGCCACCTTTTTTAACCTTTAGACGATCGCTTGGTATTTCCTAAATTGGTTTTGACATTTCTAGTAATGGGCCTTCGTCCTTTTTCTCACAGCTTTCATTGAGAAAAAAGAGACATAATCTAGAAAATTAATTGTTTTCAGAAAAGGACAAACGACCTGCGGTTAAATGGTAACTATTTTGTTCCCAAAAATTCGTTAAAATTCTTTAAATTTGAATGCGATATATATTTCACTTCGGCCCACTACTGAATGGCCTCTATCTTTGATCTGAGTTGCTCGTTAGGACATTTTTTAAAGTGTTTTATAAATATTTTTGCGTCCATATGTTCTTTTTATTAGAATGATATTACGTTATTAAAGATCTTACATAATAATTATAAATATAAGCTTATATAATATACAGGGTGACAATTTAAAATTTATCCAGCTTAAATATATTTTGAGAACTGATAGAGATATTTATTTAACTCCCAAAAGCCTATGAGGGATTGGAGGTGAAATGTTATTTATGTAATCAATACCTTGGTCGCACCCACCATGTTGGCGCAGGCGACGCCCATCGGGTTTTTCTTGATACCTCTTGGTGATACATCTTCTTATTAAGATATTACCGGTTAAATTGTAAAAACATTGATTATTTTAACAAGAAAATTGTTACCGCTTACACAATACACACAGGGGGCAATCAGTAAACAATTTTTGTTTTCTGAAATGTAAACTTTAAATAATGGCCGGGCAGCAAAACACAATTTTTGGTGATTTTGGTAAAACTTTTGTTTGTAGAGCGACCCAAGAGAAGTAGAGAAAAATTTTTTTTTTGGTTCGAACTCTACTGATTGCAGCTTTTCAGTGCACTAAAATTTCAAATTTGCACCTTTACATTTTTTCAATATCTTAAAACTAAAAACAGCTAAAATATTTTTCATGACATTGATTAGGTAAGACCTGTCTCTATAACCCCATGTAACGCAACTTTAAAATACTCTGCCAATATATGGGCCCCTAAGCTCACACTAGGTACTATAGTTATAGTGTACGTCTGAACTAATATAACTAAAAACTGAAATATATTTTATTCAACTCCAGACTAAATTACCTTTTGTTTGATACCACACAAGCGATGTTTTGACTTAAACTCAAATTTTTGAAATCTACCCCCACCTTTAAAAAAACAAAAACTAAAATGTATTTTGTTAAACTCGGGACTCAATTACCTTTCGTTTGATATCACACACGCCATATTTTCACTTAAACTCTAATTTTTTAAATATACCCCCACCCTTTTTTTAACATAAATTAAAATGTATTTTGTTTAACTGCAGACTCAATTACCTTTCGTTTGATATCACACACGCCATATTTTCACATAAACTCTAATTTTTGAAATCTACCCCCACCCTCTTATTTGGTTTGTGTTTGGTGGATTTTGTTCATTTTTAAATGGGACCATCTTAACCCAAGACCCAGCCTAGGTACCAAATTTCATTAAAATCGGCCAAGCGGTTTTTGAGTTATGCGCGTTGATCTTTACAGACAGACATACAGACAGACAGACAGACAGACAGACAGACAGACAGACAGACATACAGACAGACAGACAGACGGCGCAACAAAAAAGTTTCAAAATCATCTGAAACGCAAAGATATATAAAAATTTTTGAAATCGGAACAACTTTTTTTTTCTCGAAAAAATTAGGATCACCATAGCTCACACAACTATAGTATAATATATGTGTGAGCTAAAATATTTTTTTATATTAAGAAAAATAATGTTAAAATCAAAACTTTGAAAATTTACCAAAGTAGTGATTTTTTTAAAACTTGAAATTTTGGACCCTGTCAAAAAGTTTCAGAGGCGGATTTTATCTGACATACTTTTTTTTCTTTCTTTTGAGTCTGGCTATATCTCACTTTTTAAAATTTGAAAAAATCTTGCAGGGAAAATCTATCGCAGAGTCACAAATACCATGCTGTTGCGTTTTTCGCAAGATTTTGGACTGCTTATACAAAATAATTTTTTAAAACTTTATTTGACCCAAACTTAAAATAATTTTTAACGGTTCTGATAGAGAACTAAATACAAAATTTACTTTCTTAAAAAAAAAATATAATCCAATATATTCAAAAATTTACCACAAACATTGAAAAATCATAGGTTTAAAATAATGGTTTTTTAAGCAAAAATTACATGTTTAAAGATAAACGGCTGGGAATGTTTTATTTTGCGTTTAATTTTGGGTGCCCTGAAAACCCTGTTCTAATATAGACAAGCTTTCAAATGGTATGCAATTTTTTTCAAAATCTACTTGGTAAGTGGTAGCAAGAAAGCGTTTAAATTTGGCTATTTTTCAGTTTTTATTAAAAGATATTTAAATCGTATACTGGTCGGTCATTAAACCGCCATTTTCGTAAATTTTTGGGGGATTTTGATAAACATTGGTACGATTGTACATCAACTTGAGCAAATTTAAAAAGAAAAAATGGTTGGTACCCCACTATAAGTTGCGTATCAGTGTCCTTAAATTTCTGGTTTGCGCCTTTCCCCTTTGTTCAAAATATCTCAAAATCAAAAAAAGCTAATTATTAGCTCACACTACTACTATAAGTAGTGTGAGCTATGGTGATCCTAATTTTTTCGAGAAAAAAAAAGTTGCTCCAATTTCAAAAATTTTTTATATATCTTTGCGTTTCAGATGATTTTGAAACTTTTTTGTTTTTCTGTCTGTCTGTCTGTCTGTCTGTATATCTGTCTGTAACGACCAACCCGCATAACTCAAAAACCGCTTGTCCGATTTTAATGAAATTTGGTACCTAAGTTGGGTCTTGGGCCGTGATGGTCCCATTTAAAAATGAACAAAATCCACCGAACGCATGCCAATTAAAAGGGTGGGGGTAGATTCCAAAAATTAGAGTTTATGTTAAAATATGGCGTGTGTGATATCAAACGAAAGATAATTAAGTCTGGAGTTAAAAAAAATGAATTTTAGTTTATTTTTAAAAAAAGGGTGGGGGTAGATGTCAAAAATTAGAGTTTAAGTGAAAATATGGCGTGTGTGATATCAAACGAAAGGTAATTGAGTCTGGAGTTAAACAAAATACATTTTAGTTTTTCTCAAAAGGGTGGGGGGTAGATTTAAAAAAATTGAGTTTAAGTCAAAACATGGCTTGTGTGGTATCAAACGAAAGGTAATTGAGTCTGGAGTTGAATAAAATATATTTCAGTTTTTGATTATATTAGCTCACACTATAACTATAGTACCTAGTGTGAGCTTAGGTGCCCATAGATTGGCAGAGTATTTTTTTATTGTTGTTTTAAAAAGGTAAGACCTGTTTCTATGGGCCCATGTACCACAACTTTTAGAAATATTTATCAATTTCAGACAAAATAATGTCAAAATCAAAACTTTGCCAAGTTTACCAAAGTGGTGATTTTTTCAAAACGTGAATTTTTGGATCCTGTCCAGAAATTTCTGAGATGGATTTTATCTGACATACTTTCTTTTCTTCCTTTTAAGTCTGGCTCTATCTCACTTTTAAAACAATCAAAAATATTGCAGGAAAAAACTGTAGCAGAATCACATATACCAAGCTGTCGCGTTTTTCGCAAAATTCAGAGACTTTGGACTGCTTATACAACTCAATTTTTTAAAACTTAATTTGAACAAAACTTAGATTATTTACTGGTTCTAATAGGCAACTAAATATAAAATCTACTCAACTAAAAAAAGTCTTTGAATTTGGCGAAAACGCGACAGCTTGGTATTTGTGATTCTGCTACAGATTTTCCCTGCTTTATTTTTTAATATTTTTAAAAGGGTAGTATAGCAAGACTCAAAAGGCAGAAAAAAAAGTATGTCAGATAAAATCCGCCTTAGAAATTTCTTGCCAGCGTCCAAAAATTCAAGTTTTAAAAAAATCACTACTTTGGTAAATTTGTCAAAGTTCTGACTTTGACATAATTTTTTGTTTAATCGATAAATATTTTTAAAAGGTGTGGTACTTAGGCCCCTATAGACAGGTCTTGACTAATGAAAACCGTAGCAATAAATATTTTGGATTTTTTTGATTTTGAGATATTTTGAAAAGTGGAAAGGTGCAAACCGGAAAGTTCAGGGCTTAGAGAGACAAATCCACGAAAAATTTTTAGGTTTTTTTACTTTTCTTGGGTCGATGTATAAACGTGCCAATGCTTAACAAAATCCCCCAAAAATTGACGAAAATAGCGTTTTGCTGCCCGACCATAAAACTGACCCGTATAAAATAAATTTAGGAACTCATGCACCTTAAAAATTTATGCTAAATACATCTTCAATATACCTTTAAGTACCACTATCATTATTTGCAACTTTAACTGCTACTTAGTAGAACGGAGGGCATCGATTAAAATTCAATTTTTTCTTACGACCGCGCGATCGCGAATTATCGGCACCTTATCGATCCGATCATCGAGCATGAGTATCTTATTATCGATCCGGTTAAAAATCGGGCTTTATCACTGTTATTTCCGATTTTTTACGACCAAACAAAATGCAATGCGAATAAGTTATAAAAGCTTGTATTTACCAAAGAAACAAGGAAATAATGATACAGTAATACTACTCTGTCTAAATACTCGTACATGAATGTTATCCCTCTTTTTCCCATCTATTAACATTTTAGAACATTAATGTTGGAAGATTAGCATTATATTCCCTGAACCTATGGTCAGTATCTCCATCAAATATTAGCGATTGAATGATTGATCCTTGTCATAAGCAAATTTTTGCCTCCCCCAGATTCCGTGAGGCAAACCATAGAGGTGTGGGACTCGTAGAGTTTCTTCCCCACATAGCGACCATTTCCTTTCGTTTTTAAATTCGCCATGAATTTTCCATTGGGGGGGTTGTGGCATTAAAACACTCGTACATTAATGTTGAAAGATTGGCAATATATTTATCAGTATCTCCATCAAATATAATATTAAATGTTTGATTCTTGTCATAAGCAAATTTTTGACTCCCCCAGATTCCGTGAGTCAGACCATAGAAGTGTGGGATTCGGAGAAATTCTTTCCCACCTGGGGACCATTTCCTCTCGTTTTAAAATTCGCCATCAATTTGCCATTGGGGGTAGTGGCATTAAAACACCACGCTTGCCAGGCGTGCTGGTGAGTCTATATTCATCCGCCCATTCTGGGACAGACGCTGTTTGCACCCGTTTATTCTGAGTCAGACGTTGCTCTATTTTATCTTTTATATTTTTCCCAAAAAGAAGGGATACCACTAAGGCTATGTGCCCGTATAGGTCCTTCCTCTCCGCCCTTCATACCGGTGTGGTCTTCTCTAGTATCTTTGGGAAAGGGACCCTAGACAGGTGCTAACGCTCCGGAAGGCAGAAGTCGATTCATTTCCCCTGATAGATATCTTATGAGGTCTACCCGTACCCCTATATAAGCGATTATCAGCCAATAATGAACTAACAACACTAAAGTCAAAGGTCCCTAAACTCTTAGATAACTCCAAGACCTCTACTACAGCAGGCTTTAGTGCACAGGGCCTTTGCAGTCAAGTTAAACACTGATCATCAAGCAAGTTTGGTTACCTGTGGTCAAAACGTACAAATTTTAGCATACATAGTTTATTTTCATTTCGAATATATTTTACTTTAGAAGGTAATGAAAATATTACACCAAATGCAGACAAAAGAAACTATGGTACGGATATACAGGGTGTCCCAAAAGTCTGAGTCCACCCAAAAATCTTCTGGACCAATTTGACAGTGATATATAACATTAAAAGATATATTTTATGGAGAGGCACACTCACCACTTCATAAAACAGATCTCTTGATACTATTGATCACTGCCAATTATGGAACTATCTTTAACAGGTCAGAAGATATTTGGGTGGACTGGGACTTTTGGGACACCCTCTATATAAAACTCATAAGGCCTGTTCTAAACCTACGAGTCAGAAACATGGATGATGATAGAAAATAAAAAAATATTTTTTAGGCTAGGTAAGTACCTTAAAAGGAAAATCTTTAGTAGAATATTATCTAGGTGGTGTCTAGGATAGATAAAAAAGACGTTGGCCTGCTAATCGGTATTCTTACAGGACACAATTAGTTGGGCGAGCATATGATGTATATAGGAATCGAGAACGACCCTACCTACCCAGCCTGTGGACAGAAATAAGAATCGTCACGATACCTCGCTGCAGAATATGGCGCCTAATCAAGGATGAGAAAATACTCAGGGCACCAACCCTGGAAACGTCCATCGAATGAAAGTGCAAAGAGTGAGTTAAGGGATAAACTTGGAGCATGGCAATAAGGCCCTACTCGGGACTACTTGCCAGACCCACGGTTCCCGCCTCCACTACTACTACTAGAGGGTGTGCATAAGAACAAAATGTGGCGTAGGCTTTATAACTTCGAGTCAAAAATTTCTTCGAGCTCTAGCGCTCTAGTGGCTAGGCCGCCTTGAAATAAATTTTCTACCAAACACCGGCTGCGAGACCCAGAGATGTAAAGGAGGAAAATCTGCAAGAGACAAGAGAAAACTATGGGAGAGCTAAGGCCAAAGAATAGCAATGGACGTTTTTTATAAAACAGGCTGCGCCCTCCATGGTTGCAAGTTGCTTGGTCAGTGTTGATATAAAGAAACAGGATTTTAATTAATTTTATTATAACACATGTATGAATAAGTTTTGTCGCGTAACAGAGAAATACAAAACAAAAATAGAAAGTGTTGACATGGGTGCAATAAGCAGAACAATGAGAATATCTAGAACAAATCATATAAGAAATTATAGAAAGAATGGGAATCGAGGGAAGCACAACGGATGACATTACTAAAAGTCAACTGATATCGTACGGCCATGTACAAGGGATAAACGACGAAAAACTACCAAAGCATTTTCTAGAATGGAAACTAATATGGTGCAGAAAAATAGGGCATCCTAAACTGGAATGGAAAAAGTCAATCCAAAAATCAATGAGTCAAAAAAACCGGACATAAGATGATTATCAGAATCGAAGGAGGTAGAGAATAGGCGTCGGACAACGTAGAAAAATATTCTAAACCGACATAGTAGTAGTGGTATGAATAAGTTTTAAAAAATCACAGACTTCCATCAATACTTTGTTAAATTTGCTCGCGTTTTTTATGCAAAGTAGGTACTTATTTGCGATACTTGGAAGCAGTAAGCAGTAGGTAGGTATCTACTCGAGCGACCAAGTGGTACGGTCATGAATGCAAATGGTCCTAAATAAGCTACAATCTCCTCACACGAGCACCTGTCATTAGGAAGCATGAATAAACATTGTCCATTTTGTTACCGGGGAGGTTTATCGACCAATAAATTGGACCACCACAGTCACTATGCTTGTAATATATGGTTTGAATTGCTCTTAGTCCCCACACAAAAAGAAGAGGCTAAAATCCTGTGTTTCCATTTTTGGTTTTTGAGAAATATCGTTCCTTAATATTAAATATAAAAAGACTTTTTCCAGGTGAAGTCAAAGACGTAAATAAACCAATTTTCGGGCTAATCCTCAAAGGGGTCATAGTAGCCGCAGACATAATTATGTTTCCGCCTTGTTAGGGTTCATCAGTACGGTTTAACCACAATGGGTGGAGAGGGAATGAAATGAAGATGATGAAAACGAAAAGAAAAAATGAAATGTGGACACTTACTTTAGATAACCAACTGCTTATCAGTTTGCAGTATCAGCTATGGTAGTCTCGGATCTAAATCATAAATCTAACATCACTACGGAGACAACTAAAGTCAATCGTAAAATGTATCCTAAGCCCAGGTTTAATATTAAAAAGGAATTTTTTGAGGTGAAGTCAAGGACTAAATAAATACATTTTCGGGCTAATCCTCAAAGGGGTCATGGTGGGCTTAGGATACCTACTACGATTGACTGTAGCTGTCTCCGTAGTGATGTTAGATTTTGGTCTCATATCCGAGACTTAGAAGAACAGGAATGTAGAGCTCAGTGCGTCGGAGAGATATAAACATTTTTGGCTGACTTAATCAAATCAACATGGATAGGCCTAAGGTTACTTCCGTGAAATGGATCTGAAGGTCATGTGACGTGACGTTGCCAGCTAGTGTTCTACCACACCACCTAACCTAATTTAACCCAACCTAATGTGATGAAATCCGGGAAGGAGATTAGAAAAATATGGCTTTAAAAGAAAAAATCAAATAACAATAATATATTGTGCTCGAAAATAACGACTAAATTAATAAACGATTATTTTATACTTAGTTACCAAAACCTCCTAAAATCCAAGCTACTAAGGTAAACGATGCTTACTTTTTGCCGATCGATGCTATATTTTTGTGAATATTTTTTTATCTCATCAACAACAGAGTTAATTTAATTCTTCATAAAATTACTATTTTGACGTATAAAAGTGCGTTAAAAAAATTTAAAAGCACTTAAAGCAAAATTCCAAAAGTAAATTTTATATAACCATATTTCAGTATTTTTTTACATTTAACTCAATTTTTTTAAAAGTGTTTTCTCGATCCAAATTTGGCAAAGAAAGAGCACTTCTTAATCATTCGAAAAGTTCTAGGAAATTTACATCTTGTCAAATAATCAAGAATTTTTAAAATTTTGTCAGAGCTTCTCAAATCTTAAAGAATTGCTCCCTAAGATATCTTGCTTAAATTGAATATGGTATTAGAATATTGTCATTAAATTGTAACATGTATTTTACTCTTTAAAATCAATTTTTTGGCTCAATAATGAAGTTGCATTTTTCTATTGACTCTTTGAAACCATTTCTTCAAATGAAAATTTTTTCAAAAACATTTTCTTTAAAAACAAATTTTTTGAAAAAAAAATTTCTTGACTTGGCTTGCCAATCTTAACAAAACTCATATAGGTCAACTAAGGGGTCTCTTTCTAACATATTTTTGCAAATAAAAACTTTCCTGTCTTCTTTTCCGGGATCCTAGAGGATATAAAACCAAACCGAACTGAACAAACCGCGACATATTTTTGAAAAATTATTTCCCTAATTTAGCTTTCCGGTTCCATTTTGAGTGGTTCAAATCGGTGTTATTCTTACCTTTGTGAACTGAGCGCAAACCTGTGGTTTGAGGACATTTTTTTCGTGGAAAAGTTCAGGGGGTATCTGGACCGGTTAGGATACGTTTATGGTCGAATGATAAAGGTTAGAAAAGAACCAATTTTGACCTCCCAAATTGAGGACAGTGAAGCTATTTCAAGAAAATTATTTTTCAAAAAAATGTGTCGGTTTCGTTTGGTTCGGTTTGGTTTCACACCCTCTAGGATTCCGGTAAAGAATTCAGGGAATTTTTTTAAATAATTAATTTCCAATCGAAGAAAATGTTTTCGAATAAATTCTGTTTGATTAAAATAGTTTCGAACTTATTTCCATTCGAAATAAAATGTTTTCAAACAAAGTTTCATTCGAAGAAAATGTTTTCAAACAAATTGGCGTTTGATGAAAACGAGTTTGAATAATTTTCTGTTTGAAGAAAACGTTTACGGACAACTTTCCGTTTAAAGAAAATGTTTTCTAACAATTTTCCGTTTAAAGAAAATGAATTTCGGAGTAAATGCTCTCGAGCAATTTTCCGTAAGGACAAAAAATTCGAAGACATTTTTTCAAAAAAATTTCCGCGACAAATTTCTACGATACACTAGTTTGTCTACCTTCAATGAAATCAATATTGACAGTTTTTGAGATTTGGATAACAAGTGAGTATTTAAATATAAAAACCAAAGTAAATCACTAGATTGCATAAGCCGATATAAAAAAAGGATCTACTAATGACGAAAACTAAAAAAGTGGCATTTTTTTAGAAGCTCTAGCATAATATTTTATGTTTGTTAAAACAAAAGTAAAAATTAATTATTTAAATAATAAAAACTGAAGCACAAATAATGCTTCTGGGACTCAGAGAATTCTAAATTTAATTTTTGTTATCTATAAAAGCAATATCATATTTCATGTAAGAACTACTTGTTTGTTTACCAAAAAAATTAAAAAGATAAGGCCCCCTCGCACATAGAAAAACTGCTCATAAAGCGTAACAAAATTTGGACTTATCTTGATCAAGTTTAGGCAAGTTATTAATGAATACAATAGGATCCGCCGATTCAAACATTATGAATAAATTTAAATTAGTCTGGTAGCTTAAAAAATACATGGTGCACTTTGTAATTTATGTGCGTCTAGTTATGATTTTAACATAATAACTAAAAATAACAAGCAAGTTTGGCTTCTAACGAGAATTCTTTAGCATAGGAAGTCACAACTTCCTTTTTTATTAAATGATTTTATTAATTTCACAGAGCCTGTCTGTCTATCTGACTATCCGTCTTAAAATCTTGCGATTAATTTTTGACACACCTCCCGTTGGCACAGTATTACCTATGGATCCCAGGACTGGACTGGACTCTTACAAAATCAAACATGGATAAGGTAACAAAAGGTCACAGATCAATGGAAAGACAAATGTTACATGTAAAGATAACAGATAGAAAAAGGAATGAATCGATAAGAAATAAAAGAAAACGAAGGGATGTAAGAGGAATACCAAAATTAAAATGGAAATTTGCCGGTCATAATATCAGACAGAAAGGCGATCGATGGAACAAGTGTATTGTAACCTGGAGACCTTGGGAAAATAAAAGAAGTAGGGGAAGACCCCCAAATGAGATGCGCGGACGATTTAAAGAGGCATGCAGGAGCTAGATGGATGAGCATGGCGACAGACAGAGAAGAATGGAAGTTATTGAGGGAGGCCTATGTCCAAAGATGGATCCAAGAAGGCTAGATAGATAGATTGATAAAATTGTCAGTTCACCTATTTCATTAGGTAGGTGCGTATGAATCTAGAAACCTAAAAAAATACAAATTGACTTTCTAAAAATTGCGAAAATGCAAAACCATTCGTTATATCTTTAAAAGTGGAACTCCACACAGTTTAATTAAAAAATTTAAAAAAAAATAATGATATGCCAAACTTGCCTAGTTATTCTGTTTGAGCCCAGCGATAACAATAGAGCCTAATAAAAGGGTGTGAATTGTGAAGGGGCCGGTTTCGAGTTGAGCCAGCGGTTACAATAGAAACCCAATAAAAGCGGAATGGAACAACTGGGCGCCGCCAACTGGGCGCCGGGCCAACTCGGCGTCGCCAACAGGGCGCCGGCCAACTCGGCGCCGGACTAAATTTTTTTTTTGATAAAATATGTAAATGAAAAATAAAATATATTATTTATATAAAAACATATTTCAAAAATCCTTTACGCAATTTTTTTGAAATTTGTTTTTGTTAAGTAAAGTTAAATGCATTAAGTCGACTGTTGAATATTGTTAGTTGTAGTGTTTGGTAACCTGGTAACACTACAATTTACGTTTTTTATTACAATAATGGCGGATCCAAAAATCAAAATGGTGGATCCAAAATGGCGGATTTTCTTATTTACCAACCGATTTGTCTCAAAGTTGAAATATTACATTGCTTGAGGTCATTTAACAAAATTTTTAACTCAAACTTAAAAAAATTAAAATTGCCGATCTAAAATGGCGAACTTTCTTATTTATGAACCGATGTGTACCAAATATAGAAATTGGCGGTGTTTCAAGTCGCTGATTATAATTTTTGACGAAAACTTATAAAAAATCCAAAATGGCTAATTCAAATGAACCGATTTCTCTCATACTTTAAAGCTTGGTCACTTAAAACGATTTTTTTACTTAAACTTAGAATAATCAAAATGGCGGACATTATCAAATTTGGAACTTAGTGATGTTTGAAGGCGCTAAATGTGATTTTTAGCTTAAATTTAAAAAAGAGATTAAAATGGCAAACCCAAAATTGTTTGCTTTAGGTCATCTTAATTCAATGTTTAACTCAAACTCAAAAAAAATATATATGGATTCAAAATGGCGGACTTTTACAATTATAGACTGATATATATAAAATTTCAAACTTTGACGTATTTAAACTCCTTGGTTATGAATGTTGACAAAACCCTAAGAAAAAACTAATATAACGGATCCAAAATGGCGGACTTTTTTATTTATTAATCGATTTTCCATATAACATAAAAGTCTTATTTCCTTATGGAAAGACCCCTTTATTTTTTTACATTTGTTTACCTGTTTTTTAAACTTTTTTTTTAAATTTTAAAAAAAAAGTCAAAAATCATGTTCAGCGACGTTAAACACCACAAAGTGCTAAATTTATTATAAATCGATCTGCAATCTTTCAAGTTTGAGACAAGTCGGTTAGTAAATAAAAAATCCGCCATTTTGTATCCGCCATTTGGTTTTTTTTTAAGTTTGAGTTACAAATTGTATTAAATGACCTCAAGCAATGTAACATTTCAAGTTTGAGACAAATCGGTTTGTAAATAAGAAAATCCGCCATTTTGGATCCGCCATTTTGATTTTTGGATGTGCCATTGTTGTTATAAAAAACGTAAATTGTAGTGTTACCAGGTTACCAAACACTACAACTACCAAGATTCAACAGTCGACTTAATGGATTTAACTTTACTTAACAAAAACAAATTTCAAAAAAATTGCGTAAAGCATTTTTATATAAATAATATATTTTATTCTTCATCTACACATTTTATCCAAAAAAATTTTTTTAGTCCGGCGCCGAGTTGGCCCGGCGCTCAGTTGGCGGCGCCGAGTTGGCGGCGCCCAGTTGGCGGCGCCGAGTTGGCGGCGCCCAGTTGGCGGCGCCCAGTTGTCCTAGACTGCAATAAAAGGGTCTGAATTATGAACGGGCTGGAGTCGATTTCGTTAAACGTACCAGATGAGTACCGTTCTTTCTTGTAATAATAAAATTTTGTTCATGGTAAATTTGCTAAAAATTAAGACCACCCAGTAAGACCAAAGTGCTGTAAACAGAGGGAGATAGATTGAGTTGAGCCTCTTTTGCACCTCATTTTATTCTGGCTGGACAGTACGCTTGCTTTATTGCAATCTGAAACATTTTCAGTCACTTAACAATAAAGCGCACATCTACACTGGTGTAAGGCCTAGGCTCAACTAACAGTCCGCATCAATTTAAAGGCACCAATTTACAAAAAATATAAGTGTATGCTTAAATTTTTTGAAGATTTGGGAGTTAATGTGCAAACTTGGTGTCAGTTGGTGGTTGGTGTTCTTATTTATTATAAGTTGATATTTGTGCCGAAAATTGCTCAAAGCTGGCATCTCAAATTTTTTTCGATGCTATTTCTTGGTGGTCCAAATTCAGTTAACGGTGAACTTAATCTAGATAATAGGAACATTTTGCAGTGGCGCACCCAGGAATGTGTCTTGGGGGGGGGGCCCGACAGCTACAAAGCGCGCCCTCAAAAAACTTGCGACCAAAAAAAAAAATGTATTTTTGCAACTACGCCACTGCTTGGGGTTGGGGGGGGGGGGCCCGAAGCCTCCTGATGTCAAATTTTAAGGTATTTTTCATGTTTTATCATCAAATATGTAGAAAATCTATTAAAAAATCTAAGGTTTGGGGGACCCCCCCCCCCCCCCCTGGGTGCGCCCATGCATTTTGGGTCGCATATTTTACACTTCATTACCGTTATTGTCATTACTGAGTCTTCGCATTAACTGCTTCTAGCTCCTTTTTTGTTATTTACGGTAATGGCGCCCGGTACTTACGGTGGCTGTCCTTTAATGTTACCGTACTTTTTAAAGGTTCGTTTTGTATTATTTATTTTAATGCATTCGAATTTTTTACTAAAATTTGGTAGTTTGGTTTGTAAAAAGCCATAAATATAATAAAAACAACAAAACGGTGTGTGACACTACTTAATTAACGTTTGTGTTATGCTTATATTTAGTGTTCCAAAATCTATCATTTTTGCCCTGAATGTTACCGTTATTCTTAGTTACAATAACGGTAACAGCTATCAAAGTTTCTGTTATTTTAACTGACCCAAAATGTCCCTAATAAAATTAAATCTTAGAAATTAAGAAATGACCTAGTGACATAAGTTGTCACTTTTTTTAGGCGATTTCCCCAAATATAATATTTGGGATATACCCGGATATACCTATTTGTTCGAAGCTAAAAATTTTCAACTTAAAAAGTGATAAAATGTTATTTTCACACAAACAAACAAAGTTATATATATTTGCAACGCTTTTGTTATATTCTTTGTAGACTTTTATGGTTATAACCAAATTAAGATGGTTTCCCACGATCTCTGCAGTTCAGTAGCATTTCTCTCCATCACATATCTATCTTCTTAAAGCAAAACAAATGGACGTCGCTATAACAGTAGTCGAGTACGTAAACGCAAAGGTAACTCGACCTGGACATCTGTATTCGTCAGTTGAAGCATAGGAGTGACATTAATTACAATTTGGAGAAGATAAAGTAAAGAACAAACGGTACATTTTAACAATTTGACATCAGTCGTTTTCTCTTTTAGGTAAGGGACTTTATAAAATATTTTTTAAAAAATGGCGAAATTTTAATATATACAAATTTGAAAAAATTTAAATTTTTAAAATTTATAAAAACGTACACCGGCGCACAAAATAAAAAAGTGGTCTGTACGGGGTGTTTCCTTTTATTTCAACCAAGGTCTACAGCGCTTATAATTAGATATAGAAAAAAGTGTTAATGCTAAAGTTATAGGGTTTATCCTAAACAGCCAGAAAATCTTATCTGAAGCTACGTTTACATTTGGAGAGTTTACTGGCGGAAAGTACTGGCAGCCACTAAACTTGCCATGTGTAAACAACAAGAAAGTGTACTTGCTACTCTCACGCAAGTACTTCCAAGTGTTGACGGGCCGGCTAGTTTAGTGGCTGTAACAAAACAAATTAATGTCGCAAAGTTACAAAAAACCATCAACATGGTAAATTTTTTACGAAACACCCTATACATTAAACTCAAAACTAATAGATCTTTCCTTTTTAATTTTAAAAATATTTAATATGATGACATTTGGTCCAGCAGTTGTTGAAATATTGGTGTTAAGTGCTATTGCTAGTGGGGTTAACAAAACCTCATGGACCTTTTTCAAAAGAGCAAAAATAGTAGATAAATATTTATTAAGCCATTTCTTTTGTATCTGGACTACTTTGGAAATCATGGACAAAAATTTAAAATTTGGTTTTTTTAAAATACATATTTTTGTTTATATCTTGTTTAGTTTTCGAGATATGCAATAGAGTGTATATACAACAGTAAAAAAAAATGTTCTATCTCTGCTGGTTGCTAAGATATTGAAGAATAAACAGTAAGGGTTTAAAAGGAGGATGGAGGGGGTATGACCGAGACGGAGGGGGGGAGTAGTGACGAGTCACCGAATTTTCAAAAAATATACCTTGGCAACGTCACCGAAGTTTCAAAAAATATACCTTGGCAACCATCATTATTTTAGTGCAGTCGAAATGGCCTAAGCCGCTCTAGTACAAACTAGGGTGACCATTCGTTTCTTATTATAATTGTATGCCGTTCCTAAATGAAATATATAAAAGACTTAAAAGTTTATAAACCAAAACAAAATGATAACGAGAATAATACTAATGATGGAACGTCCTTAAATTACGTAACGTAAAAATTCAGGATTTTTGACCCCCCTCCCCCCCTTGTAACGCATTTACATTTAGCGTAACGCAAGGCCAAACCCCATCTCCCCCCCTAGAGTGTTACGTAA
Source organism: Aspidapion aeneum (assembly GCA_963576565.1). NCBI lineage: Eukaryota > Metazoa > Arthropoda > Insecta > Coleoptera > Brentidae > Aspidapion > Aspidapion aeneum. The sequence continues at coordinate 108,452,670 of OY755043.1, forward strand.
TTTTAAGAAGAATTTTTTGTGGTATAAAATGACAAAAACCCGTAAGGAAAAATAAAATAAAATATATTTTTGTGTTTCATTTAAAAAAATTAAAACGTACCTATAGCTGGGTATTTACATCGGATTAATCTTTTTGATCGAAATCGTTCGCTAATTCCATCTAGATCTAGGGAAGGTAGATCTGAATCGTTCGGTAATTCTGCTCAGGCTAGTCGGACGTAAAACTGGTTGCTCCGTACATTTTGATCGACGAAACAGATTAATCTGAGATTGTGACGTGTTGTGTATTTGTTTTATTTAAAAAAATATTTTTTTTATGTAAAAAGATTGAAATCGAATTATTTGATGTTAAATACTCGGTTAAGGACAACAAATTATATAAATTTCCGACATCACAGGATGTTGTCAAAATTATAGCTGGGCGTGAGTTGCAATATGTACATAATATTTTTGGTTATATTTAAGGTTATAACCATTTATAAAAATTTCTATATAGACTAATCTGTAATCACGTGACCAAAAATCCGTCACGTCTGAGATGGAAATACCGAACGCAGCTTATGTCAAATATTTCATGGTAACAAATTTGCTAGCGAGATAGCTACTTAGTAAAATGGATATAAAACCTGTATCTAATTTAGTTTTTGGTTGTTAACTATTTGCTATCAAATAAGTTTAGTTTTATTTAAAAAACTCCTTTGTCAATTCCACCTCCCTAATTTATTTTCCAGTTAAAGAAATTTCTATCCATTGCGGAAATAAACAAGTCCTTTTTAAATTTCAAATGGAGTTATTAAACCCTCTATTCTAAAACCAGAAACCATAAACAGTAGATTATGTGAAAAATGGATAAGATTAATTTTGTAAATTAAGTAGTAATGATCATTATCTAATTAAAAACCCACCAAAAATATAATTTATTACCAAGGAAGTTAGGTAGCCGGCTAATTTGTGTAAAATTACTACGTTCGCGTAAATCAATTTTATTCGAAAATTATGCTAAACCAAAGACTCATATCGGTATTAAACAAAATGTATTTCTTTATAGGCGGCTGCGGATGAAACATTGTATTAAGGCTTCTTTACACAACTTGTTTACCAGTACACTAGCCGAGGTACTGGCTCATTGATTACAGAGGCGAATTATTGCCGAACGTGCATTTTTAACACGGTTTGAACATTATTCTGACATTTATTCAACATTTATCCAAAAAATAGTGTCTCTGACCGGGATAATTAGTGTTACAGATGTGACAATTTTTTTCCGGCCAAGCCAAATTTGTGACACAATTTCTTTTTAGTTTTGTTCAAGATTCAACAGTTTTGTTTTTTTTATTTTGGCGGTTACAACATGACATCTTCACATTATTTTAAACGTCAAAATGTCAATGACGAACTGCCATAATTAAAAGAAACAAACCATATGGAATAATCACGTTACCGAAAGGACATCACCAATTGCCTTAAATATTTATTTTTTAAACACAAAACGAATAACAATAATTTAAGAACTTTCCGACATAATTCTTTATAGGCGGCTGCGGATGAAACATTGTATTAAGGCTTCTTTACACAACTTGTTTACCAGTACACTAGCCGAGGTACTGGCTCATTGATTACAGAGGCGAATTATTGCCGAACGTGCATTTTTAACACGGTTTGAACATTATTCTGACATTTATTCAACATTTATCCAAAAAATAGTGTCTCTGACCGGGATAATTAGTGTTACAGATGTGACAATTTTTTTCCGGCCAAGCCAAATTTGTGACACAATTTCTTTTTAGTTTTGTTCAAGATTCAACAGTTTTGTTTTTTTTATTTTGGCGGTTACAACATGACATCTTCACATTATTTTAAACGTCAAAATGTCAATGACGAACTGCCATAATTAAAAGAAACAAACCATATGGAATAATCACGTTACCGAAAGGACATCACCAATTGCCTTAAATATTTATTTTTTAAACACAAAACGAATAACAATAATTTAAGAACTTTCCGACATAATTCATCGCGGCCCTCTATAAAACCCGCTACATCTGTTGATAAAAGGAATATAAGTTGCCATGTGGAAGGACTTTTCTTTGAGGAAAAATTGGCTGTTACCGCCTTGGACAGGGGACAGTTTTTATTTAATTTTCTATGGATAAAATATACCAAAACCAATATGTTTACAAATCAACAAACTTCAAACTTTTATAAATGTCTTTGAACATAGGCTTTCCAAAAATATCTTCCACCCTTCTCTGTCTGTCGCCGTGTTTATCCATCTAGTTCCCGCATGTTTCTTCAAATCGTCCGCTCATCTCATTTGGGTTCTTCCCCTACTCCTTTTATTTTCCCAAGGCCTCCAGTTTATAATGCATTTGTTCCAGCAATCGCCTTTCTGTCTAAGATGATGACCGGCAAATTTCCTTTTTAATTTTGCTACTTCTCCTCTGACATCCCTTACTTTTGTTTGATTTCTTATCCATTTATTCCTTTTTCTATCTGTTAGCTTCACATGTAACATTTGTCTTTTCATTGATCCTTGGCAAGGGTGGATCTGGAAACTTTATTTGGTGGAGGAAATATCATAATAAATATTTCATAAAGCTATTTCGCATAGTGACCAGAAGATGTATTCTATGTGTCAAAACTAAATATAGTTTGTGATTTGGGGGGGGGATATTTCTCCTTTTTCCCCTCCCGTAGATCCGCTCCTGTCTTTTAGCATTTGTTACCTTTTCCATGTTTGATTTTGTAAGTGTCCAGGGCTGGGATCCATAGGTAAGTACAGGAAGTATATATTGGTTATACACTTTCGTTACCGTACTGAGAATATGTTTAATTTTTTAAAACGTAGCCTAATTTACCGAATGCTGCCCAGGCCAATCTTACTCGTCTCTTAAATTCAGTTCTAAATCTTTTACACTACTCTCTACACTGGCTCATCTTAAGTGGTGGAAAATATATTTGGCTGAAAATTTTCAGATTCAAAAATTGGCTGATTTACAAAACTAGGAACTTATTTTCTTAGTTTTGTAATTGGTGGCTGTGGTAGCTTATACTATAATGTCATGGAGAAAATTATTCTGGCTGTTATTTACAATCATTAAAGTCTCGCGAGAAAAACTCTAACATCCAGTCTGAAAAATAGTTAATTTACTTATTGCTCGTTAACGGCCGCAGATACAAAAACACTGCAAGATACCGAAAAGTTTCTAGAGAAAACAAAGAATTTATTCTGTCTCTTGGAATCTATCAATGACGCACGCACGCAAGTTCAGAAAGAAAGTGAAAAGGAGCATACCCCCTGAAAAAATATTATTTGGGATTGCCTAGGGACGTCCACCCTTTAGCTTAATTTAAGTTTTAGGTTTGAGCTAAATATCCTAAAAACTGCGAGAGCTATCAACGAAAAATTAAAAAAAAGAATTAATTTCAACAGTCTGTAAATCGACAACGAAGCGTTTGCGGACATGTGCATGGAAACTTAGTCTTAAAATAAGCCAAATAGTCACTCCCCATTTGTACGTGGGTCTAACAAACACTAACATAATCGAAGATGTCCACTTGACGGGCATGAGATAACTCTGGCAAGGCTCTGGGGCTTTAAAATAATTGCCAGATGGTATTTTAAGCTTTTGTTATAATACAACCTATCATCTCATAAAATTTTAGAACTAAGAAAATAAGGTCATTTCATATCGTTTTCTACTTGTTAGAAATACTTGTCATCCTTAGAGATTAGCCAAAGTATTTTTTATATTTCATAAAATTTCAGAACTAAGAAAATAAGGGCACTCATCTCATATCGTTTTTTACTTGTTAGAAATACTTGCCATCCTTAGAGATTAGCCAGAATATTTTTTTCAGTTAATTTAAGTGTACCCTTTACTAGAACTACTTTTATTACCAAGAAAATAAATTCTTAACAAATTTTGCTTAGAATTGATTAATAAACAATTCTATCGATGTTTGCTGACTAAGAAAATAAGTTCCCAAAATCTTCACGGCCTCCCCTACTAAATGGTTTTATTCGAAGTTTTCTTTGTTTTTTCAAGAAAAATTATAAAAGAAAATAAAAGAAAAAGCCAAGAAATACAAGTTAAGAGACTTATAGAAAATAATTAAAATAAAGGATATGAACGGCATAAAAACTAACGTTAAAGATGATATCATAAATATCACACAACTATTCTATACAGAATTATACCACACAAAAAGGGAACCATCGGGAGAAATCATGAAGAAACTCCAAACAAAAATAAAGAACAGCTACAACCTGAAATAAGCAAAGCGGAGATAAAGCAAAATGGATATAAAAGCATTAAAGAAAATAAAAATAATCAAATCACCTACCTGGAGAAGACGAAGTAACGACAGAAATGCTCAAGTACGGTAGTAAAGCTGTAGTAAATACCCTCCATATTCTCCTGAAAAAAATTCTAATAGAAAAAATAATCCCAAACAACTGGAAAGAATCCATAACAATTATTATACACAAGAAAGGCGATAGAGCAGACCAAAAAACAATCGACCTATAAAACTTCTCAATGTAATAACAGATAGACTAACAACAAAATTTGACGGATATCAATCAAAGAACAAGCAGGCTTCAGAAAAAGTTTAAGTTTAATTGACCACCTACTAACTATGAAAATCCTAATAGAACGAGCCAACGAATACAACATTCCACTATATATTGCGTTTACAGACTTCCAAAAAGCTTTCGATAGCATTAAGCACTGGGCATCAATAATTAATAGCCGAATAGATAACGGATATACAGACTTAATAGCCAATATTTATAGCGAAACAACAACATCAATCAAAATCCAAGCCAATCCGCATAAGAAAAATTAAAAAAATTCAAATGAAAATTTGCCGGTCATAATATCAGATAGAAAGACCTTGGGAAAATAAAAGAACTAGACCCTAAATGAGATGGGCGGACGATTTGAAGAAACACGCAGGAACTAGATGGATTAACACAGCGACAGACAGAGAGGAGTGGAAGATATTGGGGTAGGCCTATGTGCAAATATGGATTGAAGAAGGCAAAATAGATAGATAGATAGATAGACCAAGGCAGGACATATCCAAGGGACCCAAAACATGGGAAGAAAAAATACAGGGCGGTTCTGTTGGGTTCGGTTCGGTTGAGTGGTTCGGATATTTATGGATGAGCTTTTTAAAGCAGCTACATTCAAATTAGATGCTTGTAACCTTGGTCGCGAAAACTACACTTAGAGAGAGTTTTTCTACACAATAATTAAAATTAACAACAGCGCTTTGAAGCTATTTGAATTAGAAAAGAGTAGGTCATATTTTATTTTCTGTTTTTTAAAACTAAAGCGTCTTTATTAAAAATTTCGGTCATAAATATATTTTGGACTCACACTGAGATAATGGTGTTCTTTGGATGTATGTATGTAAAATTCTCAGTAGAAATTTGTTAGAAACGCTAGGTTGAACTTTAATTAAAATTTAAAAATAAAATTGATCCATAAATTTTAATCAGTTATTCTTTTAATTTTTCTATTATACCTAAATATTTTCTTTTTCTCTGGGTTCTACATAAATTAATTATTTCTTTTATATTTATCTTCTAGAAATGTTGCGATGGTTGCAGGCTGATCATCAATGTTCACGTGAGTTGAAGTAGAACCATTTACAAGAGTGTATTTCCCTTCAAATATCATGGCATCCTAGAACGTGGTACACTCGTCCACTTTTTTAATGTCATCTTATTTTTGCCAGACTTGTAAAATATGGAAAACATTGCATCCTTTGGCAACACTACATGATTTTCAATAAGTTTCATAATTTAGTAAACGATTTGGTTTGGCAGTGTTTAAAGCCTGCTGAAGTTCCATGCCTTCCAGAGGAGTTTAAGCAATTTTAAGGTAACATTAAAAAAGTGGGCGACCGTACAACCATTTAAATAAATTTCCAGAGGAAAACAAGACATTTTCTCCCTTTAAACTGACGTAGGTACCTTGGTTTATGACACCATGATGTTTGAAAGGAAACTTGTGTATATTATGGCCAGCTTTTTACCTATTCGACCCCACGGGTCATGACTGAATAAGTCTTTTCCCAGGGAAGCTATTCACAAAATAGATATTCCGCCTTGCAGTCTTTTTGGAAGAAATGCCTTTGTTTACATGGTCCATCCGGTTTATTTTGAAACTACTTTTTTAAATAGACAGCTCAATTTTTACCTGAGAGGCCTACATTACTTTACTTTACTTTACTTTACATTACTCGTCACAAAAAACAATAAGTTACAGCAAATATGAGAGTACATACATAAAAGTGTATAAAACTTAACATTAACTCAAACACTAACTAAAAAAAAAGACAAATAAAATACTTAAAATACATTAATCAGATGGTAACCTGCCTGTATTTATTCGTTTACTGAATAAAAAGCATTATCAATAAGTAGTTTTTAATTTTAATTTCAAATTTATTTAGGTCCAAATTTTTTACACCATCAGACAATAATTTATAAAGATTATGGTCAAGAGAATTTTTGGTTGATTTTGATAATCGGTAGCGCGGTCCCCATATAAGATTCATTGAACTTGTATCGTATTCATGAAAATTGCGATTCAATATGTTCTGACTTATTTTAATGAATTTCACAAAACTGAAAAATAAATACACACAGAAGAGTCATAATCTAGAGGTTGATAAATAAAGACTTACAATGTGCATTATACACAGAGTAAAAAATGTCTTCAGTCAATGCAAATTGCTTTGATCCAAGAAAAAATCTGCTTGCCTATTCACGAAGACGATATTTTCTTAACAAAAAAAAACTATTCTCTTAAACTGCTGGTTTCCGATGAAAATAAAAGTTGCCTTTAGTATTATACCAAGACATAATTATTTTGAGATGCCGGATATTTTGACTTAAAAAATTAAAAGTCTTTAGGCAAAGTAAAGCTTTATTTGTGTTAAGAAGATATTAGTAAGACATTTTATATCTTGCTTCAAAATGAACCACTTTTTCTTCGCTAAAGGCAGTTTGTTTTAAACCAAAACAATTTACCAAGACGATTATTTTTTTTCCCAAAACAAGCGGTTTGCTTATATGAAAAGAAAACATTTTGTTCGGAGGCTTTTGCTTTTGGGTCAAGATAATTTTTTCAAGAAAACTACTTTTCTTAACTGAAGAACTTCTTTTTTCTGTGTACTCAGAGAAAGTAATCAACCCTATGGCCATTTTCTGTTTTCTAAAAATTTTTATTAAATCTACCATATGACATGTCGGAGTGAAAAAACACATGATAAATAGAAATTCTAGTTTCTTTATCCACTAAAAACCGCAATCTGCGAATGACAAATAAGAATAGTGACAATTTACTGTTTAAATTTTTGATATGACTAGTCCAGTTTAGGTCACTATCTAGTGTTATCCTTAGCAAGGTGACATAAGACTTATCAGAAGTACTTAATGTTGTTAAGAAATTAATATCTTGTGTTTTATCCAAGTTTAATTTTAGACATTTGTTTGAGAACCAGTTATCGCTACAATCGTAAACCTTACTTAGATGACTTGTGAGAGCTTCCATGGTTTTATCTTTTGATACAAATGTTTAATTATCTGCATAGTTTACGCTTTCATCTGGTAAGAGGTGGTAATATGGGGCATTGATATACACTATGAAAAATAGCGGTCCCAGTACTGAGCCCTGCGGCACACCACCACTCTAAGTTTGTACGTCAGATGTACCACTAAATAAACGCAATGTTTTCTGCTTGTGTAGTATGATTTAATAAGTTGAAGGCTGATTCCACGAACCCCATATTTATCAAGTTTCGAGGTAAGTAGTCCTCAAGACCCCGGACTATGTGTTTCACCATTTTAGCAACAGCTTGAACTGTAGTGCGATTTTTTCTAAAACCAAACTGAGAACCATACAATACTAGCCCGCGGAGCAATAGCTAGTGAAGGTATTATTTTTGACGAAAAATTATTTTTTGAGATAACACCGAAAATGTTGTATTTGGGTGTATTTTGACCTATCTTAGCAATATCGTCGTAACGTATGTCGGTGTGTATGTCTGTCCGTAACACGATAGCTAGCTAAACCGTAGAACCGATTATCGTGAAGTTTTTAGGTAAAATTGCATACAATAACAGTTTTTTGACAGTTTAATAATTGAAAATGTGCTTACTTCTTAATAGACCATCGCATCAATATCGGTTTTTCGGAATATAATATAGCACACGTTTTTCGCAATAATTCATGTTACTTCTAAAAACATCGTAGAAGCTTTCGTTTTTGGTATATTTACAAAAACTCTTTTCAAGCAGGCTGATAAAGTATGGAGTTTACTTGGAGAGTGCTAATGGGTTATGAAGGTATCAGATCCATCATGGATCCATTTATTTGTTTTGGGTCGTCGATTGTGTGTTCTTGACTCCCAAAACTATATCGGGCGTTGTTCTCCATAGTAGGCAAATGAGAACAAATACTATTAAGAAGCAGAACCACTTGATTTCAAGTTTGTTTTTTTCATTTTCTTTATTTACTTTTATCTGTATAATACTAAATTGGCTAAAATTAAAGGCAAACTTTCGCATGGATCTTTTTTATATATAAAAAAATAACTAGCCAAGCGTGCCTTGTAATTTTCGGTGTACTAGATACACCTTCCCAAATAAAAACAAAGGAATCAGAAAAAATAATGGCACCCAAGATAGCACAATTAAAAATGTCCGATTTTTATCTACTTTTTTAAGCTTGTAATTTTTAACGATACATTATATAAAAGGATGTTGTAAAGTATAGCAGGAAAATATATTCTGCAATGAACACAAATGGAAGCTAGCGTATGTACGTGAAAGCGTAACCACAGGTCAAACGATAGATGAAGAGACAAACCAATCTAGTTTTGTGACAGTAAGAGATGTAATTAAATGAGAATCTCGGTTATTAACAGACGCTGATCTGGGTCAAAGTCTGAGGAGGGTAAGAGTTGAGGAAAATATTATTTTGTAATATAATTTTTTTTATAGCGGGGTAATTCTCCTGTTTTCCTTTTAATTGGTTAGTAATAAAGGTAGCAGTCTGGGAATTTCACCTTAACGTGCTAGTTCTTAAAATAGTCCAGCCCCCCCCCCCCCCCGAACCGAACCCCCCCCCCCCGAATTTAAGGAAATTGTATTACTTTGGGGTACTAATATTTCTTTTCACAGCATTTAGAGAAGGTTGTCAGAATGTTGAAAACTATGATGGTTTTTTCCAAGTGGTAGCTTTACCAAATCGTGGCGAATCAAATATGGCGGAAGATGTTTAAAAATAGCAAAATTTAAAAAAACACTAGTTGAGCATTATTTTATTACTTTTATTTTACTGAGTCGTTTCTTCATTCCAAGGGTCAAATTTCTTATCTCTATCCTCGACAAGAATTGTGGTAGGCCGCAAAATGTAAAGACATGTTTGGTTCTTTAATATTTTAATGTCATATATAATCATAAAATTTTCAGGTAAAATAGTGTTTGACACTCTTACGAGCTGATTAGATTTTGATCAAGATCCATTAATACTAACTTTTTAACGGAGCATCGTATCAATACACTGTTTTCGGAATAAAGTGGACTAGATTTTGCCTAATAATTCGTGTTATAACCAACCAAAACCTTCGTAGGAGCTTTAGTTTCTGAGATGTTTACAAAAAACTGTTTTCAAGGCTAATATATTATCATGGCTTCACTTGAAGTGTGATAATAGGCTAGCTAGGAAGGTGTCAGATCCGTCATGAATCCATTTATTTCTTTGTTTCTTCTGATCATGATATCTTCATCTGTGTTTGTTATGATTTTAGTTTTAGTATAGTTCATACTCAAGCCTATATTTTTAGCTGCTGTATCAAGTTCTTCCATTATTTTTATTAGTTCTTCTTTCTTATCTGTTACTAAGGCGATATCATCAGCATATCTTAGGTAGTTCAAGTATTGTCCGCTTAATTTGATGCCTATTTCTTCCCAATCTAAGTTTTTAAAAACATCTTCTAGGGCCTGGTTAAATCCTTTAGGGAATATTGTGTTACCCTGTCTGACACCTATTCTTATGCGCATTGGCTTGGTTCCTTCGTTGATTTTGATTGATGTAGTTGCTTCGCTATATATATATATATATATATATATATATATATATATTGACTTTGAAGTCTGTGTATCTGTGATCTATTCGGCTATTAATTAAAGATGCTTTTACTGCCCAGTGCCCAATACTATATAAAGCTTTGTCAAAGTCTATAAATGCAATATAAAGTTGAATGTTGTATTCGTTAACTCTTCTTGTTGGTTAATAGTTCGTCAACTGTACAGCGTGTCCCATTTTCGATGGGATTAAATGGGAAACTCGGTTATTATTAAAGATATCGATTTTCTGATTGCACCTTACCGTGCTCTTTTTTTGAGCCCATAAAAATGGTTTTTGCTATACCCCGTAGTTTCGCTAATAAAGGGAGTTTTTGAAAAAATTGCATTTTTAATAATTCTTAATATCTCGCTTATTTTGCAAGATATTTTTATTCTGTAAAAACCTTTTCATTGCAACTTTTTAGTTTTTGAGATATCCCATTTATCATAAAAAAATTAAATAAAAACCCGGATTTTTTTTATTACTATTTTGATTGGTTTTATGCTGTTATTATCAAAAAGTAATAAAAATTTATAATTTTTTTTGTTTTAAGGTATAAAAATATATTTAATATTTTTTAAAATTTTTTAGTCCGTACCTAAAAATTTCCAACATAAATAAATTAAAAACTGCAATTTGAACGATTTTTAGTTCATCTGTTTTAATACTTTAATTAAAATACTTATAAATTAAGTAAAACACATTAAAAAGTTTCAAAAATTATATAAAAGTAACTATTTGATGGTAGCACAGCAACTCATGAGATTTACTTTAACATGGAAAAACAAAAGCGTAAAAGTGACATTGTCATTTTACTTGTCATTTTTGTGAATGACTCACATAAAATTATTCTAAAATGGCTAGAAATCGACCATATTCAGATTTTGAAAAATGTGATATGTTTGACTGCTTTATCCAAGCAAACAAAATCCCATCACAAGCGGCGGAAATCTATTTAATTAGGTAAGTTTAGCAAACAAATTGCATTTCCATAGGAGAACCATGCAATTGCATCATTTTTAAGGGCTCAAAAAAAGAGCATGGTAAGGTGCAATCAGAAAATCAATATCTTTAATAATAACCGAGTTTCCCATTTAATCCCATCCAAAATGGGACACGCACTGAAACCCCATCTGAAGCCTGTTTGTTCTTTTTATTGATATCCGTCAAATTTTGTTGTTAGTCTATCTGTTAATATTTTCGTTTTAATTTGAATACGAATCAAGTGTGTCAAGGAATGATGATGTAGGTACCAGTACTGGTTAGTATGATTTTAATGAGAAAAGGAAAACAAACACAAGTTAATCCTTTTTTACGCAAAGTAAGCGACTCTTAGGTCATACATCTGAAAATCCAGAATATTTAAAAGTTAATTACAAAGCGGTCTGATACCTGTTTCCGCCTCGGAGCTTAAAAGAAGTGAAAATTTAGATCACAGAATAGAAAAACGGGTGCATTTGGACAATACTGATTTAACAGAAACACGCTTCTAGATTTTAGATTGCCGTATAATTAGACGTGCGATTTGCATTTTTTGTAAAGTCATATTGATAAATTGCACTGTTCTGTGATGCATGTTTTCTAAAGCATCAGTAGACTATTAGGGGAGAGTCGGGTATATTTGATCATATTAAGTATTTCAATAAAATAAATAATATTCTTTTTGAGTAAAACGATTTTATTAAGGGTCTGGTTGCGCCTTTATTTTCATGTTAATGTAAGTGTTTGGAAATACACGCTTTTGTCGAAGGCGGCTAAAGGTTTTTACAAAATCTTTTTTTTATAACGTTTTATGTAAAATTCTTAGAGGTAATGCCGCTTCAATTTTGGGAACAATTAAGCCTCTGGAAGACATTTTTTAATTGGGTAGGGGACAAACTCGGAACTTTAAGATCTTTCAGGTCGCGGATTATTATGTTTAACTTAAATTTATAAAAATCAAAATGGCGAATCCAAAATGGCGGATTTTCCCATTTATGAGCCAATATGTATCAAATTCGGAACTTTGAGATCTTTCAGGTCGCTGATTATTATTTTTACCCGAAATTGATTAAAACCAAAATGGTGGTTCCAAAATGGCGCACTTTCTTATTCATAAATCGATTTGCCTCAAACTCGAAACATCGCGGCGCTTAGAGTAACTCAATATAATTTTTGAGTTAAATTTAATAACATGAAAATGGCGATGGCGTTTGCGTCAAGTTAATGTTTGTTGGGTAGCTACTAAATTAAATTAAAAATTTCTCTAATTTTATTTTAATTCATAAGATGTACTGAAATAATAAGGATTTTGAATAATTGTCATTATTTTAATTTTTGAATGCGCCATGCAGATTGTTTTAAGTTTGAGTCAAAATATGTATTGATCATTGACTTCTATACCCTACGGGTAGACCCGGCATAGGCCAAAATTGCCATTATATCAAGCTTTTATCGCAATTGACCAAATACAAGTAAGAATTTAATGAGCAAAATAGGGATAAAAATAGAATTTCGGTTTGGTGAGTCCGGAAACATGCAACATCGCAAAAATATTCTATTTGCTTGTCTTGGATAAAAAAGGGCAGTGGCGGCGCAAAATAAAAATTTTGAATTCCACTAGAATTTTTTTATCAACAATTTTCTGTTTGAATAATAAATAATTCATGAATACTTACTTGTGTGTGTTTACAAAATTCTCTTCAGTAAAAAAAAAAGAGTAAAAAGAATTTCTAAGCATGCTAAGTGCAGTGGATGTATTAAAATTATTGTTTTCATCTTAGAACTTTACAAATGTTGTACCTTCCAGGTAAAATATTTTCTTTCTTTGAACAAGGGTCTTCTTCAACTCTTCTTTTCTTGGGTGGACTACAAGTTATGCTCGAGTCAGACGAAATTTCGGAACTAAAAATTTCAATTCGGAATGGGACAACCGGGCGCCGGGCCAACTCGGCGCCGCCAACAGGGCGCCACGCCGGGCCTAATGGGCGCCGGGCCAACTCAGCGCCGGACTATTTTTTTTTTTCGATAAAATGTGCAGATAAAAACAAAATAAACATGTTATTTATACAAAACTTTCAACATCTATTAAGTCGAGTGTTGAAATTTGGTAGGTGTAGTGTTCTGCGACTTGAAACACCGCCAAGTTCCATATTCGATACATATCGATGCATAAATAAGAAAGTCCGCCATTTTGGATGCGCCATTTTAATTTTTTTAAGTTTGTTTTTCATCTGCACATTTTATCAAGAAAAAATATTTTAGTCCGGCGCCCAGTTGGCTCGGCGTCAAGTTGGCCCGGCGCCCAGTTGGCCTGCCGCCCAGTTGGTGGCGCCGAGTTGGCGGCGCCCAGTTGTCCTAGACTGCAACACATTTCAGGGGTCTGGTACGTTTTACCACCTTTCTTAAAACTACGAAGTTTTTTGAAAAATGATAATTTTAGACCATTTTATAGTGATTTCTAAAAAAAAAATTGCGGACTATCGTTGATTTTGTTAAAAAAATTGAAATTGAAACATTCTTAAAACCCCATTAAAACCCATACAAATTGCTACAAAAGAAGCATTTTCTCATTTCAAACTGAAACAAAACGGTCCCTGACGTCTATCAGCTGTCAACAAAAACTTGAAATAACTAAGGTCACTGATCGAAATCGGGTCAGTTTTTTGGTCATTTTATGAAAATGCACAATTTTTAAAAAAGCATGAAATTCAAAACAAAATCAAGAAAATTATGATTCCTACATTTTTACAAATAAAAATTAGTTTAATTGAACATTATATCAATTTTTATTCCTTAAAACACTAAAAATTAATAATTATTTACTTTTTTAAAATTTATCGAAGGTCTAACTGAACAAAAGCAAACTGAACCCATCCGTATCAAAATGAACCAAATCAAACCGAATCTAACGGTTCGGTTTGGTTCGGTTCGATTTGCTTAAACTGAACCGAACCTAACCGAATATAGCTAAACCTAACCTAAACAATCCTAGCGGAACCTAACCGAACATACTCAAACTGAACCAACCAAACCCAACCTAATCCAACCTAACCCAACCTAACCCAACCTAACCCAACCTAACCCAACCTAACCCAACCTAACCCAACCTAACCCAACCTAACCCAACCTAACCCAACCTAACCCAACCTAACCCAACCTAACCCAACCTAACCCAACCTAACCCAACCTAACCCAACCTAACCCAACCTAACCCAACCTAACCCAACCTAACCCAACCTAACCCAACCTAACCCAACCTAACCCAACCTAACCCAACCTAACCCAACCTAACCCAACCTAACCCAACCTAACCCAACCTAACCCAACCTAACCCAACCTAACCCAACCTAACCCAACCTAACCCAACCTAACCCAACCTAACCCAACCTAACCCAACCTAACCCAACCTAACCCATCCTAACCCAACCTAACCCAACCTAACCCAACCTAACCCAACATAACCCAACCTAACCAAACCTAACCCAACCTAACCCAACCTAACCCAACCTAACCCAACCTAACCCAACCTAACGCAACCTAACCCAACCTAACCCAACCTAACCCAACCTAACACAACCTAACCCAACCTAACCTAACCCAGCCCAACCTAACCCAACCTAACCCAACCTAACCCAACCTAACCCAACCTAACCCAACCTAACCCAACCTAACCCAACCTAACCCAACCTAACCCAACCTAACCCAACCTAACCCAACCTTACCCAACCTAACCTAACCTAACCTACCTATTGTTAATAAATATAGTAAAAGTTGTTAGGTTTATGTCCAGGGGGTAACCATTGTCCATAATCGTCGGAAATCGAGTTAGGATTAGTGTATGCGACCATAAACATTGAGTGGCGAGTGAGTGTTTGGTCTTCAATTTTTTTAGGGAAATTTTTCAAAATCTTTTTTTGCGCACTCTGAGCACCCTAATAAACCGTAATCTGGTCACCCTAATCCATCGCAATCAAAGAAAATGGGTAATCGAAGTGTCACAAATTTTTTGTTGGTTTCTATTCTTCTTTTATATTATGTAGGACAAAATTATTAATTAAACTAAGTGACCTTATTAAGTAAGACAGCATGATAGTCAAATGACATTAGAAGGACATAAACATATGATACCGGCCTGTAGACCGGTCGCGGTGGTCATATAATAATAAATATATACTTTCGCGATAAAAGACCAAAATTTAACTTAAAATTACTGTAAAGTCCGCAAAAAACATTAAATTTATCGAAATTTATAAAAACATAGATCAGTGTGTGTAACAATTCATCAAGATGTATGAAACTCGACCGTGACATGTCAAAAGTTTGGTTCGAAAAAACAAAAACAACTGGATAAAAATCGGTATGTAAGCATTTAAAAAGAAATCATTTTTAAGAAAATCAAATACTTTTTGTTAATTTTCATGCAATGCAAAAAAAGTGCGGGGAAGTGACACTTTCTGAATCAAAATGTGTGAGGGTAAAATCGCACGGTCGCAGAAAAAACTATCTATTGTGACGCTACTGAACTTTCTCGTATTTTAGGAAAAACTATCCGTCAAGACGACTTACCCATGAAATGTTGTTTTTTTATGGATTTTTTTTCTTCTTTTGCACAAAAAACAATTTTGGACCATGTTTAAACTCAAATAGTTACTTCTAAACTTGTTTTTAAACGTTTTAAGATTTCTTTTTGTAATATTCCCGCACAAAATTCAAAAAAAATCATTTCCGTACTTATACAACATTGTCTATCAGTTTTCCCTGTATACACGGACTAACAGGTAGAATCACTCAAAATACGGCAGGTGGATTAAAGGTAGCCAGCTGCTTTTCTGTCGCACTTATGCCGTCAGTGTGAAAGAGATAAAAGTACCCTTATATTATCTAGGGTATTATTAGCATGCAAAATCACTCTATCTTTGTCCGTTTCACATGTTCAATAATGTCTATCTCTGTTTTTATTGTAAAAGAAATACCCGACCATAGGAACCAAATTGGATAGGGTCAATAAAAAATGCCTTGTCTTTCCGTCTCTAATGCCCTTTTAGGGCGTTATACAACTCAATGGTATTGATTGACCTTAAGCACCGCATAGTTTCAAGTTTGGGGCATATCGGTTCAAAAATTAAAAAATCCGCCATTTTGGATCGGCTATTTTTTTAAATTTTAATTAGAAATCATAATCAGCCACCTCAAACACCCACAGTTCCGAATTTTATGTATATTGGTACATAAATGGGGAAATCCTTCAGGTTTTTAAATTTAAGTCAAGAATTATACCTATGGAGTTACCTTAAGCGCCGCGATATTTCAAGTTTGAGGCAAATCGGTTTATAAATAAGAAAATGCGCCATTTTGGAACCGCCATTTTGATTTCTGTAAAGTATAAGTTAGAAATAATAATAAGCGACCTGAAAGATCTTATAGTTCCGAGTTTGAGGCATATTGGTTCATAAATGGAAAACTCCGCCATTTTGGATTCGCCATTTTGATTTTTATAAATTTAAGTTAAACATAATAATCAGCGACCTGAAAGATCTTAAAGTTCCGAGTTTGATGCAAATCGGTTCATAAATGGAAAAATCCGCCATTTTATTTATTTTTTTAATAAAAAATATGTTGAATTGTATACTAACCACCAAATACCTAGTTGGAAAAGTTTGAAAAAAGTTATAACCAAACTAATAAACAAATATATTATAGGAAGTCAAGCTAAATAAAAAATGTTTAAACAATTGACAATGGTAATATTATTATTTTACTTTCCTTATGTATTATTTTATTTTTATTAGTTTTTATGTTTTACTATTTTATACAAGTTTTTTAAATACACAGGAAAAGTTCTGTTTAATAAACATAAAAAAAAACTCTACAGATTAAGATGAAATTATGCTAATTTATAGTAAAAAATGGATCATTTCCATTCAATTTGTTTTATAGGAAATAATTATTTGATTCAATTTGGGAAGAATTTCCGTCTTACAAGGTAAGACGGAAAAGAATTTATTTATATATTTGTGCTCAAAAATACCCATTTTAAAATTCATTAGAAACATATTTCCCACCACCCCGTTGAGGCCCAAGCTGTTTTTCGCGATTTAGCGAGGGGTGGTTTGACATATCAATGCCCCCTGACAACCTCCAAAAAGTACAATAAAAAACAACTTCACAAAAGGACGTGTGCCGCCCCAATCGATGGGATATTGCATTGGATTTGAAGTGGAAGTTCATTATGTTATTTCAAGGGGTTAAAAATCACATGAGTGATAACTGAAAGTAGGTAAATCCTTTTGAATTTTAAAAAGGACTAAGTAAATAAAGCATTACCCAAAAATTAATAAAAAAGTTAATGGTCAAATTAGCGGTACCTTGATTACCTTCTTAATTATTAAACACAATTTGGGGTAGTTTAAGGTATGAATATTTTTATAAAAAAACTGCAGACCTTTTTTATAATACTGTTAAAGGAGTGCGTATGCAGAAGTGAATCCTAGGTGGGATTGAGCGCGGGTCTGTACGTAAAGATGAATACTGGGGGGCGGGGGGACTTCAGCGCAAATCGATAGGTACATTTTAAGCGGGTGTAAATGGGCAAAATGCTTGTCTATATTATTCTTAATTTTTTTCTACAAACGCATGTGAGACTTTGAACAAGGCTGAGTTAGTGGCGGATCGTGACTTTCGCAATAGTTTTCGCAGGATTTCCCCCATTTTTTATACCTACTCTGTAAAGAACTTACCTAAATTCAGTAAAATCAGCGAAATCAGTTAGGTCGTAGGTTCACGATGATGCATCTACAATATAATGTAAATTTTACTGCTTTTATTTGAGGCAAATTCGTCTATCCTTTAAATTTGCGAACCTATTTATAATGTCATCGTAAAATGGCTGTGAAACCATTAATCCATTTATTAGTTCTTTTTCGATAGAAATTTTTGATAAATTTATCAGTCTCTCCCCTAACATGGTGCTTCGTAGGTAGGTTCTAATACGGTCTAGGACATCTGGGCGCTGCCAACTCGGCAAATGTGCAGATGAAAAACAAAATATATATATTATTTATACAAAAACATCTTTAAAAAATCCTATACGCAATTTTCTTGAAATTTGGATTTGTTAAGTAAAGTTAAATTCATTAGGTCGAGTGTTGAAATTTGGTAGGTGTATTGTTTGGTAACCTGCTAACACTACAATTTACGTTTTTTATTACAACAATGGCGGATCCAAAATCGCGGATTTCTTTATTTTTAAACCGATTTGTCTCAAACTTGAAAGTTTGCAGAGCCTGAGATCACTTAATACAGTTTTATCCAAAAAATTCAAAATGGCAAATTGCTTAAGGTCATTTAACACAATTTTTTTTCTCAAACTTAAAAAAAACAAAATGGCCGATCCAAAATGGCGGACTTTCTTATTTATGAACTGATGTGTTAAATTACCTCAGCACTGAACTGCGTCATAGTGACTGACATCGCACAAATAACATGGGCGTTGGGCTTTGGTGGAAAGCTTTTAAACTCGTAAGTCTTAAAGCATTCCACCGAAGCCTAATGCTAATATTATTTGTGCGACTTCATTTAACACATGTACTTCTGCGTGCAAATCGCTTGGCCTTCCGTCGGCGTTTATATGGGTTTTTTTTCTTATCGGTCTCATAGAGCGCACGTCACCAGTGAAGGGTTACAATTGACAGATCTCTTTTCAAAGTTTCCAAAAATCATAAATTTTGGAAAAAGTTGCTTAAGCGAGGTAGAATAAATATTATCATTATTAAATCTTAAACAAAAAAACGTCCTTGGCGGCTCAAAGGTAATATTATTGAAGCATTAGGAAATCGTGTTGAAAGCAGTTGACGCAATTGTCAATCGATTGACGGAGACTGATGGGTAATTAAAGCACGGATCACCAAATTAAAGTGCATTGACAGTGACCTTTGATGCCGCGTTTTCATTACAGCGATCTCAACGAATTTACTTTCTCTCAAAAAAAATATAATTTTTATAGACTGTTATAACATCACTTTTGTATGGGAAATTTTTTACCAGTACCTCTAAAAAAGGGATATTTTAACATCCGAATAGAAAAAAAATCGGTATGGTGACTGCATTTGCAAAGCACAAGAAAGTGAATTCGTTCGGTCGTCTTCACATTTGCACTAAGATGAATAATATATAATAATAACTATAGTAAACGTTGACAAAGAATACAAAATACAAATCATCACTAACCTTCAATAAATTAATGTGTCATTAGTATGGATATCAGGGCATTCTGAGCACGAGGAAAATGAGGCCGCAGACCAAGCACCAATGCTGCTAAATTAACCATATTGAAATGGATGGAGAACAGCTTCCAACAATATTGGATGAATATTCCAAAACTGGCTCACTCTATAGAACTGATTAAAGGACCTTGTCAAAAGAGAGCCAGGAATATCATTGGACTTACCAGACAGGAGATCCGTATAGTGACTGGACTTTTTACGGATCACTGTCGACTAAGAGTACCCATGCACAGAATGGGAATAGCAGAAGAGACCGAATGTAGACTCTGTATGGAGGATGAAGAAACAGTTAGACATGCACTGTGCGGCTATCGTAAGTTTACATCAGAACACTTTCGGTAATCCTCAGATTGATTCAGATCTGAACAGTGTCTCACCCAAACTGATAGCCAGCCTTTTTGGAGGATTAGGCATACAGTGGTGAGAAACCAAATAGGACACAATAGACCCACTAGTGGTCGCAGTGGAAGGGCTGCAAGGCCCACTCACATATGGATCATCATCAACCTTCAATACAGTCGTTAACTTTTAAGGGTTTCTTGTATGCTAATATGATACTAAATAAAAATTGAAAATGTTCGTTATTAATTCTCTGCAATTACTTAAAGTCAAATTAGTTTAATCAAAAGCAGATGCCTTTTGATAAAGTTTATAATCAACCGCTTTATTTGCCTAAATTTTAAAACTGAATAAGTTTTAAGTTTTTGCAAGCGGAGTTTATTACTTTAAAGTTTTTTATTTGCTATTTTTGCTATTTGCTTTCCCATGTACTCTAGTAATAACAACTTTCTAAAATTTTTGACGTTTTTTATTTTACTTCGATCTATTTTAGTTTACCTGACATTGCCTAAGCTGTTTATGTGAATATACCTAAGCAGACCTGATACAGGCCATTTTGTATATGTCGATCTTATTTACTTGCAATTTGTTTTTCGATCTTTTGTCTTTTGATATATTGTTTTTCGATCTTTTGTCTTTCAATCTTTTGTACTTTCGATCTTCTGTATTTTCAGTTTTTGTCTTTCAATCTTTTGTAATTTCGACCATTTGCCTTTTTGATCTTTTGTTTTTCTATCTTCTGTATTTTCGATCTCTTGTAGTTCCGATCTGTTGTATTTTCGATCTTTTGCCTTTTCAATCTTTTGTCTTTGGATCTTTTGTATTCGATCTTTGTTCCGCCACCACTTCCCAATTCCTCTTTAGTTGAATGGCTTATAGTCAAAAATCTTGTCCCGTGGGATAGTTTTGAAAGATTTTTTAAAACTAGCCTAGATCGATTGGTAATAGATCACACGATAATTTTAGGTCACCGGATATTTGCCTCCAGTTTGTTTGTTACGTCATATTTTTTCACAAACTTTGGTTTAGAACTTTCGGTAAATTAGGTTTACATAAAAACTATTTCCTTTTTTCGTTTGCAAGAGAACAGCAATTAATATAGTGAAAAATAAGTTTTATATCTCAAAAAATTACCTAGATAATAATTTTTTTAAACATTCTAAAAAGTAAAGTAAAAAGTAAAGGCTTTTTTCATGTTTTTTTCACAAACTTTGACTTATTAAACTTGCGCGAAATTAGCTTTACAGAAAAACTAAACACAGTTTTTTTGTTTGCAAGAAAACACCAATTATTACGGAGAAGAAATTGGCTTTATATCTTAAAAACTAACAAATATATACATATATATATATATATATATATATATATATAGTAAAAAATATATATAGTAAAAAAATTAGCTTCATATCTTAAAACCTTAAAACCTAACAAAGATATAAATATTTTCACAATACCAAAAATATATATATATATATATATATATATATTTTTGGTATTGTGAAAATATTTATATCTTTGTTAGGTTTTAAGATATGAAGCTAATTTTTTTACTTTGTTAATTGTTGTTCCCTTGCAAAGAAAAAACTTATTTACCTACAGCTTTTCTGTAAACTAAGTTAGCGAATGTTATAAGCCAATGTTTGTAGAAAAAAGAAAAAAGCCGTTTTTGGATTTAAGACGTCATAAAGGTCCTCCTAGTTTAATTTAAGGGAAATACACGGCGACTTAAAATTAGTTCTTGAGACAAAGCTTATATAAACAAGAGTTAAATTACTGTTCTACTGCAAACATAATTTATACAATTCTTCTGTAAAGTTGATGTGTCAAAAGTTAAAAGTAAAAGTTTGTTAGAAAACATGGATAAAATCGCAATCTTTGATCTATGACGTCATGCAGGCGCTCTTACTCAAATATGAGGCAAACACCCGGTGCCTTATAATAATATAATCCATAACCAATCGATTTGGAGTAGTGTAAAAAAGTCGTTCCTGAATTTTCTTTTGGATAAAAAATGTTTACTCTTTTTTAGTAGTTTAAAAAAATATAACATCTTCCTTACTTTTTGATATAAAGTTAAATTCTTTACTAAAACGTAATGACCGTTTTTGTGTAATCGGGCTGCCATCCTTAATGGGACACCCTGTACATTTCTAAAAAAAAAATCAATCTTTTTTGAGCATTGTCCACGTGTCGCAGTTACATGTGACCATCGATCATAATATTAATAGCTTTTCTAGATAATAAACAACAGAAACTTTTTCCATTTCTAATTTGTATTTTATTATCTTTACTTGTCTAGTTAGTTTCCAAATTTTTAGACCTTTGCTGCGAAGGCGCATTCGTTATTTGAACTTTTTAACGTCCAAATGTATTTAGTTATCTCTATACAGGGTGTTCTAAGTTTAGTGTCCACTATGGCTAACTTTGTTATTATTAAACATAGAAAAAAGTTTAATTTGGCAAACTAATAGAATTTTTGACGCTATTTAAGATGCTTAAATAAAAATAATCAAACATCGCGTTTTCCAGTTTTCGGGTTTTTTCAAAAAACATAAAACAAATTTTAATTGAACACCCTGTATTTTAATATTTTTTCTGATAGGTCAAATTATCTTTTGATTTACGTTTCTAAAGTTAAAAATAATGAATTTATTCCAAATTCAAAATTACGCTTGGACTTCTTTTTACCAAATAAAATTTCAATGTATTTTTGAATTTAAAATATCTTCGTTATTTTTAACTGTAGGAATTTTTTTTTTTTAATATTTGTTTAAAATTAAAAGACCTATCAGAAAAAAATTATAAAATACCGGTTGTTCAATTAATTTTTTTAAATGTTTCTTGAAAAAACTCGAAAACTCCAAAAAGAAATGCTCTGTTTATCAAAAATTCTACTAGTTTGCCAATTCAAACTTGTTTCTATCTTTAATAATAAAAAAGTTAGCAATGGTGCAATGGTCGAACTTAACTTGGAATATCCTGTATATTTCTTTTTCCAATTCCTTTGGCCTCACTGATGAAATTTTTGCGAAAAAAAGTCAAGCATAATCAGTGCTGCGTAAAATGTTTAGTAAAATAAATGTGTCGATAAGACACTATAAATACCTAACATCGAAAAAACTTAGCTTAGCTTTTTTTGCTTAAATGATATTTTAACTAATTAAAATCACGTTAAGATTTTTTTCCTTAGTTCTGATTTATTAAAACAGTTGCTTGTTTTAAATATTCGTTTTTTAACTCCTTCCTTAGGTAGGTACTTGTTAAACTTATTAATTTTTTTAATCACTCCTGCATGTGTGCCGATCGCGCCGATGATTTATTTTAGCCATATACCTAGATTGCGATTCAAAAAGTCGAGCGAGCCAAAAACACCTGTAAAATCGGTAATAACAGTCCCCAGGAGGTGTGACAGCTGACCATCATCTAAAAATACACGAAGAAGTCGAGGCGCGGGTTGTCCGAGGTCCAACCTATAATGATCTACTTAATTATTAACCTGCCTTTACCAGAAATGAGTTATTTCCATTAATTTTGAACCAGAAGGGATAGATGAGGCAGTCTTTGGAATCATGCAATAATATAGTATTTCTATAACAAGAAGGAGCAATTTACGAAAACATTAATGCTTTCTTATGAACATGGAAGCATATAAAATTTGATTCATAGAAATTTTACATAAGAAAAAACAAAAATATTGAACCACATATAACAATTATTGAATGTTTTACTGAGATGTGGGGATTTGATACTGCTTAACCAATGTTTACCCGAATTTGTCGCAGCTTTTTAGTTTAGTATAGCAATAAATCATTATACAGGGTATTGGTAAATAAACCCTTTTAGCCATTGAACGGAATGAGATATCAAGTTCGGCTACAAAGACTTTTAAATAAGATATTTTTTGGTGACCTTTGGCGTCATTAGCATGTTGTGGTTGCAACTTATGTGGTAGGTAAGAATCGGCTAACTAATGGGGACTTATATTGTGAAAAAAGTGCAGCACTAGTGCACCATAGGTGCAATTTTCGTATTCTTTTGGTACCCCTTAAACCTTCTAAATTCTAAATGGGACTCTCCAATTAGTGGTGGCAACCTATTTATTAAACTCACTATAAAATCATAAGAAATAAGCCCCAGCGGTTCCACCAGTACAGAACCTTTTAGAGCCTAAATCTTTTTTGCCTGGTTCTAAAAGCATCTCAGAAACGCCCTATATCCTATTATAAAACTAGATTTGCTGATCTGGTAGCCTGGCGATTCTGTTAAACACCATAATAACTTTAGAGTAAAGAATCTTTCGTACAAAACCTTTAGCGATATTTTGGATTCACAATGGCTATTTTTCTAACAAAATCTTATCTGAAAAGTTCTTAAAACCAGAGCGTCACCTCAAAAATGCTATTTGATCATTTTCTGATAAAAAAGTAACAAATATTTAAAATTACAAAAAATGATTTACACCATTTACCATTAAAAAACTTCTGGTTTACATAAATCAAAATTACGGGTAAATTAATTTTAAAAAACACTTCTAAAGCGACTAGACAAATATTTTTTCTTTACAATATTTTTTAAATAATTTTATATACGCCATTATTGTTTTATATGGGCCACTTGATTTTATTTGTTACCTTACCGCAAAAAGGATTTTTGACTGTTTTTCTGAAACCAATAAAAAAT
The DNA here is from genome assembly GCA_963576565.1 of Aspidapion aeneum. Lineage (NCBI taxonomy): Eukaryota > Metazoa > Arthropoda > Insecta > Coleoptera > Brentidae > Aspidapion > Aspidapion aeneum. Next base: position 108,477,103 of record OY755043.1, read on the forward strand.
AATACCTTTCTAGCTATTTCTACGCGGGCTAGGAAGGTAATAAGAAAGTCAATGTGGTCATCATAACCTCACTTAAATTTTTTTGAATTGAACACTTGTAAATGTTTTTTATTGTGCAAACAATCGACAGGGGCAGTCCAATGCTACTCATTGTGCCTGTCGGTTGGATGGAGGGCAACCTCTTGTATTGGCCGTCTAAACAAGCCTTATCTAGGCTTGGGTGTCATACCCAGGAACACAGAAACTCAACAATATTTATTAATTATTGTGCTTTAAATAATTCCATTAAATAATATTTTAATATTTTTTACCAGAAGTACATAATAAAAGAACCCTTAAGGAAACGAGGTTTTATCTGACCGCCTATTTAAATAATATATAATATGTAACTAAGGGTAACTATGAAAACAAAAGGATTAAAGGACTTTAAGCCTTCCTAAAGGACCCTTTTAAAATACCTAAAAGTAATGACACAAACCAAAAGTCTAATGATTATAATTACCACTTTTAAAAAACTTAAAGAAACTAGATTCTATATGGCCGCCTATATAAATCATATTTACTATTGAACTACTGACCAAAAGTAATGACTAAATTACTAAAGTTTATATTTATTTCTTTTTAAAAACTTTAGGTAAATGAGTTTTGTCGGACCATCTTTATAAGTTAGAAATCAATAGAACCAAAAGTATTTCAAAAGAATAGCAAGAATATCAGTTTTATTATATTCCCTTTATAACTCACACAACACCTTTATAGGTAATTAAGCATATATTACATTATAAAAATTACCTCTATGTCACCAAATTGATCCTAAAAGTCATAACTGCATTCTCTAAATAACCTCGGAAGCAAATTGATAAAACCTTGAGTGGTAATAATTTTATTTGGGTTATGTCCCTCAGTTCTTCTAGATCTTGAAGTACGGAAGACCTAGAGTTTTATATCTCGTCCTGACGACGAGAGATCATTCACACAGCGGATGTCCTATACTCCAGGTTTTATCCTTTTTCTGCAACTATGCCAGTAGACATTTGCTGGTATGTTTAGATAAGTGGCATGCGTTTCAGAGAGGTAATATAATATGAGTTTCTCCGCATTTCCCGCCTGTAAATACGTAAGGTTTCTGCCGTCTCCTTTACATTATATTTTGCCCATAGCTACAGCTGCCTTAAGATGCTGCAAGTTTCTATCCATACCCATACTAACTCGGCTAGTTCTATTACGGTTTTGCTAATGTAATATATGTCCGTATTGTCAATTTGGTTACCGTTTTTTTGCTACACCTACACTGAGTTGTCTATTGGCCGCCTCATTACCTTATATGTCCGAGTGACCTGGAACCCAACAAAGAGTAATCCGATGCTGGTTCCCCAATTTATCTATTAGTGCTGGAGGAGTTCTGCGCCTTGATCGCAGCTTGACAGTCCTCGTAAAGTTGGGGTAAGCTGACCAATTTATGTTTCTTGTTGTATCGATGATCTCCGCCGTTATCGACAAGTTATCGGCTTTTTCGATTAATTAAAAAATTGTCACTGCACTGGAGCCCTCATGTCTCGCGGCAAATTGGAAAAAACGGAAACGTTGATTAAACATGCATCGATTAAAATTTATAATTTATTCATGAATTCATGGGCTATTATAAAAAATGACTTAATGTACCGCTTTAAAATTAGTTCTTTTTATAATCAGACGTTTCTTCTTTTGAGGAAAACAAGAATTTGTTTTTTGTTAAAAAAGTTAATAATTATTTTATAAGCCAACCCAAAACCATACATAAACTAAAATTTCCTTTTAATTTACTACAAACGGAATTGGCCAAAAAAACTTAAATAGGGAATTTTTTGAATTCTGAGCATTTCAGAATTACCTACTTAAAATTATTTGCCATTTTAAAATATGCTTAGCTAATATTAGAAAAAAAATTATTTTAATTTTTAACGATTAATATTTTTGCGGCACGTTTCTAAAAAAAATGGTATAAAACCGGTACCTAGGTTTTTTAAATCGCGGCCAGTCTCTCTTTTAAAAACCAATAGCAGTAAATAAGCGCCTTTAGCATTATTTACTTTAGAGCCAAGACCATAAACTACTAATTGGTAGATTTTTATCGGAATTGCGTGAACTGTAACCCGCGGCACAGAATATAATAAAGTAGGAAACAAATCGATCAATGAAGAACGCATACTCTAAGTCTTTGTTAACTCGAGAATTCAGTCCAGTATGGCAGCCAATTTGAGAAAATGCAGCTCTTCATTGCTTAGTGTTGGTACTCCGAGTGTCTGTTGTCTCATCCTTGCATACACCTCACATCCTGCCACAAGTTGCCTTGATGTCTCTTCTTCTTGTTTAGCTGAATCCGTAGGGTCGTTCTCTACTCTGATACATATTGTGTACTCCCTAAACCTGTTATGTCTAGTTAGAATGCCTATCAGTAGTGCAACGTCCTTTCACGTCTGCCACAGAAAGCACCAAGTCTGGTAACTTTTGTTCGGTGAACAAATTATCTAGTCTGTCACTAATATATTTCTGTTTCCTTGGGCTTTGTTTGTGCTGAGTCCAGTTGTTGGATCTACACTTATCTTTTGGCAAGCCTCGTAGGGTTCAGGCCTTTCAGGCCTACATAATCGGTCTCTACTCCGATCTGCACGAGCTTATCCATCTTAAAGTTTGGTTTTTAATGTCACTATTCTTTCACCGAACCATCAGAAATCTTGCTGAGTTTCTTCACGGTAGCCTGGCTCTCAAAGCATCTATATATTTGCTCCTGCTCGCCATTCCTGACCTCTGTTAGTAACACCTAATAAAAGTTGACGCCAAAAATATTAAAATACCCAACATATCTTTATTGGCACCTGAAGGTCACAAATATAAGAAATTAAATAGTTTTGGTTTATTAATAGATTAAAGTAAGTAACTTAATATGTAAAAAATTATGATATGAATGAGCAAGAATAATAAAGCCTATTTTTCCAACAAACAGTGATTATTGTCCAAAATGTTAGGGTACAAATTCAAATTGCATATTCATAAAAGTCTTGTTATAACCAGTATTCACATTCAGACTACTAAAATCTAAAGAAAATCTAATTTATAATAAAATTCATTAGAACTTCGATAGCCAACTGGTTACTGAGTTATAAAACCAAATCATAAATAAATAACATTACAAGCTTTATAAAGTCATAAAGAATAATATAGCTTCGTCAAATGAAAAACCTGAGGTATGTTACAAGGTATTTGTAGATATGAAGCCAATCACTGAAAGCCCAGAGGACACCTGAAAAGATATTCCTAATAAGTGCCGCGAAAAATTTAAGTCAGAATGTAAAAGAGAACTATCGGAAATAGAAGGAAATGGAGCAGAGAGGTGGAAGTGGTCAAAATTCATGCAAGATTACGATACGTTTGCCATCGTGTATCTGTATCGTCTGAATAAAAACACCTTTGGTAAATGTTGCCCAAAATAGGGTTTCCGTTGAGCTATCAAAACGTATTCGTTTTTCTCCCTCTTACATGAGAACTTGAATACTTAGATATCTCCCTTAATCCAAGTTTAAAATTAAAAGAGTTATGGAGAAATCATATAAAATCATTCGAAACAAAGAGAAGGCAAGAGCAATAACGACAATTCCAGACCTGATAGGACAAAATTTTTAGAAAATGCAGTTATTTAGAAAAATCACACAGCAGAGCTTAAACTCCCTCTTTATAATAATTTTTTATGGGGTTCCTCAAGGTGCCGAAATAGATCCTTATAATATTAAATATTTTGGATCCTTTGTGGATTTTTACGGCTTTTGCAAAAATTTCTGCAAATGCAAGCTATTCTGTGATGATGTTAAATAAATGCACTATTTATATCACGACCGCGTGCTTACAAGAATCTAGGCATCCGTTTCCTATTGTATTCTCGCAAAGATTCAATAAAACTGATACTGTCCTCACCACGAAAGAGTACGTCGAGGACGGTATTTACCCCGGACACCCTATCGATTTTATCGCCACCGATTTTTAAACGAACATCCCGTACATTTTCAATTTTATTTTTAGTCGTGAGATTTTACTTTAGAGGTTGTATGGTCGGAGGAAAATTATAATTGACTTGTGACCCCCGCAAGACAGTGATGATCTGCCAGTTTAGTCACGGTTGGTTTAAGCATTTCCAGCTTATCTCCTTGCTTTAATAGTTTGGGTTCCGCATTGTTTTAAAATAATATATTTACAAAATCTAGGCCTAGCATGGCTAATGCTTGTAGGAATATCAGGATACCTGGCTCAGAAATATCTAAAAGAAATTGTCTGCTAGCAAAAGAAATACTTTAGATTTTTAACTTTATTCAACTATGTCATTTAAGGGCCGTGTTCATAGTTAACCATTGAAAAATAGGATAGTTCTTCTTTTGTGGAGACATCTTCGAAGGGATCCTTAGATTTATAGAGCGTTCATTGAAAAAACTAAAAGCAGCTTTTTGGGAATATTTCCACTTATGTAACTTTGTATTTATTTATGATAATTTTTAACTTCCTAACCTGCGCAGCAATGGTTGGAGAAGGTATTGTTTTCGACGATTTTTTTTTGTTGAGATAACGCCGAAAATGTGTTAGTGTATTTTGAACTATCTTAGCAATACCGTCATGACGTCTGTCCGTGTGTCTGTATCCGGCCCATGATAGCTCAAAACCGCTAAACCGATTTTCATAATATCTACAATAGTGAAAAGTACTGATTAGAATTTGATCAAAATCCATTAATGCTGTTGATAGTTTTTTGACATTTTAAAGATCTAATACTTTTGTAACGGAGCATTGCATCAATATGTAGTTTCCGGGTATAGTATAACGAGTTTCGCAATATTACGAGGTGCGACAATAAAATTATAAGACTGTTGTAAAAAATCTACTTTATTTAAATACAGTGGCGGCGCGTGGTAAAAAGCTTTCGGAGTGCACACCAAAAAAAAAATACAAAATTGCGGCGCAGGCGGATTTTTTTTTGCAAATAATTAAAAAATTAGATATTTAGTTAGATATTAGTTACCTACCTATTATTATTGAAATTATAAATAAATAATAAATGTATCATACCTAGTTTACATATTTTCTCATCTAATGGCAAAGATGAAAATTTAATTGTTTTTAAATATTGCACGCTAATGCTATCAGAATTAGAAACTTCCGCCATTGTCGTAAATACCAAATCGTTGAAATCAAAACAAACCGCCAGCACCCGACCGATAATGCCAAATTAGTGGCATGCAAATACTATCTATGCGATACTTTAATATCTGATACATGGGCGGATTCGAAGTAATCGAATATCCTTCGACGCCAAATACTCGTTACTCGAATCCCGAATGGGACCGAAGCCGAAGTGTTACTTTCGTATCAATTGTATCGGCATCGGCCGTATGAGTAACGAGTTTGGAGTACTTGTAATCATTTGGACCGATATTTATTTATTGGATTTACCGATAATATAATTTAAATAATAATAAAATCTAATACTCGAATAGGAAGTATCAGTATCTACTCAATACTTGGAAAAATGGTTGCACATCACTATGCCAAATTGTCTAAGTGCACTAATTAAAAGTGCCCTTGAGCTCCTCTAACATGCAACGCGAACCATGGGTGCGGGGGGCGTCACGGGGGTGCGGGCGGCATCGAGGCTAGTTTTTGCACAGATTTTGTCCTAGGCACTAACGCAGAAAGGTTCAGTTTCTATGTACTGTAAAATTCTATTGGGACATGTCGTCCTCTCTTTCTATATTTCGTAATTAGAATGCGACACAACATCTACGGAGCAAATAAAAGTGAATAATTAGATTCGAACTAACTATATAGCGCATCCGACAGCATGCACCGCAGGTGGTTTGAATATGAATACAAACACATACATACCGGGTATTAATTTGTAGGTAATATTCCAGTCTTTAGTGAATTCCGTTTTGGGTAATTATTAATTAAATTTTAGTATTTGAGAGTGCACGTGCACATGTGCACTTATGGAGGAACCGCCACTGTTTAACTACTAATACAACTACAACTTAATGATGTTCCCCATCAATGTTGTTTCCTTCTCTATCGACGCAGCATTGCATGCGTTTTTTTCCAATGTTGGAAGCAATTTTAGAAATCATCAGAAGAGAGGCTGTTAGAAGTCTTGCCGTGTTTTCCAAGACGTATTCTAATTTCACAACGGGTGCCTTTTAACGATTTTTTCACTTTCGAAAACAGGTTGAGGTAGCAAGGCGCCAAGTCTGTTGAATATGGTGGGTGGTTAACGACGGGAAACTTCTTATTAGCTAAAAACTGCTTAATGGATGGGCATTATGGGCCGGTGCATTGTCCGGGTCAAGGAGCCACGCGTTCTTCCACAAATCTGGACGTTTTTTCCTTACACGTTTCCTTAGCTACATAAATACTTCCAATTAAATGTTGGTTCACTGTTTGACCCTCACGCGCCAATTCAATAAGAATAACACCCCTAATATCGAAAAAAAAACAATGATCATTGCTGTTATGGATGTGCTGGAGCCTGCCACATAAAAATCATTGGACGACACATACACTGCTTTCCGTAGACATCTTTTAGCATTTGACCGTTTTTTTGAGTTTTACTTTAAATTAATAAGTTGCTCAATTTTTTCGTTTGTCATATTTTCGGCAAATGAGCTATGCACGATCCGCTTCAAACCACTGCGTAAGCCAAACTAGTAGAGGACAGGCGACAAGATTGCGCGCGGTAGTAGAACGCATATCAAGGTGAATAACTTTAACCGCCCGAGGCGTGGAGATTTAAAACCTGTTAGTACGGGGGCCAGTCTTAACATTTAATTGTCACACCTCGTATATGTTATTACTATAAACTTCCTAGGAGTTTCCGTTTCCGAGATATATACGAACACTCCATTTATTTTCTAGTATTTCTGAATTATCAAATCCATTTTCAAAGGGAATGGAAATCAAGTTATATAAAAACAACGAAATGTCAAATAAGGATACTGGAGGTTAAATATGTAATACCTTTTTATTTAGTTTTACTTCGTATCAAATTGCTAAAATAATATATAAATATTCAATATAATAATAGAGGTTTGCAGAATTTCAGCCTACAAATGCTACAATTGCAGAAAGGTTACTTCCTATTGGCAAGGACGAGGCAATAAATCTCCCAACATTAAATAAAACCTTTATCAAAATAGGCAAATAAACTACTATAATTAAAACATTAAACCTACGTTTCAATTTGTCATTAAGTCCAATAATAATTTTCCTCATTTCGTTAATAAATATGTTGAGAATTTTTAATAGTCGTTATCGATTGCTACAATTTACATTTGCCGATATAAAGCGATTATTTTGTCTCTTGCGTTTTCCGCCATATAAATTTCAATTTATATTTTCGCTTGGTGAAAACTACTTATCCTTAGTAATATTTTCTAAAGCGTTAAGGGAAAAATATGTTTTCTTATCCCAAATAGCAATAAGTCGTTGGCTAAACGTCGGGAATCACATCCAAATGTTGCGTCTAAGCGTTCATTGAAACAATTGAAACGTCTGCGTTAACTTTGAGTCAAGCTCGATACTGCTTTGACCGAATTTTCTGGGCGATTTTTTGGTCAGGTAAAAGTAAAGTGATTTACCAAATTTTGTGATCCTTTTGAGAATTTTTGCAATACTTTATGACTACCGTAAACCTTTGTTATAGTTTTTCATGTTTTTCTTAAATAAAAATTGATTTTGCAAAAATAACTGGATTTTGACAACTGAGTGGCAATTGGTAGATTGCTATTAAATGTGAAGTAGTATAAAAACATTATATATTTATTTTGTAAGTCGATATATTCTGCCCCAAATGCGTCCCAATGTTACCCCACCATTTGGGGTAACTTTGGTACACTAGCGTATTATATGAATATTTTAACGGTATGGACATGTAGCCCAAAGATAGACGTTGCATTTTAAAATCTCAATGAAAAAATTTGTTATAGAAGCTTTTACAAAGATTTTAGCATTTCAATTCATTAAAAGATAAGTAAAAATATCTTGAGTTTGGTATTTTAAATACGTATAGAAACTTAATGATATAACAATCTAAACGCAAGGCCTAAATGTAAAATTGGAGATTGTCAAAGTACTCGTTAATCACAATTTCGTCTATTCCTGCTCGTGCGTGGAAAATATTTTGGGAAAACCTTTGGCTAAGTTCTGGTCTGCGTTTCAAAAATAAAGCTACCCAGTCAGGACCTGGATAATTGTTTTTAGAACAAGAAACTTTTCTTCCTTGCCCGTCCAAGTATGCCTTAACACACACTTTTAAGTCTTCAGCAGTTACTGGAAAACCCAAGGCAGATAAAGCAATGAGGTGTCTAGCAAAGTTTATTTTCCCAGAAGATCCTTGGCTTACCATGTCTACGAGCATGTTTGCCATGAATTTTATTCCATAAAGTGTTTTTCGCTATTTGATATTTGTTCGCTGCACTGCGAAGAGAAATCGACTGCTGCTTGCGAGGCATTTTTGCTTTTAAAAGAGATAAAGAGTGTATATTATATTCCCAAAGAAATACCCAAGTCACAAAGTTACCCCGGTTTACGGTATAAAAAGATTTTCCACAAACCAATTGTATGAACACACTACAGTTTACTGTCAAATATTATCTATTTTAGTCACCCTTTATTTTGTGTAAGTTTATTTATGTCAAGTTGTTCATTGTTATTATCTATTTTTCTTTTCACTTCGAAATTGTTGTCAATGTAGAGTTTTGTTCTGAACATCCTATGATCACTTCCTGTTGTTAAATGTTTAGGACTGTTACATATCTAACGATGTTTTTCTCAGTAGTCAGTATGTAAGCAATTTCGTTTTTCGTTATTCCTTAGGGCTGATCCATGTCCACTTTCGTTGCGGTTTCTTTCTATAGAACGAATTCATTGCATAAAGGTGTTTTTCCTCTAGATAATTCATTAAGGTTGTGCCCCTGTCATTCCTTTCTCCATATCCAAAATCCCCTATTTTATTATCTTCGATATTCATCCTCTTACCTAATTTGGCATTGAAATCTCCCATTACTGGTGTCAGATGGGTTTTGTGTTCTTCCATGGCTTTTGTGATGTCTTCATAGAATGCTTCGATATGCTCGTCATCGTAGGTAGAGGTGGGGGCGTATACTTAAATAACTTTAAGTGATGTTTTTTCATTTTGATTATAAGATAGGCAACGCGATCTGAGATTTCCTTAATGGTATGGACGTGTTTAATTATGACTTTATTTATTATGAATCTTACTCCGAAGTTGTTGTTATTTTCGTTACCTTTATAGTACAGAAGATTACCGGAGTTCAGCCTTATTCGATTTTCTGACTTTCGACGGGTTTCTGACAATCCTACAATGTCCCATTTTATTCTTGTCAGTTCTTCCTGCAGATCATTAATTTTTTCATCGTTGTTCATTGACGTAGTATTAAATGTTCCTATTATTTGTTTGACTAGTTCTTCTCTTGTTCTTGGATGTTTGATCCTTGTCATAAGCGAATTTTTGCCTCCCCCAGATTCCGTGAGGCAGACCTTAGAGGTGTGGGATTCGGAGAGTTTCCTTTCCACCTAAGGAACAAATCCTTTTCAAACAGTGTACGAGGTTTAAGATTTTTGAATCGTTTTCTAGAATTGCAAAAATACTCTATGATGAAGAACTTGTATAATAAAAGATTAACTATACCTACACATAAAACTACCAATATTTTACATAGAATTTTAAGCACATAGGTATTAAAAATATTGTCCGATTCCTTTTCATTCATAAATCCCTGGCACCCGCCATGTATTATTAGAGGCGGCATTAAAGCATTAAATGTTAAAAGGCTTTTTCAGAAGTAGATAAAGCTGTTCGGAAAATATACGGTTAAATGCATTTTAACTCGTTTTTGATAAAAGCTTTATTTAGGAGATTCTTTATAAAGTATCGGTGCCGCTGTTACGACAGCCTGACTATCACATATTGACAGAAAATCAATAGCTATTTATTAAGGTCAACAAGATAAAACAGCTGATATCTCGAAGCGATTTTTTACTAAGGTCACTAGATCGTGATCTTAATTTTTACGAGGATTCTCAGACCCACAGACAATACCTGTCCTCCGTGCGTCCCGGTGAAGTGGAGGGAGGAAAATTTTGACAAACTTTGTTTACCATTGCGCGGCGATCTTTTCTTTTAGTTCGTAAAGAAAATCGATCCAGCGTTCGTTTTTTCAAACTTGTTCTTTTTTTTAGTATTTAATGCCGTGTCTAACACAAGCTTTAGTTTATGGCTTCCCCAAAGAAATAAGAAAGTGGTCTGTTTTAAAAGCAAATTCTTTTATATTGATTTAAGAACTACCCAACGAACTAAAATTCATTTCAGACATTATTTAGTATTTCAGGTATCACTGATTTTAGAGTGGTGATTATTTTTGCCCAAAGTTCATCCAAAGTGTGTAGTGGTCTTAAATGGCCATGAAAATAAATTTGGCTTTTGCAAAGCCGCATAAAAAAAATATTAGGTGAAAAATCTAGTGATCTCGGAGGCCAGCTGATAGTAACTTGTCTGCTTGTAATAAGCCGCCTTAGAAACATTTTATTTAAAAAGACTTTCACAGGCAATGTGTCAGGAGCTGGCCAACTATCTTGCATAAACCAAATTTGGTTAAAATCAACATTTAGCACCTGTCAAATCGCAAATGATTGGTCCTACAACAGAGCTAAATCATTTCTCCCTTGTAAATTGCCATTGATGAAAAAAGGACCAGTTATATTGTCACCCAAAATCCCAGTCCAGACATTAAGTTTTTGAGGATACTGGGTTCGATCTGCAGAATGCAAATGTTTATTTTTCGGCGACAAGTAACTGTGAATTTAAAACGAACTTTCGTCTCTAAAACAAATATTTTTAATAAAATTTTTATCCTGATCCGCTTTTTTAATCATGGTTCCACAAAACTCCATTCTTTGAAACTGATCATCAGGAAAAATTTCTTGAGTTTTCTTTACTTTAAAACTTCGGTACCCATGTCGTGTCAAAATGTTTCGGACGGTTAAGGATGAAATATCATCGCCCACATCATTGGCAATTATTGCGTTACTGGAATAGGAAGGCATAGCTTCTGCTGCGGCACAAATCATATTTCCGCGCTGTTCCCTTTCTTCTCCAGTTTCACGAACAGGAGCTGCTTCTCCACCACTGCATTTGTGGCAAAAATTGACTGTTCATTGGAAATGGGTCAATATGTTTCGGACCGTGCTGGGGCTTGAAATATCCCTTCCCTTAAACGCGAAAACAAATAAATTTGCCACATCTTGACATCTTTTTTCCCCGAAATACCATTGAATCATTTGTACTTTTTCCTGAACGCTAAATCTAATACGCTGCATGGCTTGAGCTAGAATTTGTGTGAAAAATCAATACCCACTTCTCACCTGTTTCGCTGTACACGACGGAACAACAAAAAACTTTTTGAAGACTTGAGGTCCCGATGTATTCCCCTACTTTCCCACTACCAGCCCGAATGCGGTACTAAATATATTTCAAGACACCGCCCACAATATAATTTTCTCTCATTTACTTCTCTCTTACACTCATTAAGCAAGCAAGCAGTCTATTTTTCTTATAGCATTTAGTCTACCTGTATAAGGCGGAAATGGGACAATTCGCCGCGAGATTTTTTGTTTTTAGTTGGCCATTGTTTATCTGTTTGATCATAACTTTTTTGAAACTTTTCCAACTAGTTCTTTGGTGGTTAGTATACAATTTAACAATTCAAACAACAAAAACAAAATGGCGGATCAAAAATGGCGGACTCCCATTTATGAACCAATATGCATCAAATTCGGAAATTTAGGGTGTTTCAGATCGTTGATTATGATTTCTAACTTAAACTAAAAAAAAACAAAATGACGGATCCACAATGGCGCATCTTCTTATTTATAAATCGATTTGCCTCAAACTTGAAACGTCTCGGCGCTTAAGGTAACTCAATACAATTTTTGCCTCAAATTTAAAAACATGAAAATAGCGGGCGGATTCAAAATCAAACTCGGAACTTTGGGCTGTTTTAGGTCGCTAATTAAGATTTAAAACCTAAACTGAAAAAAATCAAAATGGCGTATCCAAAATGGCGGCTATTCCCATTTATGAACCAATATGCATCAAATTCGGAACTTTAGGGTGTTTCAGGTCGCTGATTATGATTTCTAACTTAAACTTTTAAAAAAATCAAAATACCTAATCCAAAATGGCGGATTTTCCAATTTATGAACCGATATGCATTAAATTCGGAACTTTGGGGTATTTAGGGTCACTGATTATGAGTTCTAACTTATTTTTCTAATAAAAAAAATGTTAAATTGTATATTAACCACCAAATAACTAGTTGAAAAAGTTTGAAAAAAGTTATGATCAAACAAATAAACAAATATATTATATGAAGTCAAGCTACATAAAACTGTTTAAACAATTGCCAATGGTAATATTATAAAACAAAAAATCTCGCGGCGGATTGTCCCCGCGGTGAATCGGGCAGCGTCGAATCGGGCCGCGGCGAATCGGCCGCGGCGAATAGTCTCCTACCCATATAAGGCAACTGACAATACCTTATAAACTACGTTTAGCAATTTTATGCCTCGGTAGTTTTGGCAGTTTACCTTATCACCTTTTTTGTAAATTGGCTGTATACAGCTTACTGCGCTCTAGGCAGTCGGTTAAAAAACCTTTTAAATTTACCCTGAATGAAGACAGTTCAAAAACCGGACCGATAAATTGTCACCCAGGATCTTTAACCATATTTTTTGCAGACGGGCCAGGATCTTTACCAGCCTGCGAGATTCACGATTACAAGATCAAGCAGGGCACAGCTAAATAAATATAAAATCGAACCGTGCTCAGATCGCACAGCAACATCTTAATAACGTTTGCCGTGTAAAGTTAACGTTTATTATCTGTGAATACAGCGAGCCTGCGAACTTTATCATGCTTTATATCTGTCAAGGCACATGAAGAATTTAACCCAATGCGTTTTGACCACATTAAAAAAACTCAAAAATATTTTTAGTTGTAAATTTGTTCGTCTTATTAAAACGTATAAAACATTTTTTTTCAGGGAGCTTTGTTTTAAAGAAAATTGGATAAAAATGTAAAAATTCTAAAATGTATATATGGATGCTGTTAGGGGCAGACTTTCGTCCTTTTATTTTTTTCAAAAATCTTCCTAGCTTACGCACAATCTGCACTGCACTGATTGCGGATGTAAAAATTCAGTTTGTTTTTATTCTAGTAGTAGTAGTAGTAGTGGCGGGGAGACCATTTTTGGTCAAGCGACTACACGGTTAAAATTTTGTCTACAATGAAAACACGTTCTTTTCTTGAATAAATTATTTTACCTTAAAAGAATTTGTTTTGAAATAAAATATTTCTTTTGAGTTCAACGCAGCGTTTAATTTTGAAATGATACTTTATTTTTCTTCTTTAGTTGTTTTGTTTCAGTACACTCCATTTTGTAACAAAGCAAATTGTCTTTATATAAGTAATATTTTGGTTCCAGAGAAAACGGTGCCTTAGATTAATTCAGTTCCAATTTATAATAAAACAATTTATGTTTCACATTATAAGAAAGAGGCAATATATTTTTTGTGCTAAATCAAGAAAATATTCTCTTGGTGAATAGGAAAGCACAAATTATTTTACTTTACAGCAATTTGCTTTGATCTAAAACAATCTGTTTTCCGTGTAGTCATACGGCGTGCCCTTTTCGCAAACCCCGATTTGTCCGTACCAAACTGATGTACGTGCAAGCGCGGATTTGAGGGGGGTAATTACCCCCCCCCCTACCCCCCCCCCCCTAGAAAAGACAATATGCATTTTTTCCTAATAAAATAAGGGAAATCAGGAGAATTACACCCCCTCTAGAAAAAAAAATTATATTACAAAAAAAAATTGTCGACTATTACCCCCCTAGATTTTGACCCAGATCCGCGCTTGTGCAAGTGCCCCAGTTTTCTTTGTCTAAGATGACTTAATTTTGCCGGACTCTTCTTTGTCGAGGGCAGAGATCTTTATACTGCGTATCAAGTATACAAAGTGGACCCACGCTTTTACACCCCTTCCGAAAGGTGGTCCTGCTACATGCATCTACCTAACATCGCTATCGTCCCAGCAGAACTTGGTTATACGACGATAGACTTTTTTTATTTTCAGCGCAACAGTCGCGGTCATCGGTTGTTGGCTCTTGGACTACACCTGCTTATATTCTCGATGTAAAACGTTTCGATGTCTAATGTTGAAAGCTGAAAAGGAATTGCGCGGCAGAGCTACCTGACTTATTTTTTGTTTTCTTTTTGCGTCGTTGTTTGAGACACAAACCTGGTATCTGCTGCATGTGAAGTCGACGACCATACCACTGGACTACCCGGCCGCACTTTTTATTCTAGTAGCGCTGTTCTTAATTTTAGGGGAAATTCTATTAATCTCCCTCGAACACAAATGGGTTTTTTAAATTTATTTATTAGGTTTTTCTTTATTTATTTCTTAGTAATTTTACTATTTTTAATTAGAGAATATTTAAGGAATAAAGGATATAAAGTCTTTCAATCTCCTTTTCAAGACGGTATAGCCCCAGCACCACTGCCGCGTAGAACACATTTATAACCACACGTTGCCGTGCTGAAACGTCGTAATGAAAACTTTAATATCTGGCAATTATGTCAAATTATTATTTGTAATAAACGGTCTTTTACAAAGGCTCTGGCTAAAATTGAAATCGTGAAGATTACATTGAAACAAGAAGATTATAATGTTGTTGGGGAGCTAAATGCTAATAAACAACATGAAACGCTAATAAACCCTGCCTTTGAGGGGACTGTGACTATGCTGATATTTTTATAACCATTTTTATCACCTGTTATTAAAAATATTTCAAGGAAATAGTAGAGACCCTGTACCGGGTGGACCAAAAAAAACCGGACAATTTTTTTTTCATTATAATTTTTAAACTATTGCATGGATTTTAATGCAGCAAACTGCACTTGGCAGAGAAATAATCAGAGTTTTGACTAAATATATTTTTTTGTCCTCCATCTTAAAATCCAAGAAGGCGGACGAAATTAAAATGTACCCTTTAAAGATGCTCGTTTATTTTTGTGTTGCAAACATGTCTTAAACATTTTTTTAAATCAGTAAAAAAGCTGCATTCTTGCGACGCACAACAAGGTATGAATCAGCAAAATCAGTTCAGTGATTCTGAAAATATATATTTTTGTTTCAACTATTGTTTTGAATAATAAACGATTTCCTTATAAATTCATTACTATTGAACCGATTTTGACGAAATAAAAAAAACATCCTGCTGAAACTTGATTGCCTTTAAAATTTAAGGTGGTGGCCAGAATCATACTTGATTTAGTTATTTTTTTAATTTATAGAAAATCATTTATTTCCTAATAAATTCATTACTATTGAACCGAATTTGACGAAATAAAAAACGTCATGCTGAGAATTGAATGCCTTTAAAATTTAAGATGGTGGACAGAATCATTCTTGATTCTTCAAAATGGCGTGTTTATTCTTATTTTATAAAAATGTTTTAGTTCTTTTCTAATTTATAGAAAATCACTTTTTGCCCCGCACAACGAGGTACAAATTAGTAAAATCGGTTTAGTGGTTCTGAAAAAATCTATTTTTGTTTCAGCCATTGTTTTACAGATTATACGATTGCATTGTTAATTCTGTCTGCATTAATTTCCTAATAAACTTATTATTACTGAACCGATCTTAGTGAAATAAAAGTAATCATGGTGAGAATTATAGTTCTTTAAAGATTTTAATCGAAATTTGCCGCCATCTTAAAAGTTATGATGTCGGACAGAATCATACTTGACCCTATACACAGCCGCGTTTATTCTTATTTTCCAAAAATTTTTTAGTTTTTTTTAATTTATAAAAAAAGCACTACTTTTCTCCCGCATAACGAGGTACAAATTAATAAAATTGGTGTAGTGGTTCTTACAAAAGCTGATTTTGTTTTAACGATTGTTTTACAAATTATACGGTTGCACTGCCAATCTGGTCTGCAATTATTCCGTTATAAATTAATAATTACTGATCCAATTTTAATACGTTATCTTTAAAGAATAATCAATTTTCACCTTGATTTTTTTTTATTTCACTAAAATCGGTTTAGTAATAATGAAATTATAAGGAAATTAATGCAGACAGGATTGGCAATGCAATCGTATAATCTGTAAAACAATTGTTGAAAGGAAAATAGATTTTTTGAGAACCACCACACCGATTTTACTAATTTGAACCTCGTTGCGTGGGGGAAAAGTAGTGCTTTTCTATAAATTAAAAGAAAAAACGGC
The DNA here is from genome assembly GCA_963576565.1 of Aspidapion aeneum. Classification (NCBI taxonomy): domain Eukaryota; kingdom Metazoa; phylum Arthropoda; class Insecta; order Coleoptera; family Brentidae; genus Aspidapion; species Aspidapion aeneum. The sequence continues at coordinate 108,493,492 of OY755043.1, forward strand.
AGCAGATACAAAACACACTCCTTCTCATTTCTACGTGGGCCTAACAAACATTAACATTATCGAATGTGTCAAATCCACGGGCAACGCTTTGGAGCTTTTAAATAGCATCCAGATTGTATTTTAAGCTTTGCTTATAATACAACCTATTATCTTATAAACTTTCGAAACTAAGAAATTAAGGGCACTAATTTCATATGATTTTTACTTGCCATCCAAAAGATTAGCCAAAATTATTTTTTTAGTTAACTTAAGTAACTTGTAAAACTATTTTTATTACTAAGAAAACAAGTTCCTTGTGTTCATATATTCTATTGCATTTTGCGCCTAAGCCCATCGGAAGCCCACATATATAACAAGTTTTGCTTAGAATTGATTAAAAACAATTATATCGATGTTTGCTGACTAAGAAAATAAATTCTTTCTTTCTTTATATACTGAAGAGTGGCGCCTGTAATAAATCAAGACACATAATTTAACATACTTTCTCCCATCCCACAGTGTATCTATTCCACACTGTGTCCATTCTGAGGAGATCCCGAAATTATGATATTTTTAAACAATGTTACGACTTAAAACAGTTATCAAGAAAGATCATCTTTGAGCACCAAAACGTGAGGTCCAGCAATCTAAGTAAAATCTGGGCACTTGGCGCCTCACGTCACCTTAGAGAATGTTTATGAGTTTGACGCGTGTCAATATCCGATGTCCCGCTGGTTGGGGTTGGCCAAAATTACAAATTTATTGACCTAATGACAATGGCCAATGATTATCTAACTGACTGACTTGTCAGGTTTGGGAAAATTGATACTTTTTTGTTAAAAGGTTTGGATGATGAGAAAAGTGTGGCGCCATTTAAAGCAAAATAGAGCGGCATGAATTCAAAATTTAAACTTTATACAAAATCAGATTGGCTCCTAAATTGACAAAAAAGGTAGAAGGTTACAGTTGGTTGCAAAATTGAGAAGACAGAAAAAATTTGCTGGGAAAATTTTACATAAAAGGATTTTGATGGAAAGTATACTGGTAGAAAGTACCAAGATTTTTTTAAAACATATGATTAAATGCAATTATTGGTAACAAGTGCATTTGGTAAAAATACAACTGGTAAAATAGTATTTAGACAAAATAAATTTAGTAGAAAAATAATTAGTGAAAAATACATTAAATAAAAAATATGATTAGTTAAAAGCTATTGATAGAAAATATATATATATAGTTTCCCTGACTTCATTCCCGGAGTCCTAGAAATTTGTGTTTTCCTAACCCTTGTCAATTGATCGCAAACGTATCCTAACTGGTCCAGATACTCCTTGACTTTTTTCTACCAAAAGCAAACAACGATAAGGACCGCATAGCAATTTTAGGGAAATCATTTTTTAAAAAACTGTTTTGGTTTGGTTTGGTTTTACACCCTTTAGGATCCAGGGCAAGAAGTCAGGAAAGTTTTGTTTCTAAATACAGCGACGTTTTGTAATAGTGATCCTTTGAAACGCGCTTTTTGATACGCGCTATTTTTAACCCGCGCTATTTTTGGACGACCTCTTTAGAACACGCGCTATTTTAAACACGCGCTATTTAGAACAAGACCTGTTTTGATACGCGCTATTTTTATACGTGCTATTTTGAACACGCGCCATTTTGATACGCACTATTCTGAACACGCGCTCTAATGAGCGCGCTATTTTGATACGCGGTATTTTGTTTAAGATCCGTCTGTGACTATTGGTCGTCTTAAGCTTTTGTACACCTGCAATTGCATCCCGGCATTTGAGGGTTTATTAGTCATTTTTTTAGAGGTACAATAGTGTTTCAAATTCAAAAGAGTGGTTAATAATGTCAAAAGGAACCCAACTAACATTTAAAGTTAACGCGACGACACCCTCACCAGTTAGAATTTCTTAGAAATACCCGCAACGTACTCCCGCTACGTCTCAGTATGCCATTTAGCGACTAATTTTAATTTCATTTTAAGTGAAGAACTAATTTGCGGTTATTACTGCTTCGCCACGTGTTTTAAGTCACTGTAGTAACGACTACACTATGACGTCGCAGCCAGGTATCTACTACGTCGTAGATACTATTTTTTTTTCGTAATTGCATAAAAGTAGCGATGTAGTTGCAAATAATATTATCGTTTCTTTTTGGTAGAATTATTACACAATATGGTGAACACTAAGTTTTTTAGTTTGGATATGGCTATAATGCAGTGGCGGATCCAGGGGGGGGGGGGGCACTAGGGGCACTTACCCCCCCCCCCCCCGAGAAGTTTTTAAATATACAGAAAATGAGTAAAAAGTAATGTTTTTGCTAATGAAAATTCAAAATTTTTGCCTGCGGCACATGAAAGTGTCTATTGTTATTATCATCGAAATTACAACCACTGACTAATTCAATAAAATGCTGCTTAAAAAAATATATACCGTTTTTTACCAACAGAGAATGTCACCTAAAGTGCCCCCCCCCGAGAAGCACCTCTCTATAATGTGTACTATGTTATCTAAAAGTGAGAGAATTTACTAGCAGAGGATTCAGCTGCATGTGAAACATGCATCATATTTATTGCAAAAAACCGACGCGGCTGTAATATTGAATCGTTTTCCTTAGTCTGATGGAATTTTTTTGTTGTGGTTTTTGAGGTTATGTTTTCCTAATCGGCAGTTAACTCCAACAAATGGTGTTTAATATGTGCATTTGGTAACCTTTAATTAATTTGTTTATGAAATAGTATATCTCCTTAATATAGGCTCAAAAAACGAAAATAAAAATTTAAAATGTTCTGCATAAAAAAAACAAGGCGTCTCAAACAATATTCCCTAATAGTCGAAAGCGTAACTTCAAAGTGAGTTTGAGTTGCGGCATCGTAATACGAACCACTTTTATGGCAGTGTTCCAGTTTAGCTGTAGATAGCACACTCGAATTTATATTCTTCCGTCGCAACAACGTATTAGTCCCTGCTTCCGCCACTAAAAAAACAACTTCACAGTAGTAGAAACCACGTGATAAGCAATATCACTACCCTTAAGTTATTGGGGTGAGGCCAATTGTCATTTTTGCCAACAACAATACCTAATCCGGGTTTTTAATGGTGTTCTGTGTTCTTTAGCATCGTGGTATTGTGAATTTGTAAGTTTTTGTTGATTTGAATTAAATAATATTTTGTTTCAAGCCAGGGGTGAAATCAGAAAAAATAACGAAAATTATTTAACAAAATTAAGTGCCTCGGCCTGGACTCGTACAGGTAACCTTTGGCTGTATACGCCAACGCCCCATCAATTGGCGTACATATCCAAATGTTCCTGTTCTAGTCACGGCATAGGTACAGAAAACTTATGTTTTTATGATTTTTCTTTCTTTAATTTTAACATTATCACCCTTGGTTTGTTGGATGGTTGGATGGTGTCCATGTGAAGTTGTATTTCAATTAGGATGGTGGTACATGCTACTGATGATGCTTCATTCCGAAAATGGTCTACCTGAAAATAAATGTTATTTATTATGGGACAAAAAGACCGATTTTACCACTTTTTTCTGTTTTCTTTCTTTTTATCCTGATTTTAATATTTGTTACTATAACTACAAAAAGTAGAGGTTGAGCATATCTAGATCGGTTTGGAAATCGATGAAAAACTACTTCTAATTTATAAAAGGAGCCACAAAGGTAAGGTTAAGAATGAGCGCAACCAAGATGCGACTGCAAAAAGTCTACGTTTTCAAAGTAGAAACAGGAGGTAGTATATACTTTAAAAGATCAACACTAAAAAAAGTCAAAGTATTTACGGCTTTCAAGTTGTTTCAAAAAGATATTTTCTCTACATTATGACATGACAGACAGATGTTACTATGATGACAGACTTTTGTGGTAAAAATTAAAGTTTTAATGTAGTTGTCGGATACACATGTTTGCGAGTTCAATGAAGCTTAACTTTCTAGTGGTAATTAAGTAACATAGAAAAGTGACGGCGACTACCAAATAACGACTAAAAGGAAAGTAGAACTTTGGCAACGTCCTATCGTGGTAGGGAAGACTATCAGAATAGACTATCAAGTAAGAATCCTAAGAAGTAGTTTAGAGGGTGGTTTTTACGAAAGCTCTACTTTTTCGTGATACTAGATAGTAGACAGAACTAAAAAGTGCCGAATATCTGTTGGGATTACCACATTTTTACCATAAGATAGTAGCAAAGACTTTAGAGCGTGTATCCGCTACTATAAATGTTAGTTAGGAACCTTTTTACGATTATATAAACCGATCAGAATGAACCCTTCATAAAGACGGACTCATGCGAAAAGGCCTTATAACTTAGATTTATAGACAATAATTTTAACAAAAAAATAGACAAGAAAAGACTTGATGACGTGTATTTAGAAATTAGTATCAAAAATTGTACAACATTATTGGACCCACACGGAGAGCCAAGAGCTGACACCCAAATGACAGACCGACACAATCTCGGCACCCGAACAGGATCTCTAATTGTATTTTAAGTAAGACTTACACACACACATACCACAAAAACCTATAATCGAAGTTGCTCTTGTCAAGCGCGGATCTGGGCCAAAATCTAGGAGGGAGGGGGGATAGTGGTCGACAGAAACACTATTTATGTGATAACTTTCTAGAGGGGGTAATTATGCGATTAGCCCAATATTTCTAAGGGGTTATAATATGGTGTCGATATGGAATTTTGTAGGAAAATCGCATACAGCAGATACGAAGTCTCGATCAACCACATCGCCATAGTCAAAATAGCGCGTGTTCATAAATTTATTTTTAAATTCTTACATGATGTTCGGAAGATAAATTGCTATCAAAAATAACGCCTAAATTTTTGTCTTGTTGTGTTTTGAAACTGATGGTTTTATTTTTGTTTATTATTTAAATTTGCGACTTAGATGCATTCAAAACTAAGTTGTGATTTTCGCATGACAGTGCCGTGTCGTATAGGGGCCCCTCTGCGCTTGGCGTCCCTGGCGTCCTTTGAGAAAAAAATAGAATTAATAGTGTTATTACTTTAAAAAAAGGTTTGTAATTTATTTGACTCCCATACCTATATTTGCGCCCCTTAAGGTCTTCCCCCCCCCCGCCCTTTTATCCACGACACGCTACTTCTAGAGATCTATTTAGCTTTGAATTTAGTTTTTTTCTGTTTCAATAATATTGTGTATATTTATAGGTATTTTATGTTGGGAATCGTCTTCAAATTGTTTAAATTTACAAAATTTGATACAGTGAAATATATCTGAAATATAGGTGAGAGAAGAATGAAGAACTCCGTTTTTTACTATTTTAATAGCTGATTTTTCAACACAAATTCCCTTATTTATTACGACGTAACCAAGTTCAAAAGAGCATAGGTTTATCGCCCTATGAGAGAAACCAAAAATCATAACTTTCAGAACAACATTTCGAGATTTACGGTATCAAGTTCTTTGGTAAAATTTAAAAGAGTCATACCCGTAGTATTTTTATGCTCTTCGTTTTCTCTAATGTCATTTATTTTTTTTTAAGATGCTAACCAATCTTGTCGTTGTGCTATAGTTTTTCCCAAATTCGGACTGACAATCTGGAACTATTTAATTTTTTTTTGACAAATAATTCAATTTCTGAAAGAGATGTTTTTCGAAAATTTTTGACAAAACGGAAAGGAAGCTGATTGGCCTTCAATCTTTTAGGATCAGCTGTTTTTGTCAGTGGCAGGATTACAGAATTTTTCAATAATGATGCGCAGAAATAAATGCTTATGCTTATGTCTTTGATCGAAAGTCCATCCTCACCCATATCGCCAGAGTTAATTTTAAGTCTAGCTCATCGGTGTTGCCTTTACATTTGGTGCTCTTATAAAATTAAATTAATTCTTTTGAGGCTCTGTCGGACTGGTTATCACTTTCAAAGAAAAAAATCATGAATATTGGAAGGTTTTTTAAGATCTTCTGGGATGTCTGATTGGTTTGAATAAAAGTAAGTTAAAATTTTTTGGCAGTATTTCAAAAGTCTTTTCCCTTCTTCTGTGTTAACGTGTGTCATTACAGGTAATCATAATTCTTTTATTAAATACACGTCATCGAGTATATTTCCTTATTGAACTATTTGTGGTAGCCAGATATCTCAAACTAAGTTGTTAGAGGGTTCTAGCGCGGCCGACACACATCGACTCATGACCAACACAGAATGACTCTGTTATATTGCTCTTAACAATCACCAGTATTTTAGTTCATTTAACACTGGCACACCCCGAAATATGTCTTGGGGGTGGTTCGGTTCGGTTCGGTTCGGGTTCGGTTCTCTTCTGGAGGAGGGGGCTGAGATCTTATGATGCCGTATTGCATGCTATTTTTTGTTTTTATATATGACGCTTGGAGGGGACCTGGTCCCCTAGCCCCCCCTGGGTGTGCCGATGCTTTTATTGATTATTAACTAAGTTTTGATTATATACCCATTAAAAAATTTTCATTATGAATTATTGTTAAAATTAAATTTGTAAAATAAGACAGGGATAATTATATTTAGGTGAGTATATCATAATTCATGATTATTTTTCAAAAAATTTTTTTCGAATTCAGTGTCCGTTTAAATACAAACTTAATGCAAACCAACAAAGAATCTCAGACACCATTGACAGTTTTTATCCAAAGAATAAATGCCTCATACTGAACTACATTAAAAACCCTTCGAAGCTATCTGCATCCAATTTACGTTTTACGGATTTTGGTATGCTGTTTTTGACGTGTACAAAGTGATCGAATCTCGAACATACGTTTCACTACTGCCGATACTGATGCGAATTCTACTCCATTTGATGGTACTAAACCAGTAGCAGATTGTTAAGATGCCGACGGTCGAGAGCATATTTTTCATTTTCTAAAACGAATTAATTTAATATTTTAAATTGAATATTGATGAATTGAATTGATATCTGTACTTTTTTAGTTAGCTCAGAAATAGTTAAAAAAAGCCGGCTTAGCACCAAAACAATGGGCGGCGGATAAAAGGTCGAAAGTACAAAAGGTCGAAAGTAGAAAAGGTCGAAAATACAAATGGTCGAAAATACAAAAGGTCGAAAATACAAAAGGTCGAAAATACAAATGGTCGAAAATACAAAAGGTCGAAAGTACAAAAAGGTCGAAAATACAAAAGGTCGAAGGTAGAAAAGGTCGAAAGTACAAAAGGTCGAAAATAAATCGACAATACAAAATATTAAAAATACCAATTTACCGTATCAAGTCGAATTGACCTGTCCAGTCGAGGTGGACCCTTAGCCGAGGATAGGTTAGGTTACTATCTAACCTGACCCGGTTAGGTTATTATATCACAAAAAAAAACTTTCCTGACGAGATCAGGGTAATTTTTTTTTAGTAAATAAACCTGGTCCGGTTGGGGTAGTAACACCAATTTACCGTATCAAGTCGAATTGACCTGTCCAGTCGAGGTGGATGCGGAGCCGAGAATAGGTTAGGTTACTATCCTAACCTGACCCGGTTAGGTTAGTATATCAAAAAAAACTTTCCTGACGAGATCAGGGTAGTTTTTTTTAGTAAACAAACCCAACCTGGTCAGGTTGGGGTAGTAACCTAACCGGGTTAACTATCAACTATCCTTGACCCCTGGACCACCTCGACTGGACAGGGCAATTCGACTTGATTAGGTTTTAATCTTTTAATTTTCGACCTTTTGTACTTTTGACCTTTTGTACTTTCGACCTTTGGTACTGTCGACCTTTTGTACTTTCGACCTTTTGTACTTTCGACCTTTTATACTTTCAAACTTTTGTATTTTTGACCTTTTGTATTTTCGACCTTTTGTATTTTCGACCTTTTGTTTTTCGACCATTTGTACCTTCGACCTTTTGTACTTTCGACCTTTTGTATTTTCGACCTTATTTTTTCGACCTTTTGTACTTTCGACCTTTTGTACTTTCGACCTTTTATCCGCCGCCTCAAAATAACGACTAGATAATTAAGTGATACCCTGCAAAGTTTGTAATAACTTAACGATACACTTATTCTGCACAGCACTTCAGCATAATTTGTTGTAATAGAAACATTCTGAGACGCTAAAAATTTGATATAAAAGAAATTTTTCGAGGTGAAGTCAAAGACTACATAAATTAATTTTTGGGCAAATCCTCAAAGGGTTCACCAGTACGGTATAACCACAATGGGTGGAGAGGGAATGAAATGAAGATGATGAAAACTGAAAAGGAAAAATTAAATGTGGATACCCACTTTAGAAAACCAACTGCCAGTTTGCAGTATCAGCTAGGGTAGTCTCGGATCTGAGACAAAAATCTAACATCACTACGGAGGCAGCTAAAATCAATGGTAGTAGGTATCCAAAGCCAAGGTTTAATATTAAATAAAAAAGGACTTTTTCGAGGAGAAATCAAATAATAAATAAATTAATTTTCGAGCTAATCCTCAACGGGGTCATGGTAGCAGCAGACAAAGTTATGTTTCCGCCTTGTTAGGGTTCATCAGTACGGTATAACCACAATAACTGAAATGTGGATACCCACTTTAGAAAACCAACTACCAGTTTGCAGTATCAGCTAGGGTAGTCTCGGATCTGAGACAAAAATCTAACATCACTATGGAGACAGCTAAAGTCAATCGTAGTAGGTATCCTAAGCCCCAGGTTTAATATTAAATATAAAAGGAATTTTTCGAGGTGAAGTCAAAGACTAAATAAATTAATTTTCGGGCAAATCCTCAAAGGGATGGTAGCCGCAGACATATTTATGTTTTCGCCCTGTTAGGGTTCATCAGTACGGTTTAACTACAATGGAAACATCATTATGTCTGCGGCTACCATGACCCCTTTGAGGATTTGCCCGAAAGCTAAAAATTTGGACAATTTTGGAAGCAGTTATGGTTGTTTTTCATTATCTTAATTAACGATGAGCACAAGTATATGAAACGTCTTAAAAGTCACTGGTCAGTGTCAATGTTATTATCTGTATTTGTCAGTTGTCAAATTGCGTCGGTCTTTACTTTATTGATTTAAACAACCTTGAGCGGTCAATCATTTTGAACCGCGGCACAAGATTTAAATTTCAGCGGTGTTTGGGTGGCTGTTCTCGCGCGGGTGTGGGAGGAATGTTTGTTTTAGTTGACGTCGGCCATATTCATCGGGCGAGAACGTTCGCGGCCCTTCCTACGTGTTGCCGGTTCTATCCTTAGTGAAGACTTATGAGTTTGTTTTTATTTGGTGTAGGTCAGTAGTTAAAAGCCTTGCCGGTCGCGTGGACCATTGTTTGTTTTTGTTTGTTTTCAAAATGGAAATAAATAACGTCGATTATATAATTAACTGTGCAAATTTAAGTTGATATATGAACTTCGATTAGAAATAAAATCTTTAGGGCCGCATAGACCGGATCTAAAAATCCCAAAAGTTAACCAAAATTTTAGTGCAAGTAATAAAAAATTATACGATGCTGAAAACTGGTTGTGTGGTTGTGAAAAACGAAATGCTTTTTTTTGCTTTATTTGTCTTATGAACAATCCACGAAGTGATCCTGCGTTGGTGGCAAAAGGAATGTGTGATATCAAGCACCTTATTGACACAAAGTAAGTGCTACTTATTTAAATAACCACATAGAATTTTCTATGCTAGGCAAGACTGATATTAGGTGCCAATTGAATAGTGCCTATAGGCAAAACATTACCGAACATAATGAAAATGTGACAAAAAATAGATATATACGTAGTAGGTTACTAGACTGTTTAAAATTCTGTGGGATTTTTGAGGTTGCTCTACGGGGCTATGACAATTCTAAAGCTGGTGCTAATCCGAGAACTTTGCGCATGTAAAAGAAGAGGGAATAGACTTTACCTATAAACAAATAAACTAAAAACTACACTAAGTAGCTGTTTTTAAAATGCGAAAATAAAATTGTTTAGGTTAAGTTTTTTATCTCCTTTTCCATGCAATATAAATTTCTGCCCCCCCAATTTATAACGTCACTAGCCGCCACTGCTTCGGAGTAGGTTACCCAACTTGACATTGACTCGAAAATTCATTAGAATTGCTTAGTCAAACTAAAACTATCTTTGCATTGTATTTAAGAAAAGTTAAGGAATATAGTAGTTTACCTAACTAGTGCGGAAAGTGCCTTTTTTCCGCACGCGATTGCAGATGGCCAAACGACGCGATAGCGGAGTTTGGCCAGCAATCAAGTGCGGAAAAGACACTTTACGCACGAGTTAGGTACACTATTTTTTCTATAAGCGTGAGGAAAAAACTAAAAATTAATCAGAAAATTATTTATATTCAAAACGTTTTAATCAAATCAATTATTATTATTCACATTCTAGCGGCTTCTAGAACTGACTGGGGTAGGTCTTCGTCCGAAGAATCCATCATTGAAAATCTGATTTTTTTGTTTGAAAAATTCAAAAGACGCTTGTATCTGCAAAATTGGCTTTGTTTTGACAGTTTGTTTGTACTTTGTTGCTATGGTGATTTAAGATGCCAAATCTAAAACCACTAGTGTTCGTTGTTATTTGACATTGACAATGACGATATTTATACCGGGGAGGTTTAAAACTTATAATTTGAACCTATTTTACTGAAAACTTTATTTTATCGAAATAATTGAAAATATAGCAGAATTTTAGTCAATTTCAATATTTTTAGGATATTTCGTGTGCTAGGAAAGATACAAATGTATTTTGAACGGTCTAAATGTTTTAGAACACCTCAAAATCGTAACAAATTTACTTTTCCGCACTAGTGCGGAAAAGTGACACTTTCCACACTAAAATGCGTGCGGAAAAATGGACTTTTCCGCACGCTTATAGAAAAAAACATTTTTAAAACACTTCGGTTATTCTTATATCTTTCTTACTAAATTTGCTTCTGCCATTTATTTTAAAGCTTATCCACATAACAGTGTAGTTGATATTTACACAAAACCAAAGATTTATGCATACACGGTTTAAACGTCCGTTTAAATGTCCATACAAACATCTTAAGTAGTCATTCTCTTTATATTTATGCACTTACCGGCGTTGGCCACTTTTGAGTGCATTAATCATATGTGTTGAAGAAGTCGGGTGATAGCCATAACCTTTGCTTCCATAAATTTAGTCTCCATGTATAACGAACGACGGTCAATTGGGCGATATATTTACTGTGCCAAAATAGGGTGTTTTTTTTTCTCATTTGATAACTGTGACTCTTTCGCCAACACTAAGGCCGCCATTTCGGAACGCCTAATTGCACGGGTCATCTGCCACCTTTGGAACCACAGACCGGGTATTTTTTTTTATCCGGTCCTTTTCTCCCTTAGAATGGCCTACCGACTGAAGGAGTGTGTAACAAAGTCCGCCTTCACGAGATATCCGACCTCATCCGTCCTGGTTACCGGCGTGAATAAAGGGGTAGGACAATACTACATTTTACACTCCCCAGGAATCCTATAAATGTCTGCCACACTCGGCAACCGACGGGGATCGAACCCGCCACTGTAGAAAATGAGATTCCTATAACTCACTCGTTTTCATTGCGCGAACGCACCGAGCCACTAAGGCTACTATATAGTTTGTAAAGTAATCCAATTTTGCTCACCGATTACATCGGTTTTTTGACAAATGACGTATGACTTTTAACTGACATTTTTATTCGATGAGTCCGATGAACACCAAAAAATAAAAAAGAACGCCATGAAATCACATTTCTTAACCTCTCTTTTTTTAAAAAGATTCTCTGCACAAATACATGGAAACAGCATTTGGGGTCTGGTGCTACCAAAATTAACTCCAAATATTCATCATCCGAGTTTTGAATCACCATTTCTTTAACGATGTTCATCGCAACTTTGCTTACTACACCGTGGAGCAATTAACAAAAAAATAAAAAATCATACAGGCGAATAAAAAAAACACCAAAACAGCTAACGCAATTGACATTCATCGAAGATTACTCACCGACTCTCAGAGTTGGTGAGCATCGATACCATCAATTGGTGCCTGGGTGGAATTCTTCAAATAACTTACGAACTTGATGGATTTCAACGAATCGCACTGATTACTTTAAGAACTTAAGTGTCATCATTAATGAACTCACCAATACCTACTTTCAAACAAAATTTTAGACTTGCATTGTCTTTATTTATTTTAAACTCGATGTTTCGGTTAGTAAGGATCTCTAACCGTTTTTGAGTCTAAACAAAACAATTCAGCATATAAAAATACTGCTTACATTAAGTGGTATAAGAAGTTTATTTTTCATAAGGAATGGTTTTTATATCTTTACTTTGTTCGTGCTTGGTTGACTAAAGACTTCTTTGTTCTGCGTTATAAATGCAGTTTCAATAAACTTTCGTTTTCGGACAATGCGACTCCTTATGCAAAACTTTAGCTTCAGACTACTGAATCCCGTGATCATTTGACCAAGCATCATCCACTAAGTTTGATTTTTTAATAAATAATTTAAATTGGATTTTTTTTTATGTTCCTTTACTTTAACCTGAAGTGGTGTATGTGCGTGTCTGTCACAGGGTAGCTCCTAAACCGTTGAACCGTTTTCATAAAATTTTCAGGTAAAATAGTGTTCGACACTCTAATGAGCTGATTAGATTTTGGTCAAAATCCATTAATATTAATGACAGTTTTTTAGCAATTAAATAATTTAAAAAATGCTAACTTTTTAACAGAGGATCGCATCAATATGCGGTTTTCGGAATATAGTAGCCTATATTTTGCTCAATAATTTGTGTTATAACCAAATACTTTGTAGGAGCTTTAGTTTTTAAGATATTAACAAAAAAACTGTTATCAAGGCTTCACTTGAAGTGTGCTAATAGGCTAGCTAGGAAGGTATTGTATCGGGCATGCATCGGTTTATTTTTATTTTCTTTTACTTTAACCTGAAGAGGTCGGATCGTCTGCCTTACATATACAAGGGGTAAATGCGTCCCCTATTATTCAAGGGATTTTCTATATTTTTGTTAGTTACAAAACTCCTTATCGGATTTCCCAATGAGAATACTGATTTTACATTATAAGTAGCTAAGAGGAATGTAATGTTTTTTATTTTATAAATTACAAAAAAAAAGATGATAAGAATAATGAAAACCCCTTGAATATATGGAGTGTTTTAACTGTCACAACTCTGACAATTTTCGAGTAAGTTGAAAAATGTCGAAAAAGTTCAAAAAGTTCAAAAATATCGAAAAAGTTAAAAAATGTCGAAAAAGTAAAAAAATGTTGGAAATTTTTTTAAAAAAGTCGAAAAACCAAAAAAACGAAAAAGTTAGACAAATGTCATTAAAGTTGCTAGAAATCTTAATAGCAAAAACAAAAGAGTATCAAATGGACGCCCAAACTGATTTTCATCAAAATTTAGATCCTTTGTAACGGAAGGCATCGGCTTAAATTTACTTTGTGTAAACTAAGGAACCTGTTAGTTAGCGTAATACAAATTTGCATAAAACTGTATAAATTTCTAGTGATTTACTTCTGTTCTTACTTTTTGTAGAATTAACGGTTGTATATATAAATATATTTTTACAAGACTGCCCTGGTAGGTACTGCCTCTGACGTTAACATCATCTTGGAGATCTCAGATAAATAATTAAAAAGTAATTGGGGTAGTTTTCTTAGATTTCAGCAGAGCCTTTGAAACTGTTAACATTAATCTACTATTACAAAAGATGAAAAAATATGACATTACACGTAATGTATAGTAATGGTTTGAGAGCTACTTGAAAAAATATATTAAAAGCTTAAATTTAAAAACTCAGTATCAGAAAAAACAGAAACTGATCATGGTGTTCCTCAGGGATCAGTGCTGGGGCCTATTTTATTTCTTATTTTTATTAACGACATAATTAAACACATAAAGTATTGCAAAATCAAACTATTTGCAGATGATACAATATTGTATTTCATTTGCAATATCAATGAATATCAAAACATTGAAAAATTTTTTAATGAAGATCTTAATAACTTGCATGTGTGATTAATAGAAAAAGGCCTAAAAAAATATAAAGAAAACAAAATTTATGATTTTATCCTCAAATCAAAATCAACTTAAAAATAAAAACAATTCTCAAATAGAAGAGGTTAAATCTTTTAAATACCTAGGAGTAATGTTAGACCCTGAGCTCAACTTTTCTCTGCACTGCGAGTACATAAAAAAGAAAATCGCAAAGAAAGCAGGTTTCATGTATAGGCCAAATAATAAAGTTTCAATATTCACTAAACTCACAATTTACAAATTAATAATTGCACCACATTATGATTATTGTGGAACATTATTTCATTTTTTGAATGCAGGTCAGAAAAATATGTTACACAAACTGCAGAACCGTTGCTTGATGCCAATATTATTATGTAATAAGCGAACTCCTATTAGAAATATGCTGAAATATGACAGGTTATACCTTATGAATGTTCAAACAACAAGCCTCATACATCATTGTTTTCAAACTAAAAAATAACATGTTGTCCATATATTTAACTGATAAGGTAGTTTATATTAGAGATACTCATACTCATAACACTAGGTCAAGATCAGTAAACGATTTCTATATTGCTGATTTTCAAAGTGAAACGGTATTAAGTGAAGGTTTAAAATTATTTAATAGCATCCCTAGAGACATGAAAGAATGCACTTCATTGAAAAGTTTTTAAACAAAATGTGCTCATTATGTAAAGACTATAAAAAAAATTTGGATGTAAATACTTTTTTACCTACCTATTTGTATTTACAATATCATTGTAAAGAGAAATATATTTTTTTGCTAATAAAGTGTGCTAATAATAAATAAGTAAAGACCTATTCATAGCTGAAGTGAAACATTAGATAACTTTTAAAGACTTTATTCTTTCTCGAACTATTCTCGACGAAAATTAATGCACAAACCAGTTGTCAAAGCTTTTATTGCACTCATTTGTTGGTGCGGTCAAAATTGCGTTCTTGAAGGCTTCGACTGCTGCCTCTGGCGACTGAAATCTTTGACCACTCAGTCCATACTTGATTTTCGGAAAATTATAGAAGTCGTTGGGACTTAGGTCGGGACCGTATGGAGGATGGTCCAACAATTCGACATTTTGTTGGACTATATTTAAAAAATTTAATGGTATTTTGTGCCCTGTGTGAGGATGATTCGTCGTTTGGGGTTCGTTTTTCGAAGCTCAGCGATGACTTTCGGCAAACAAATGGTGATGTACTAATCGGTAGTAACAGTCCTTTTAACATCCAAAAAAATTGTTGCTACATGACCTGTTTTTGAGACAAATGTAGCAACCACATTTTTGTATACACTCTGAGAACGGATGACTTTTGCTGGCTTTTCTTCATCTTAGAACACTTAATATGAGTAAATCCACGTTTCATCACCACTAACAATGCTTTACAGGTTTTTTGCGTTTTTGCCTCAACGCGATCTAGACACCAATAATTAACCCTAGATTCTTTCTGTTCTTCGGTTACCAGATGCAGTATCCAGCGGAAAAACTTATATTTCATGAAAAAACACAAAAAATAGCTTAAAATTCGACATAATGAGTCTTTGCCTCCCCCCAAGAGGCCTTGCCCCCCAAGAGGCCTCGCCCCCCCAAGAAGCCTCGCCCCCCCAAGACATATTCCTGGGTGCGCCACTGCTATAATATAAAAACAGTATTTTCATCGGGAAATACGATAAGAAGTTTTGTAACTAAAACAAAACCATATGTAGGTGAAACGAAACGCTCTCTTCAGATCAGAGTAAATGAACATCTAAAAAGTACCCAATTAGGGGATATTGAAAAATCCGGTTTAGCGGATCATATATGATCACAGGATTCAATGGTCTGAAGCTAAAGTTTTGCATAAGGAGTCACATTGGCGAAAACGAAAGGTTAGTGAAGCTGCGCTTATAATGCAGAATAAAGAAGTTTTTAGTCGACCAGGTACGGACATACCAACCAAGTAGTATAAGTAGTAGCCTTTAGGCTGGATTGTTTAGCTTATGCTTGAAAACGGTGAGAGATAGTTACTAACCGAAACGTCGTGTTTGAAACAAATAAAGACAATGGAAGTCCAAAATTTTATTTCTACTCAATCATTATCTACGAGTTTCAAACAAAAAGCTGTGCGTGCGTGTGCTCTACTGGTAGATAAACATGTCGTCGTCTAATAAAACCATTTAACCAATATTA
This sequence comes from Aspidapion aeneum, assembly GCA_963576565.1. Lineage (NCBI taxonomy): Eukaryota > Metazoa > Arthropoda > Insecta > Coleoptera > Brentidae > Aspidapion > Aspidapion aeneum. Next base: position 108,509,636 of record OY755043.1, read on the forward strand.
AGGTCTTTATACGTGTTTTTACCGTTCTATAACCATTTTTCCTTCGATTTTTATAACTTTTTTGGAATATATTAGTGTTTTGAGACATTAAGCAATCATCGCCCCAGCACAAAACTTACTTTTTGTTACGCTCCAAAACATGTAAAATTAATCGTTAACCATCAGAAAATTTTTCCTGGGTTTAAATCGTTAACCATCAGAAAATTTTTCCTGAGTTTTCAGATTAGAAAAAAATTTAAGATCCAAATATCGTCACCCCAATTCTGAAACGTCGTAACCCACAAAAAAATTAAAATTCATATTTTTGCTGCTAAATCCTCGGAACCAAAAAAAAATATAAAACGGTCTCTCCCGCGATTTCTAATAAGTCGAATAATGCTTACCCTATGTAATTTGCTTCTAACTTTTCTTATTCTTGTAAAATTTTGTTGAGTTGGGTTACGACGTTTCAGAATTAGGGTGACGATATACCATGCGTCCAGTATAATGATACCCTAATTCAAATACGTCGTAACCCAAATCAAAAAAAATTTACTGGAATAAGAAAAGTTAGAAGCAAATTACATACGGTAAGCATTATGAAACTTATTAGAAATCGCGGGAATGACCGTTTTATAATTTTTTTTTGGTTGCGAGGATTTAGCAGCATATAGCTATGCATAATTACTAACCTTTGACGCAAAAATATAAATATTTTTGTGGGCTACGAAGTATCAGAATTAGGATATCGATAACAAACTTTGTAACATGGGAATGTATGGGGATATTGAATAATATTATAGATATAAATAATTATTTTAAAACAAATTATTAATATTAAAAATTGGGCATTTATCTACTTAAAAGAATCCAGGCTTATTTTATTTTAAATCGATACCATAACGTGGATACAGGGTGAATAAACAAAAATGTGCATTTTGGAAAAACGCGCAATGTTCTCTTTAATACTAACGCTAAAATTATGAAATGTTTAACATATAGATATATAATACAAGGGGCACCTATGGGGGGGTTACACCACGGGCCTTCCCCAAACCTTAGATTTGTTTAGGTATTTCCTACATAATTCATAATTAAAAAAATAATAAATAAAAGACGGCATGTTGCCATGATACCATTTGTAATATATTTTATGTTTTTTTTATGACAAATATGATTTTCAATTAATCTAAAAATGTTTTTTGTATGCAGATTGCATTAGGTGTATCCGTGATTATGCTTACTGTCACACACACTTACAATTTCATAAATAAATTAAAAAATAATAAAACAAAATAAAATACACAAATGGGAACTCATGAAAATTTAAAAAACGGTAAAATATACCATTTTTGTTATAGTGGAAAAAAGTGGCGCTATGCCAAGTCCAATTAGATAATGTTTTGAAATTAAAAATATCTACATGGGTTTTCAAAATTTCGAGCAAAAACTAAAGAATGCCTTTAATTATTATTAATGTAGTGCTCTATATTTTGAAGGCCCCTGTAAACATTTTAAGTTTAGAAACAGCATCTAATTAAGCTCGTAATGGCGCCACTTCTTTTCCTTGTAATCAAAATTGTATATCTCACCGTTTCCGAAATCCCCGTCAGACCCCCATGTATATATTTATATTTATACAGATATTTTGCTATAAATTACTTTTTACTCATTAACTAACTGTATCCTTTGATTATACAGACCCAGTCTTGTAAACATTGCTGTATCACATAGGAAAAAAACAAAAAAATATTTTTGCCCAGGTTTTTGGCAAAAATGCCAGTCTGTGCGTCGGCGTCGCATCGCGGCAGTTAACAGAGTTTTTGGCCAAATACTAACAAACAAATAAATTAAACAAGTATTGTTTTTTTTTCCTAGGATTCTCCTTTTTTTGAATGCCATAAACTTAGCAATACCTACTCTCTCAGATAAATTGTCTGGACCCCTCCCTTATTATTACCCAGATAACAAGCAAACATATGCTGTTCATTTGGCAGATTTGACGCTAAAAACCACCTTATTAAAAAGGGTCGCTAACTTCGGATGACCACTGAATGCTTTCGCCATGGTCAAAGAGATTTGTAGAAGTAAACCCGTTTAGAAAATAGCTAATTTGTCGTTTATTAAATAGACAGACAGACAAGGGTTATTGCGGGGATCGGACAGCTGTTGGTCAAGGACAGAGAGTGGACACGCGTTAAGAATAACCCGGGTTTTCCGCAAAAGCTGCTGTTTAAATAACAAACTCTTTTTGTGTCCAATAAAGTTACATTGTGTTCAAGGGCGTATCCGGCCCAAAACAGAAGGAGCAAGACAGGTTATTGAACTTAAGGGGGGGGGGAAGGGAAACAAATTCGTAATATATTTGAATTTTTTTGTCTGAAGAATAGCAGCTGTCTCCCTTGCGCCTCTGGATACACAATATTCCACAACTGCTAAAAATTTTGAAAAATCCCGATATTTACATCGATTTATTTATACCAGTGTCAACGCCCCCTCTTTCCCCCCGACGTTGATGGCTAGTTAGGCTATAGATTTTGTAAGGACTTTTTTTTTGGCCATCAGTTATTTTTTGCCAAGGTAGTTGGGAAAACTGAGGTTCCCAATAAATATTTGTGAATAAAATGAATAAATAATCAATTATTTTAGAAAGCAAAGTAAGGTTCTGAATTTTTACCTAAATTGTTGCCAGTGGCGGCGCGTGGTATAAATCTTTGCGGGTGCATATCCAAAACAAAATTGCTGAGTAGGCCATGCCCAATTTTTTGGGCCATTATATTATGTCATTTGGAGCAAATAATTAAAAAATTAGTTATTTAGTTAGATATTAGTTATCTATTATTATTCGTTCCATAAATAATATTAAATGTATCAACTTTGGAATTTCTTGAATCATTCTCTTCTCAATAGACAATATAGCGAGGTAAGTTAATCTATTCTCAGCCATTGTGCTTCTAAGGAAGTTTTAGTTCTCTTTAAGGTACAGAAACAACGTTCTGCTTCTGCAGTTGACATAGGTATCGTACCACGCTAATGCTATCAGAACTAAAAATGTCCGCCATTCTCGTAACTACTACTACTTCTACTAATCTACGAAATCGTCGAAATCAAAAAAATACGGCCCGACCGATAACGCCAAGTTGTCTCAGAGCACTACTAATTTACGGTGCACACACACACCTTTTAACAGCCAACAGTAACATTAGATGCGAGTGGCATCACTGGTACTGGGGTGCTGGCGGCATCAATTGCCTCAATTGATTCACAAGAGCACTGATCAAGGTATGACCCGTATTCTGTGTACTGTAAAATTCTATAGGGACATGTCTTTCTCTCTTTCTATAGCTCGTAAATAGAATGCGACATACCTCTACGGGGCACAGAATTAATAGATATAGAATAGAATTTGCGTACAGTTAAGCGCGGCAGCAGCCGGCCTAGGCATCCACCTCATGGTCGTTTGAACACGAATACAAACACATACATATCGGGTATTAATTTCTAGTTAGTATTCATATCTTTGGTGAATTCCATTTGATATTGATCAAATTTTAATATTCTTTAAGAGTAAAATTTGGGAGTGCGCGTGCACATGTGCATGTATGAAGGAACCGCCATTGATTGGTGCATATGTTTAGAAAATGTTTATATTATTTCTTGGATTCACGTTATTTATTTGTACCAAAAACGAACTGACCAGCAGTAGTAGTAATAGTAATAGAGCCTGACCCACAGGTCCGGCAAGTAGGCCAGAGTAGGTCCAATGTTACATTGGCTGTACAAGACTGTGGTGAGACCATCCATTAGGTATACATCTCTGGTTTGGTGGCTAAAAGTTGCTCAACAGACTAAGCAAGGTGCAAAGACTTGCATGTCTCAGCATTACAGAGGCGACGAAATCTACTCCGACAACTGTGATGGAGGTACTCTTAGAACTTCCATCACTTCACTTGGTAATACAGGGAGAGGCAAAGATGGGACTCTGTCGACTTCTGAACTTTATGCAATTACCATCAAGAATGCATAATAAGGAAGAAGAGTTTCTGGATAGACCAATCCTGCACATGAGATCAGACCCGATGTCCTTAAAGTACCTATATGGACCAACTACCAAAATAGTCACACAGGAGAGAGCAGCATGGTCTGGACAAAACAATACATTGCCACAGGAAGGATTGATCTGATACACAGATACATAGGTCCAAGACTGTCTATGGTAGTGGGGCAGGAATATTCTGGGAAAGGCCTAGAAGAGATTTGCATTTTCCACTGGGACATTACGCGACAGTCTTTCAAACAGAAATCTTTGCCAGCCTAGAATGCGCAAAGGTGAATAATAGAATGGAGCACTTCGGTAAGATCATATCTAAATACTCAGATAAAGCTAGTGTAATGCCTTGCTGAACTAGTGAAACTGGCGGAACGCAATAGAATAAAACTATTATTGGTGCCAGGACCCTGAGGTATTTAAGGTAATGAAAAAGCCCGAAGAGACCCTAGGATACCAAAGGTCCCAGGTCAAACTCTGGGTAAGGGGAAAATATGAAAGCCACTGGTTACAAAGACAGGGGCTAAGACACAGCAGGGCCTTTATCACAGGTCTGGATGCCAAACTTACAAAAGACCTGCTCAGTTACCGTAAGATGCTAGTGAGAACCATAATAGAAATCATGACTGATCATATAGCGGTCAAATATCACCTAAACAGGCTGGGCCTGTATCAGGGAGAACCGAGCTGCAGACTATGCAATCAGGAATCAGAAACAGTAAAACATGTAATATGCCATTGCGAGATACTGTATGGCAAAAGGCACCTAATATTTGGGGAAGTTGAACTAGGCCCAATAGCGACTGGGGACTAATAAAGACCTGTACAGACTCGTTCAGGAAACGAAATTAATGGAGTGGTTAGCCTAGGATTCAAGAGGGTGCACAATAAGCCAGTGATGCCTGCAGTGCAGTTGCTGTGGCTAGTTTCGGCAAGCCGGAGTCGCAAGCAAGGGATTTTAGTGGGTCAGAATCTCGACACTACCCGGCCTTTTCTAGCAGAGGAAAAATGACTAAAAATGGTAAGAAAGTAGGCCGGGTGTCTTATGCAAGATTTTCTCATGATACCCTTGAAAAAAAATAAGGTCCTTTGCCATGCCCCAGCTATTTCCCTTAACCCACTATTGGCACTTCCATTCGATGTCCAGGTAGCTCATTGGGCCTTTTTTACTCAAAGTCCAGGTTTTCAGCCCATTTAAGCAAGTTCGCGACCACAGACTAGAACTACCTCCGTAAATCCTGTGACGAAGGCTTGCATAAAAACTGTTACCTCTTATGGGAAGTCAATTTATCATTTTTTCTGTTTACTGATAACAGATTTGATGATACATAGAAATAATAACGAGATTATTTTATAAATTTTTGATTTAAAATGAATATAAAACATAATTCTTCACGCTCTAGTAAAGACAATACAAAAAGCTGCGGTGGTTTGCCCTTCTTGCGAGAAGTGCTTGTAAAAATTGGCAATTTACGTTATCTTTACATATCTTTAATGCAGTCGCGTATACGGAAACCTGGTCCGGTACGTTTGTATTATTTGTGTTTTATTTGCAAAAAAGAAAACTATCTCAGCAAGAAGGCCTTGGCAAGTTAGCCTTAGCGACGATTCAAGGCCAGGTGCCCCAAAAACGGCTATAACCCAGGAAAACATCGATGCTGTGTGCATGTTCATCACGGCAGATCGACATATGATATATTGTGAGATTGAAGGTTCATCATTCATTGAAGAATTAGGAGCAAGAAAATAAACCGAAGAACAGAAAGAAGCTAAGGTCAATTGGTGTCAGAAAACTGTAGACCGCTTTAAGGCAAGATGCTCGAAAAACGTGTACAGCATTGTCAGTGGTGAAAATAAACGTCAGTCGTCGGTTTGGGTGTTATAAGATGAAGAAATGCTAAAAAAAGTCATCTCTTCTCGAAGTTTATCCAAAAAGATGGTCGCCACATTTGTCTCAAAAGCAGGTCATGTAGCAACAATTCCTCTGGAAAATCAAAGGAATATTACTGCAATTGGTACATCGCTGAGCTTCAAAAAACGCAAACCTCGAACCACGAGTCCCAGCAATTTCTATACTTTTCCGAAAATCAAATCCTTGACTACGCAGTCCACGTCAAGGGTTTCAGTCGTCAGACGAAGCAGTCGAAGTCCTTCAAGAATGCTTTGACAGTACCAACAAACGAGTGGAATGACAGCTTTGACAACTGGTTTGAGCGCATGCAAAAGTGCAGTAATTTTCGTAGGGAATACTTCGAGAAACAATAATGTCTTTAGAAGTTAGCTACTGATTTATTTTAGCTGTATATGCAAAACTCAAAAGACAACCATCATATAACCTTTATTGTAACGCATATTTCTACAAAATGTATATATAATATTATAACAAACAAATCGTTTTTTTTCCTACCCCTTCAAAGTTTGGTGCAATATTTAAATTATAATGATGTTTATCAACACAAAGTGAAGGGTACGCACATAGGGTTATATGGGGTACTGGCTAGGAGTCTTGAAGGGCGTTTCGGGGTGTTGCAATGTCCCGTAGTGTCAGGTCGGGTTTTGAAGGTTCTTTTGTGGTTATATTGCGTCTTGTTGAGTCTTGTAAGACCCTGTCAGTTCCTGTAAGAAAAAAATAATTTTGAAGTCTCACAAGACCCTTTCGCAGTGTCTTATTGTATAATTGATTTTTTTTTGTGGGTCTAGTTGGGCTCACCAGAAAGTTTTTGATGTCTTACAGTACCCTTTACTGTACAAAAAATTACCACCTGCCTACGTCTGTGCTCCACTCAGAGGCCGTTTAGGTGGCAATAGTTTCTGTAGAAGTAAAGATTTTGTAAAAATGACCTTACCTGGTATCCGTATCCGCATGTCTAAAGTGGTTTGCAGTTCCGCTAAACCCGATTAAAGACTATAGCAAGGAGCAATTAATTTTTCCCATATGCATTTCTTAATCTACTTCCAGGTCCAATATAGAAGCTTACCCTTTTGTTATGCTAATTTTGACAGGAAGTGGGTATTTTTTAGCGGCCGCGATAGCATCTGACAGCGGCGGCTTTTTATGAGAGCATTTATCTCGAAAGCGGAAAACTTACGTTAACAAACAAATAGCAACTTGCCACTTGCTGTGATTTGCTTTCTTTCAATTAATTTCTGTTACCCGCACTTTTAGAACGATTTAATTAAATTCCTTGAGTAATTTAAATTTAAATTTTTGGTTAGCCTAGGACAAGATATTATCGTCCACATTACACCAGTGATGAGTAGCAGGGTGAATTTTCGTAGCAGTAGCTTCATTTCGCCGAGTTGTCAAACTTTTTCCTTTGCGAAGATTTTTGAAATTTAAAACAAAAAATGTAAAAAAAACATTTGACTCCAAAACTAGATAATTGCACCCCAAACATCTCAAAATAACTATATAACCTATCCTATTAGCACACTTCAAGTGAAGCTATGATATATATTTAATTGCCAAAAAACAATTATTAGCATTGATGGATTTTGACTAAAATCTAATCAGGTCGTAACAGTGTTGAACATTTTTTACCTGAAAATTTAAAAAAAAATCGTCGAAAATAATCCCTTTTCTAGCCACTGGTGTGCGGGCTAGAAAGCTTAAAATAAATAAACGAAAATTAAAAATGTTTAAAGATTTTTATTTTGTATACATTTATAGAGGATATTTTGATAGCCTGCATGTATCTCCTTAACTTGTAATTTTATCAAAGAGGGAAATAATATAATCTTAGATCACAATTATCGCTAAGTATTCATTTGAATGTGACAATTTTTTTTATTTTTATTGTACCCTTTTTCCCCCACACCTCTAACTTTAAAATGCCTATATATCTTAAAAACAGATGAATGTTGATGTTATATAAACTTTTTTATCAGAAATAACCTCTATCACCTGCTGCAGTACGGTTCCTAAATTTTGGGACACCCTATATATATGTAAGTTTTGAACATTTTAAAAATAATTGAAATTTTTTTAGATCTTTGAAATTATTTGAAATTTTCTTATTGAAATTCATACAAGCTTTAAAAATTATCAAAATATTTAAAAAAACTCTGCCAATCTATGGGCACCTAAGCTTACACTAGGTACTATAGTCATAGTGTACGTGTCAGCTAATATAACTAAAAACTGAAATATATTTTATTCAACTCCAGACTCAATTACCTTTCGTTTGATACCACACAAGCCATGTTTTCACTTAAACTCTAATTTTTGACATCTACCCATACCCTTTTTTTTAAAATAAACTAAAATTCATTTTGTTTAACTCCAAACTTAATTACCTTTCGTTTGATATCACACACGCCATATTTTCACATAAACTCTAATTTTTGGAATATACCCCCACCATTTTATTTGGCTTGCGTTTGATGGATTTTGTTCATTTTTAAATGGGACCATCACGGCCCAAGACCCAACTTAGGTACCAAATTTCATTAAAATCGGACAAGCCGTTTTTGAGTTATGCGTGTTGGTCGTTACAGACAGACATACAGACAGACAGACATACAGACAGACAGACAGCAAAACAAAAAAGTTTCAAAATCATCTGAAACGCAAAGATATATAAAAATTTTAGAAATCAGAGCAACTTTTTATTTCTCGAAAAAAATAGGATTACAATAGCTCACACTACTTATATAGTAGTAGTGTGAGCTAAACATTTCCCAGCTATAAATAAATTTTGTTCAAAAACCTATTATCTTCACGTCGAGGTTCATAATTATCTTAAGAGCATCAATGATCAATTAGACTAAAATAAAATATTAGCTCACACATATACTATACTATAGTAGTGTGAGCTATGGTGATCCTAATTTTTTCGAGAAAAAAAAAGTTGCTCCGATTTCAAAAATTTTTATATATTTTTGCGTTTCAGATGATTTTGAAACTTTTTTGTTGCGCCGTCTGTCTGTCTGTCTGTCTGTCTGTCTGTCTGTCTGTCTGTCTGTCTGTGTGTCTGTATGTCTGTCTGTAAGGACCAACGCGCATAACTCAAAAACCGCTTGGCCGATTTTAATGAAATTTGGTACCTAGGCTTGGTCTTGGGTCGAGATGGTCCCATTTAAAAATGAACAAAATCCACCGAACACAAACCAAATAAAAGGGTGGGGGTAAATTTCAAAAATTAGAGTTTATGTGAAAATATGGCGTGTGTGATATTAAACGAAAGGTAATTGAGTCTGCAGTTAAACAAAATACATTTTAGTTTAAGTGAAAATATGGCGTGTGTGATATCAAACGAAAGGTAATTGAGTCCGGACTTTAACAAAATACATTTTAGTTTTTGTTTTTTTGTAAGGGATAGGGGAAGGGTAGATTTCAAAAATTTGAGTTTAAGTAAAAGCATGGCTTGTGTGGTATCAAACAAAAGGTAATTTAGTCTGGAGTTGAATAAAATATATTTCAGTTTTTAGTTATATTAGCTCACACGTACACTATAACTATAGTACGCAGTGTGAGCTTAGGGGCCCATATATTGGCAGAGTATTTTTTGTTACCCTTAGGTCGGGTCCTAGGTAATAATTGCACGTAAAGTTTGCACACACAAAAAACACTGAAAAAATATATAAATTTTTTGATGTCAATGGTCGTTCATTTTGCTTTGTAAAAAAGCTCTCCAAAGTAAATTTATTTGATGACTTTGAATATGTAACATTTTCGCAACTTCACCGTGTAATATTGCACTACTACGATCAAGTTTTTGCAATTTATTTGAAATTTTGGGGGTGCACGGGTAAAAAAAACCCCGTATTTTGATTCGGTGCATCGAGATATGTAAAGACTTTCTTGTTTTATTTGTCGCAATTATTATTGTTTCGGTTAAGTTCTTCCTCTGTGCGCTTTTTCCGTATGCACTTTTTCCACAGGCGATTTTTGTTGGGAGATAAATAACATAACATCTAACCGGTCAGAAACCAACATTTTCTTTTTTGAAAAACTAATTTCTAAAAAATATAACAAAAAAATTTGAAAAAAATTTGAAAAAAAAAATATTTTTTAAAAAATATCTTTACTATATAAATCTCGTCCGCGACGAATTGTCCCTGCGGCGATTTGTCCCAGCGGCAAATCGGACCGTGGTGACTTGTCCCACCCTCCCTATTTTCTAAGTTATTATTTTTTCGTTAAATATATAATAATTTCAAAAGTATTTCATGCACTTGATATTTTTTTACTAAGAAACGATTTTAAACTTCAAAAAGTTTGCCGATCGGCGTTCCTGTCAAAAAAATCACCTTATCATCGATATTATAAGAAACAATTTTATTGTTTCTTTTTTAAAAAAAAAACAATTCCGATGCGGCAGTGCCGACAAAATTATTGAGATTAACAAAAAAGTGTGCCTGTAAGTACCACTAGCCCTCTGTACTCGGAAATTAAATTTATTTGTTTTTAGTTGCACATAGTTTTTTAGACTATGTAGGTTTATTTTAAATACTATTTTAAGTGAAACTACGGCCGTTGTTGTCGAGGCATTATCTGTCACAAATTTAACAATATAACCAAAAATTCTAGGTAATATTCCTTATACTAGTCTCGATCTTCCCTAAGCGTTAACGCAAAAAATGGTAAGAAAAAAAAATTGTGTAATTTTTGCAACTAATTTAAATTTTCGGGTAACTCTATATACCCAAAGACTAATTATCGCTACTTGGTTCTATCGCTTTATAAAAATTGCAAATAAAGCAAATCAAAGAAACAAATTATGGACAGCTTTGAGCCTAGTCGATGTGAATTTTCGTAAAGCGATGAAAGTAAGTACGATAATGATGGTGATTCATATTTAAATGAATATTCCAGCCCTTCCACTACCACCACCAGTGGGTCTATTGTGGCTAAAAGTATGGGTGAATTAATGTGAAGCAATGAAAGAAAGTATAGTCATCAGAATAAAAGTGAAAAATGGGAATTATTTTACTTCAACTAATTATGAAATTCAAGGAACCCGAAAGAAGACACTGAAACAACAAATCATGATGTTCTCAGTTTTAAAATCAGCAGGCATTTGGTATATATCAAATGCATTGACCCCAAACGATTTGTTTATTCAGTGCAAGAACATCGTGCATCAGAAATTAAAAACACTGATGTGGATTCTTTTCATTGTAATTTTTTTAACAGATACAATCTTCAATAATATAGCAATGCAATGCATATTACTAGATAAACTAACACCTGAGTATGGAAGGCAAAACTCTCAATTGGACGTTTGTAGGGTTCCCAACAATTATTCTGATTGGCAACTGGCATGCCACAGGGCCATTGTTTCCGCGACCGTAAGCCAAGGGGCGTTTCTCGGGTTCTCAATAACCAGCCATCGATGATTGACACTTTATACGTCGATAATCATCGGGTTCCGATCGACTAACGGCAGACCCATAGTTAATCGGTAGCAAATTTACCGGTAGTCTTGCGAATTAAATACGAAGTCCGGTGACGTAGCTTTTAAAAAACTTTTTATTTGAAAAGACTACAAAAAATACTTATAACTAAAATGACCAATACAACTTGTAAAAGTATAATGATACCTAATTAGACCATTTGGGTGCATATATAAACTTCAATGTACGGCGTCAGCAATATATTTGTTATTACAAACAAGATGAGATGTTATTATTCCAGGGATATTACTCCTCCACCCTTAGTTTCGTCAACGTCCTCGTTGATGAGTTTTTGGAGAACCCTTAAGGGAATATTTTTTGTCTTTGAGGTTTTTTGTTTTCGCCAAAAATAGAAAATAAAAATAAATATCAAGATTACTGCCAAACATAAAGTTAAGATAATGTAATTTTGGCTTTCAAAATTAAGTTCCTGTAGGACTAAAGGATCCAAAAGGTCTTCCTGCATTTTTTGCGGGTTTTCTAAATGTCTTATCTGCAAATTGATAGACAAGTTTGTTTCAGGAAGCTTTATTATATCTGGCAATGAAACAGAAATGTTATTTATTGATAATGAATATTTATTTTGATTAATTATTATGTCACACTGGCTGTTAATAAGATAACAGTTTTGAAGTGTGGTTTTCTGAAACTGGAAGCAATTTTCGTAAATTGTTTCGGAGTTTTTTGTACAGAAAAGTAGACCACTTTTATAAGTTAAAGTGTGAATTTGAAAATTATTTTTTACTGTGGCGAAAGGGCAATTTTTTGGTAAAAGGCAACTATGTGCAATGGGGTTGAAACAAATCCAATTTGAGTTAATTTCAGAGCATTGCTGATACCATAAATTGTTACAATAGTATTTACTGGGGCTAATTAATATTTTTGATTCATTATTAGGTATTGGATAAACTATCTTAAGACTACAAGAATATTTTTCAAAGATTGGTATTTTCACTACAATGATTGACATATCTTTTAACAGAATAAGGCCAGTTTTACATATAAGAGTTAATTCTGACAGGTGTTTTAGTGGCCATAGAGAATTTTTTGGATAATGAGCTGTCAAATATTGCCAAATTTCCCTAATTTCATTGACATTCAAAATTTCTAAATCTAAAGTTTGCAGATGCGCAAAAGATATCATTCTCAGCATTTTTTCCAAAAATTTGTTTAGTTTTGAGATTTGTAAAATTTGGTTTTGCATACTGAGTAATAACGTGATTTCATTATTCAATTTTAAAATTTCGAAGCGAATGCATTTTGCGTTTTTATTTATAATGTTTACATTTTCCTGGAATTTGTTTATAATATTCCCGGCAAATGAACTAAGGTCATTTATCTTGTGCATCGTGTTAATTTGATTTTGTTTCAGTATTTGTAAGTTCTGCGTTATTGTGTCTAGGTCGGTATTATCTAGGTTTCCTGTGACAAATTTAATACCGCTTCCCAGTAGGTTGAATAAACCACGTTTCTTTCTAAGTTCATTGTTTTCTAAAGAATTTAGTTTTTCATAAGTATTGTACGTATCGTTTAAGCATGATTCAAGGAATTGAAATTGTATTTTTAATAAAGTATTATTAACTTGATTGACTAAAGGGGATAAAAATAGGGAATTAGTAGTAAAAAGTTGGCTTAGAGACGTTTTAATTTTTGTCATATTAAAAGGTATGTACATAGTATGATAATGGCTTACAACTAAAGAAGGAGAGATTTCTTCGGTGTAGAATCCATTATTGTCCAATCTATTGACCTGAAGGGCCTGGTTGAGGTTCGTCAATGTCAGGAGGGACAGGATCAGGAACCTGGAATGATTTAGGTTTTTTCCTGAGTCTTTTTATTTTTCTGACATGTGTGTTAATTGGTTTAGTTTTTGAGATACCAGTTATAACATTTTTATTGACGTTAGTTACTTTGGTAGGGATAAATTGGGGGTTCATTTTATTTCGAAGGGTGTTTTTTCTAAAGATAGTTTGATCTTTTTGAATTTGAGGGGGCTCTTCGGTGTTTTTATTTTGTTTTTGTGTGGTGTGTAACTGTTTTTGATATGCTTTTTTGAAAACTTGATCGTGAAAAGGTATTAGTTCTTTCTTTCGTTGTTCATTATATTGTTCAAAAAGAGTGAGGTCGTTATTTATGTTTGGTTCGTTCACATAAGGGCCATATAAAATTGAAAAGGGGGAACAACCGGTAGTAGAGTGAATACTTTGGTTATATATTAAGATGGCTGACGTCATTATGTTTTGAGGTGTCTCATCGGGATTTTGCATTTTCAAGATACGTAATTTTTCTAACAAAGTTGAATGTAACCTTTCGATGGGGCTATTAGAAGAGGAGTTAGCGGGTGTTGTATAATGTAAATCGATACAAAATAGTTGACAGAACTCTTTAAGGAGATTGTTGTCAAACTCAGTTCCTTTATCTGTCACAATTTTTTGACAGGTGTTATGGTGGGAAAAATAATGTCTTAATTTGCTAAGAATAGTAACGGCGTTTCGATCGGAGATAAAATAAGCTTGTGCATATTTTGAAAATGAATCAATGATAGTTAAAAATTGACAATTTGAAAATCGAAAAACGTCCATATGAAGAGTTTTAAAAGGTTTTTCGGCCAATAAGGGTCCTTCATATGCTATTTTGTAAGGGTGTCTTTCGTACTTATTCTGTAGGCATATTTCGCAGGTGTTTATAAAGTTGGTAATAGAGTCTCTTAGTTTAGGCCAATAATATTTTTGTTTTAAATGATTGTAGGTTTCAGTTATGCCGTTATGATTAGATTTGTGGTGATTTGCTATTATTTCTGTTTGCTGTTCGGTATTAATGACATCTGTTACATAAATGTTTGAAAAAATAAGTTTTGCATGAGGGTTTAAAATTGAGCTAACTATTCTTTGAAATTCGAGTTTGAGTTCATTATTTGGGATATAAACCGTGAAAAGTGAATCGGGTTTTACTATTTCTTTTAAGATTTTAAGAATGCATCCTTGTTGCTGATCTTTGTTTATTCGCACAAAGTTATGATTTTTCTTAAACGGGTTTGTATGGAAATGTTTGTATTCTTTACCGTAATCGATTATTAATCGATTAGTTGCGTAATTTAGGGGTAATTCTGAAATCGGTAGGTATTTTCCGTCTGTGTCGTTGTTCGAGTGAACGGTGACGTCAGAGTCGTTATCATTCTGAACTTTGTCAGTTTCAATTGGTTGAGAAGGATTTAAGTTTGATGTAGATGGTTTTGTCATTTCATTAAGGCGAGTTAGGTTGGTTTGTGTTTCTTGGTAAATTTCGTTAATGACGTAATCGGAGAGATTAAAATCGGTTAGGTCCGCAACTGAGTGATCGACGTTAGGGGATATAGACATGACGTCATTTGTTTCGTGGGTGTTGATGTCTATTCTTGAGAGTGCGTCAGCAACGACATTTTCTTTGCCTTTTTTGTATTTTATTTCGAAGTTGTACTCCTCTAGTTTAAGTTTCCAACGAATTAAACGGGAGTTTGGCTCTTGAATTTTTGACAGCCAAACTAATGGATTGTGATCGGTTTCTATGGTGAATTTTTGTCCGTAAAGATAAGGTCTAAAGTGTTTTGTTGATTCTAGAATAGCAAGGAGTTCTTTTTCTATAGTAGAGTAGTTTTTCTCGGCTGAATTTAAAGTTCTGGAGTAATATGCGATCGGTTTATTATTTTGCGAAAGGACAGAGCCTAGAGCTATGTTTGAGGCGTCTGTCGTAAGTATAAAGGGTTTTGTAAAGTCGGGATATTGAAGAACGGGAGAGTTTGTTATGAGTTCCTTACATTTTTGAAAAGCATTTTGATATTCCTGATTTTTAATATTAATTTCGCTCCCTTTTCGTAGACATCGCGTGAGAGGAAATGTAATTTTAGAAAAGTTCTTTATGAATCTGCGGTAGTATCCTACGAGACCTAAGAAAGATTTTATTTCTTTTTGTGTTCTAGGTATAGGGTAACGTATGATCGCGTCGATTTTCATTGGATTCGGTTTAATACCTTCCGGCGTTATGATATGCCCTAAAAATGCAACTTCTTTTTGTAGAAACTCTGATTTGTCTGGCTGTATTTTTAGGTTTACTTCTTTTAATTTTTTAAATATGATTCTAATATGATCAATGTGTTCTGATAAAGATTTTGAAAATATGACTACGTCATCCATGTAGACAAAGCAGAATTTGTACAGGTAGTCCCTAAGGACTTCGTCCATCATTCTTTGGAATGTGGCGGGGGCGTTTTTTAAGCCAAAAGGCATGCGCAAGTATTCAAAATGGCCGTTATTAACTGTGAAAGCAGTTTTCTCGATGGATTTAGGATCCATTTCTATTTGGTGAAAACCTTGGGCAAGGTCAAGGGTCGTGAAGTAGGTACATTTTCCTAGATTATCCAGGATCTCGTCTATTCTTGGAAGAGGCCACTTGTCCTCAATAGTTTCATCGTTCAAGCGGCGGTAGTCGATGACTAACCTAAATTTCTTCTTTCCAGAAGCATCTGCTTTTTTTGGAACTATCCAAACAGGTGCAGAATAGGGAGAAATGGAGGGACGAATGATTTTATTGTCAAGAAGCTTTTGAATTTGACTTTGAATTTCAGCATTCATTGCTGGAGGATGTCGAAAAGATTTAACATAGATAGGACGGTCGTTTGTCGTGCGGATAAAATGTTTAGTTTGACTTGTAAAAGAAAGGTCACAATTTTCGTTATACATAATGTCTTTGAATTCCTTACAAAGAGGCAAAATTTTAGATTTTTCAAGAGGCGTGAGATGATCTAGTCTTAATTGTGTGTCAGGGTCGAAGGCTGTGTTGTATTGATTAGGGGGGTCAATTATATCGAATTGTTCTTGAGGTATGACCTTGACTCGATCGTGAAAGTTAATATTGACGTTTGGGTTTGGATTGGGGATTTTGCAAAAACCGTTTTCGATTTTTACGAGACTGTCGGGAATAATGTGATCATTTATAGAAAAAGAGGGCAAAAGTGCAGTGCCTTTTTTGTAATTGACAGGGACTATCAAGGAATTGACATGAAAATTTTGAATCGGCTGCTTTAAAGGTTCGTTATAGGCTAACGAAAAAGGAATGTTAATTTTGTTTAAAGTTAATATTCTATTTTCAAAGTCGACTATACCGTTTAAATTTTTAAGGTCTCTTGAGCCTATTAATGCATCAAAGTCCTTATGCCAGTCTAAAACACGCATTTTAAAATTTTCGTTTATTCCTAGTTCTTGTAATAAATTTAATTTTAAATTTTGATTTTCTTTGTATGTCTTTCTGCAGGCAGTTACTTCAAAAGGTTCAAAAAATATATTATCGGGGTACATTTTGGCTATTTTTGGGGAGATTATAGAGTCTGAGGCTCCTGAATCGATAAGAATTGTTATTTGCGTTTTTGGTAAATAAAAATATGGTAGTTCGATTTGTCGGGCAACGTTATTTAAGTCGACGGGGGATCCAAGGCTGTTTCCTGAAAATTTTCGCTTGCGGCGTTTGTTTGTAAATTATGTTCGTAAGAGCAGTTTTCTTGTTGGCTAGTGGGTTCTTCGTTATAAAAATGAGGATCGTAAAAATAGTCAGGGTTTTCTTCACTATAATTATTGTAAGTTTGATTTTCACAGGTTTGTTCGTAGGTTTGTTCGTAGTTTTGTTCGTAAGTTTGTTCTGGGTATGTTTCTACATTTGTCAAAAATCCTGAGGGTTTAAAAATTCCTGAAGGTCGATTGTATGGGGGTCTTTGATAGTGTTGCCTTGACGGACCAATTGTTGATGTCGACATAGGGGTTGGCTTGTCTAAAATGGGTTTATTTTGTGGGGCGAAGGCGTTAGTTGGTCTTCCAAAATTTTGAAAATTTTGAGGTTGATTTTGAAAAGGTCTAGGTTGATTAAAATTAAAGTTAGGTTGTCTAAATTGAGAGTTAAAAGGTGGATTAAAATTAAATTGTCTGGTAAACTGAGGGTTCGAAAAAGGTTGCATAAACGGGTTAAAACGTTGTTGGGGTGGTTTTGGTCTTATTTGATTAGTTTGGGGGTTGCGATTAAAATTTTGGTTTTGTCTAAAGTTATTGTTGGGTTTTAAAAATGAATTATTTCCTTTGTGCAAGTTCGAGTTATTACTTGTAAAATTGACTTGCGCTTCTACTATGTTATTACTCATGACGTCCTTGTAGGCTTCGTCTAAAGTTGCAGGAGTTTTAAGCATAAGAAGCGTTTTTAAAGAGTCTGGGGAGTTTGCGGTCAAAATTAAAACAGATACTTTTTCTACTTGAGATATAAGCAGTAACTTTTGTGCGTTATCTGCTACTTCACATTGAATTTTTCCAAAAATTCTTTGGCAAAAGGCCTTAAGTCTATCGATAAACTGCAAAATGTCTTCGTTTGCGTCAATTTTAATGTACTGAAGTTCTTGCATCAAAATTTCGTGATTAATTGGATCACCAAATTTTTGTCTTAAAGCTAACTTAATTTTTTCAAAAGTATTTAAATCTGGCCTTTCTAATAGAAAATTTTGAGCTTTGCCTACCAGTTTCGATTTTATGGCAGACAGGACCAATTTTTGTTGCTCAATAGAATTACCAAAATAAAGTTCATAAAATTCTTGTACAGAAATCAAAAAACTTTCTAAATGGGATTGACTGCCATCAAATGTGGGCAACAATGACGTGTAAAATTTAAGATTTTCCATTGTGTTAGAAAGTTCTTCGTTTTGTAAAGTGTTATCTAATTGGTTACTACTAACGCTACTTAAACTACTGTTAAAACTAGTGTTTAAATTTGCAAAATTTAAAGAATCAAAATTTTCTAAAAATCTATTTTCTAAATTATTTTCAGTATTTTCTTCTAAACTTTCTTCTATACTTTCTAATTGCTGTTGAGTGTCTAGTCTCGATGTCGACTGACCACTTAAATTTCTTAAACTACTTTGCAAACTACTTATTTGCTCAAAATTTAAATTTAAAGACGGTTTCTTCAAACTTGCTAGATAGTTTTCAATTTCAGTTTTAACGTTTTCTTTCTTATTTTCTGCTCCTAATCCTAGTTTTGTTTTGTTCTTTTCTAAAATATTCTTTAATCGCCTAGGCATCAAGAAAGTCAAAAAACTTACATAACAATCGAGGATAAATCCATAAGGCTTGTTCTGTAGAGGTTACGCCACCAAAAGGAATCCTATAAATGGGGGTTGACTTTAGCTTTTCTGCCTATGACACCGGGCTCAGTAGGGATGTGTCGTTGGTTAGGCTTTTGGCTTCGGCGGGACTCATACAACACGGTAGACGTCACTAGCTTCAACTCCAGGCTTTATTCCACAACACTTCTTTACGTTCGACGTCGTAAAAGGTATTTTCTTTTAAGAAAAAGTTCACAATTCGTACGGGACGTAAAGTTCGGTTTGAATAGCGCACTAAGACTTAAAAGTCACTTTCGTACAACGGAAAACCGATAAAGGACGAAATCGCACTATCCTGTTCGCAGCGCCAATTAAATACGAAGTCCGGTGACGTAGCTTTTAAAAAACTTTTTATTTGAAAAGACTACAAAAAATACTTATAACTAAAATGACCAATACAACTTGTAAAAGTATAATGATACCTAATTAGACCATTTGGGTGCATATATAAACTTCAATGTACGGCGTCAGCAATATATTTGTTATTACAAACAAGATGAGATGTTATTATTCCAGGGATATTACTTGCGAAACCCCGATGTGTATTATTATCGGGTGGCGATTTTTCTATACTATGTTAACCATAACTACCTGCGCAATTTAATGACATGACTTTGAAAATATACCAAAATGTGACTAAATTGTAAACTCGGTTATTAATAAAAGTACCGTTCTGTGGTATTTACCTTACTGGCCTCTCAGGACTTTACCCTGTACATTGAAAAAGATAATTTACAAAACATATAATCATGTACCCCCACCTCTACCTACGGTGACAAGCATATCGAAGCATTCTATGAAGATATCTCAAAAGCCATGGAAGATCACAAAACCCATCTGACACTAGTATTGGGAGATTTCAATGCCAAATTAGGTAAGAAGATGAACATCGAAGAGACTAAAATAGGAGACTTTGGATATGGAGAAAGGAATGACAGGGCCACAACCTTAATGAATGATCCAGAAAAAAACAGCTGTATGCAATGAACTCGTTCTATAGAAAGCAACCGCAACGAAAGTGGACATGGCCCAGCCCTAATGGAATAAAGAAAAACGAAATTGATTACATACTAACTACTGATAAAAAATATTGTTAGAGATGTAACAGTCCTAAACAGCCTTACAACAGGCAGTGATCACAGGATGGTCAGAACCAAAATCTGCATTGATTACAATTTCGAATTGAAAAGAAAAATTAATAATAACAATGAACAACTTGACATGAACAAACTTACACAAAATAAAGCCATATACAAAGAAGGGCTAAAGAAACAGCTAACCCAATACTTAGGATGCGAAAATGAAAATATAGATGAAATAAATGATACGCTGACAAGAGCTATGACCAAAGTAGGAAAAGATATCGCACAAAAAGATAGATAGAGGGAAAATTGTATATCAGAAGAAATAAAGAGCGGACCCCCGAGAGAGAAGGAAAAAGCACATATATAGAATACACAGAAATAAATAAAACTATAAGAAAAATAATAAAAGAAAATAAAAGAAAGAGCCAAGAAATTAAAGTTAAGAGGGTTATAGAAAATAACAGAAATATGAAATGTCTAAGGGCGACTCTAGGTAGATAATAAAATAATTAAAATAA
Organism: Aspidapion aeneum; assembly: GCA_963576565.1. Lineage (NCBI taxonomy): Eukaryota > Metazoa > Arthropoda > Insecta > Coleoptera > Brentidae > Aspidapion > Aspidapion aeneum. Next base: position 108,529,835 of record OY755043.1, read on the forward strand.
TAGAAATATAGAAACTAACGTTAAAGAAGATATCATAAATATCACACAACTATTCTATACATAATTCTACCAAGCAAAAAGGGAACAATCACGAGAGACCATGAAGAAACTCCAAACAAAAATAAAGAACATTAACTCAGAGCCACAACCTCAAATAAGCAAAGCGGGAATAAAGAGAACATTAAAGAAAATTAAAAATAACAAATCACCTGGAAGAGATGGAGTAACTACAGAAATTCTCAAGTACGGTAGTAAAGCTGTAGTTAATACCCTCCATATTTTCCTGAACAAAATACTAAACGAAAAAATAATCCCAAATAAAAAGAAAGGCGATAGAGCAGACCTAAAAAACTATCGACCTATAACACTCCTTAATGTAACTTATAAGGTTTTCACGAAAATAACAGATAGACTAACAACAATATTTGACGGATATCAATCAAAGGAACAAGAAGGCTTTAGAAAAAGTTTCAGTACAGTTGACCACTTACTAACTATAAAATTCCTAATAGAACGAGCCAGCGATAATAACATTCCACTATATGCTGCGTTAATTGACTTCGAAAAAGCTTTCGATAGCATTGAGCACTGGGCAGTAAAAGCATCTTTAATTAATAGCCAAATAGATCACAAATACACATACTTAATAGCCAACATATATAGCCAAACAATGTTAGTTTTACACTTTGTATTTTTGTTTTTAGATGAAAACACTTGAAATCAACTTAGGTTCGAAACCGGTCTGGTTAAAATTTGATTTTTGAATGATTAAACAAATTTCTTAAAAAAGAGATCTTTTATTGATCAAAATTTAAAGGTTTTTAAGTGTGGAGTAAAGGACAAATCCCACCAAATCAGTTGACAACAAACAAAAAAAAAGTAGAGGAAAACTTCAAATGAGATGCGCAGACGATTTGAAGAAACATGCGGGAACTAGATGGATGAACACGGCGACAGATAAAGAAGAGTAGAAGATACTGAGGGAAGTCTATGTCCAAAGATGGATTGAAGAAGGCAAAAAACATGGATAGAAAGATAGGGGCAGGCTGGAGGCCCGGCTTCTCCCACATACCTAAGAATTTTTGTATAGATTTTTTAAGTATTTCAACAGTATTTCTTGAGTAAAAAAATAAAATCTGGATCCGTATTGCCTTCAAAAATTTGGTCAACTGAGAGAATTATAAGCTATTCTGTTTGTTTTACACATAAACAAAAAGAAATATTGATTTTCATACAAGTGCGATTTTGCATCCAGTGTAAATTTTTGACAGTCCCGAGCCAGTTTTAGTGCACTACTCCACTAATGGAATACGTTATAAGTAAGGACACTCATCGTCAAGCAAGCTTTGCCTTTACGATGAGTGTCCTTAGTTATAAGACATAACTTCACACCGATAGACGTAATGAATAAAATGTTCAAATAAAAAATATTGTTTTTGTTTTTCTTAATCGCAAACATTACCGACTACTATATAAATATCTGGCATTACAAATTTACCTTTGTGTGGGTATTAAAAACATTTTAGTAACACAACTGTTTTATATTTTTTTCCTGTAATTTTTTTACAAACATCTAAATGCCTCTTTACTTATTCATCAGCAGGTCAAATATTTACCGATAAATGTCTTTTTTTCAACAACCGGCCTACCTCAATGGTTAAACGGCAAAACTCTCTACAAACATGCAGACAAACATCATGGATAAAATCTGTCATACCATACAACTAGACAGATAAGTACCCACTTTAGTTAGGTAAATCACTTTACAAAATGGGCTAATGCAAGAGTTATTGTATTTTGTTTGTTCTGATGTTATCGAATTATAAGATTGAAGTGATAAAGCGTTTTTAAGTGCTGATGAAGTTTGATATTGGTGCTTTTGACCACGTCAGCATGCTTATCTGAGGGCACGGCAGTGCCTTACCAAATTCGCGTAAACGGCTGTACCATCTTTCTGAAACATTTCAGTCCATATTTGACCTACCTGAAACTCTACTTCGAAATGAGCTACGAAACTCAAACGTTGCACAGTCGTAGATCTTCATAGAGTTAACAACCCCTCCAACTTTAATAGACTCATAAAGTAGTGAAGTAGTTACGAAATTTCAGAAAACGTCGAATTTACCACTCACTCACTCATGTATAGATCAACAAAATTCTACTATACTTCCAGACGTGCTACAAAGCTGAATTTTGGCAGACTGATAGAAATTATTATCAAACCCTTGGCAAAAATAAAAAAAACCTAAAATTCTAATTTACTTCCCTTCCCTTTACATGTAAAGTTATGGAAAAGTAACATTGTCCACTTCCAGGAATGCTAGAGAGCTGGAAATATGAAAAAACTATGGAAAAAAATTTAAAAACTCCAAAATATTCATGTGCTGCCCTCCCCTATAAATGTAAAATTATGTTAAATTAACATTGCCCACTTCCAGAAAAAAATTAGGACCCCAGTATTTTAAATAAATTCCCTTCCCTATAAATGTAAAATTTTGTAAAAGTAACACTGCCCACTTCCAGAAACGCTAGATGGCTGAGTTTTGGAAAACTGATAGGAACTATGATAAAACAACGGGAAAAAAATTAAAAACACCAAAGCTTTAATTTACTGCCCTCCCCCACAAATGTAAATTTATGGAAAGGTAAAATTGTCCAATTCCAGGAACGTTAGAGAGCTGAGGCTGACAGGAACTATAATAAAACCATAGGAACAAATTAAAAAACATCAACATTTTTAATAAGGCATTGCAAAAGTGTTGAACAATATTCCGCATATTTTACCACTTTAAAACTTAAATATTATTCAAATCCTTTAAAAAAGGAGTGAAATCATAACAAAAACACATTTGGAAGTATTTTTCTAAACTTGGCTATAACGATGGCGGAAGTATCAAATCTACTTGCTGTGAAATTATGAACAGTTGGGTTCGATTACCTCTCAAATTTTGTAGGCAACCAGTGTAGAGTATAGCGGCCTACTCTCCAGTCAATCTTCAGTAACAGACGTCAGCGAGCGACAATATCTGTCACATGCAGGGACTCTAAATTGACCCTGCAAATTGGCTAATGAGTAGGCCGATATAATATGGATCTTTCTCTGTGTCAAAGTGGCTGTAGAATGAAGGAAGATGGCGCAGCACACAGTTTAGTTTATACTTGTTTTTTGCTTGGGTTGGAAAAAGTGCTTCCTAACAAAAAAACAACAAAAACTAAAAAACGCACAAGCTACACATCATTTTTCCTAATCTTAACCTAATACAGTAAAACGAAACGTCTGAGATCTTCAGATTCTACTTTATTAGCTCACACATATACTATACTATAGTAGTGTGAGCTATGGTGATCCTAATTTTTTCGAGAAAAAAAAAGTTGCTCCGATTTCAAAATTTTTTATATATCTTTGCGTTTCAGATGATTTTGAAACTTTTTTGTTGCGCCGTCTGTCTATCTGTCTGTCTGTCTGTCTGTATGTCTGTCTGAGTGTCTGTATGTCTGTCTGTAACGACCAACGCGCATAACTCAAAAACCGCTTGGCCGATTTTAATGAAATTTGGTACCTAGGCTGGGTCTTGGGTCGAGATGGTCCCGTTTAAAAATGAACAAAATTCACCGAACAGAAATCAAATAAAAGGGTGGGGGTAGATTTCAAAAATTAGAGTTTATGTGAAAATATGGCGTGTGTGATATCAAACGAAAGGTAATTGAGTTTGCAGTTAAACAAAATACATTTTAATTTATTTGAAAAAAAAGGGTGGGGGTATATTTTAAAAATTAGAGTTTAAGTGAAAATATGGCGTGTGTGATATCAAACGAAAGGTAATTGAGTCCGGAGTTTAACAAAATACATTTTAGTTTTTTGTTTTTTTTAAGGGTGGGGGTAGATTTCAAAAATTTGAGTTTAAGTCAAAACATGGCTTGTGGGATATCAAACAAAAGGTAATTTAGTCTGGAGTTAAATAAAATATATTTCAGTTTTTAGTTATATTATCTCACACGTACACTATAACTATAGTACCTAGTGTGAGCTTAGGGGCCCATATATTGGCAGAGTATTTTTTCTGAAACTAATTTCTGGTGTACACTCAGCAGCATGTATAATCGCTTAATCTATCCTCTGAAAAGATCGTTCTACTACGGATCATCAGTTTTTTGGTGATCCCTGGTCCTACGGTATACTACATGCCAATGCTTGCAAAATATGTGGAGCAGTTTTATTGATGGAAAAAAATTACGCTTGCTTGACAACTTCTGCGACATCCAAACTTTTCAACTCCTCTTTATTAATCTTTTTTACCTCTCCAGAAGTTGAAGTTGTTGTGTTGTATAATTTAACCTCATCCTCAAGCCCGTTTGAACGATAAAATTCTGAAAATTGTTTAATGCGTATCTTACATATTGAATGACAAGTCGAGCATAACAAACGGAGTTAGTGCTAATAGTTCAAAAGTAGGTTTTCGTCGGAAAAGCAATGCTTTAAAAACATTATCAGAGGCTCCAAATAAGGTATTAATAAAGATTTTTCTCAGTACTCTGGTAAGTTACCTATTTGCTGGATCGTTCATACGATTTTGCTGTCGCCCAACTATCCTTGGCACCTGTAACTCTATTCCAATGATTTCGGCATGTGTGTTGGCTTCAGCTAATATAGTGTCCATGACTCCTTCTGCAGATGCGGTGATGTGTGAAACATTTTAATAACGTCAAAATACTGTATAAGTTAAAAACATAATGTTAGGTTGGATGTTAGTTCTAACGTCATATTCATAGTGAAAAAGAAGCTTAATAACCCGTTTTCTGACGTTAGAAAAATAATCTTATGTTTTTATAACGTTTTTTTAAAGTGTTTTTCGAACGTTAAAAAAATATTGATTTTTAACAGTGAAAAAGAAATGTTTTTCTAACATTGAAAAATAAATGTTTTTTTAACAATGAAAAAATATATTTTTTTCAAATATTTCTAAAGATAGGGTAACATAAATAATGTAAATAAAATTCTTCTATTTTGGAAACGCAGGGCAGCAACAGTCCGTTGAGGTTTTCGTGAACTCAGCACTCAGTAAAGGCAATTCGGCTCGTAGCTTCTGAAAATAAAATTTTAAATTCTATGTAAAAAATAATTTGTAGTAAGTGCCTCGCGACGAGGCCAAACAATTCATGCTCAAGTGAATACAAGGCAAACAATTTCAAGGCGCGTATTCACTTTAGCATGAATGCAAACGAAGCATTCGTTTGGTCCCGCTGCGAGGCTTGCGAAGTAGCAGTTTGCTAAACCTCGCCTATGTAACATTTATTTATCAATAAAGATGATTTACTATTATTATATAATTCTGCCTCAAATGAATACGCGGCTTAAGGTCCGGCGGCTAATCGTCCGCGGTGAATTTTCGCATTCCCTGTCTGATTACCTATAGGGATGCGATATTACATACAAAACCATTTTTTTTCTTTTGTTTCCTTTTTCTTACCTGATTTTGTGGTGCTTCATTTAGATCACTGCACAGACATTTGTTGTTCTTTAACTATACCATCTTTCCCACACAACTGGAGTAATATTCCGATCCAAATATGTATTCACTATCAATATTAATAATTGTGCTTAATATTATGTTTGTTTCTGCAAAATGCAAATATTTTAACCAAAATTACAAAAAGCGTCTTTGCTACCGACTCGTATCATCTCGCAGCGAAACGCAACTAATGGCGATGTTTAGGTAGTGAGACTGCTATACTATAGAGGGCGCTGCCATCGCGCCCTCTATAGTATATATTTTTTTAATGTTTAAAAAACAAAACATTTATTAGCTTTCTAATATCTTAAATTCAACGTTAGAAGTGAGATCTAGGAGAAACATATATTAATGGTATTATTTTTAATGTTAGTGAAATTATGGTTTTTTTTAATGCTGGTTTCTTAACGTTATTAAGAAAGATATTTTTGGTAATGCTTTTACATGAAATTTTCGTTAGGATTTTCTACATGTTTTTTTAATGTCAAAAAGACTTAATTTTAACACAAATTTGTGTTAGAAAAAAACTTTTTTTTTCAACATTTATTTACCGTTTTTTACAATTTTGTGCTTAGTGGGATTGCAATAAATCTTAACATTAAGATTACAAGATATTAGTCACAGGTTCCAAAAGCGAAAAATACTTTGCTATCAGGCACAGGGAAATAATAATAACCGGCCTTGTTATAGCACTGTAAAGCTGACACGTAACCTTTCTAGCTACGGAATTATGGTCTGTTTGATAGTTTTTGAAGGCCTACAAGCATGCCCAAAAAACTGTCTTTAAATACATTAATAATTTTGCGTTTTTAAGACCATTATATCTCACAAGGGATTGAACTATTTGGCTCATCCTTTCTGCTTAAAACAAATTCACAAAAAAAAACGAAATAATAATAAATAAATAATAAATAAATAGAAAGAGCAAAATAATTATGTTTTCATGTTTGGCATTTTTTTTTGAGCAAGGCTGCAAGTACGCTACTGCCAATGTCAATTCGTAACATATCTCTACGAAATAGTACTGGGTATTGGTTGAAAATTATTTAAAAACCCATTTACTTTGCATGCACTCCATTTATAGCCATTTTGCGAACAAAATTTTTAATAACATGTATGTAAGGGATCCCCAAACTAATATAACACGACTCCGCCACAACATACCAACACACCTCGCGATTCACCAGTCTGGGCATAAAGCTTTATCATCGTTTTCATTTCTATTTGTTTTATTTAATAGCTATTGTTATATTTAATATTTAAATGTTTTTGTACCTTTTCATGTTACACTGCCGTTTCCGTTAATATTTCCCGCATTTTTATTAAAATTTGTAATAATTAAATAATTAGATAGACCCTTGATTTAAAGCCACATAGTACAAAGTAAGAAAAACATACACGTTTTTAAGCTTAAAGATTTTTTAACGTTATTCCCAAAACAACGTTTTTTGGTGTGATTTGAATGTGGTTTTCAAAACAAAGTGAAATAACGACCCACTGTCAGTGGTACACCCAGGAATATGTCTTGGGGGGGGCGGGGGGTTCGGTTCGGTTCATTAGGGGGGGGGGGGGTGCGGATATTGTGTTTTTTCATGAAATATGTGAAAAATATGTAAAAATATTTAAGGCTTAAGTGGGGGCCGGGCCCCGAGCCCATGCCTACTGTTACTATTATTGTGCTATGGAGCAACCTATTATTTATAGAAAAACTATAGGTATTTTTATTAATAATTTAAAAAATTATATAACCAAAATTAATTATTAAATATATTACCCAGTACAAAGCAATCGATAAAAGCGAATAACACTTTTTTTCCATTTAACTAGTTTCAAAAAAGAACCTGACAACGTACAAAAAATTTTAACTGCTCTAAATTCCCTAAAATGATCTAACTTCTATCTATTTATTGTCTATGTGAACGAAATCGGGTGCCTGTACCCGAATAAAATAGAGAATTTACGCACAAACAGTTCACGATAGGATAGACCCAAGAGGGGCGCTTCCTCGACTCCCCAGCGGCCCCCCACTAATAACGGAGGAGGCGTGGCCGCCGCGAGTGAGAACGATATCATGCGCTGTCTGTGTTCAACCGCACAAGTGCGCGGTACATTGTGCGGTCCGTCGCAAAGATACCCGTGCTTTTGCCATGCCTGAGCTCTTCGGTCGCTAAGGTATTCTCGCTTATTGAGTGACATGCGCGCAGGGGGTGGCCCTCGAAACGTCAATTTTATTTTTCGAGTGTGTGTACATTCGACGCTCATTACACCTAATTTTTTTTCGCGAGGCGCCCTCTTTTGTTTACCCTCGAGAACGTGTGTCGGCGCGTTTGAACTTTACATAGCTGCAGCGGCAATTAAAAAAAGGACCTGTCACCGGTGTTTTTAATGTGCCTTTGATTCGCGCCTAGGGACAAAAAGACAAAAGATCTACTTGACTTGAACTGTGCGAACGCTTTCTTCAAGAGGCCCATAGTGTAAACTTTTTTTAAATGTAATGCTCAGTGTTAAAAAAAAAATGAAGAAAGAATGAACTGAGTTAATTTAAATCTACTTTCAAAAATAGGGGAATTATTTAATGATATTTCTTCAAAATCTAGTCCAACTTAAAGTGACCTAAAAACAGACAAATAAATCAAAGAAGAAGTAAGTGAAAAAGTTTTTGAAATGTACCTACAAATTGAGATCTAACTGAAATAAGCAGTTCATAAAACAGCTGACAAAGTATTAGGGAGGACATGAGATGACAGTTGAGTGTTGAAATCCTAATTGTGCAGTTTTATTTAGTTTTTTGTTTTTGTTTTCGCGCCGTGTGTAGCGGCAAAGATTTTAAAGTGTCAGCCAGCTGTGAGAGGGAGCGCTCGTCGTCGAGCTTTAGGCAGATGGGAGTGTTTGAGGAGCGAGCTTATCATACCTCCGGGATGCACTGGGTAAGATATTATTTTTTAAATGGGATAATTTAATATTTCATTCTGCAATTAACTTCCAAACCAATATCAGGAGGCACACAGCAAACATAGTGCATCAGTGTTACGTGTAACACTACGCTTCCCGTCCAGTCGTCAAGACATCCCTCAAATTCAGATAGGCGGTATAGAGTGGTGCCGTCTGGTGATTCCCATAACGCGGGTCAGATTTGACAGTTGTTACCGATTCGCCGTGGTATTTTTATATTCGGTATTTGTTATTATATTATTTTGCACATTGTTTCCTATACAGAGTTTGTGTTTTACTGAAAGAATCATTTTCGATATGGAATGACGATGACAAATAAAACTTTGTTAACTGTAAAAAACCCTGCCCTATATTAAAGGAAACGTAAATAAAACTAGAGGTTAAAGACAAAATATGTCATAATTTCCGGAAATCGTAGGACCTGCAGTAAGTGTGGGCACCTAGGCAGCAAGAGGTCATCAAATGACATCTTTTCTACGTCGAAAAATTGTCTACCAAAAAATATTTTTATTTTTGACGTCTTAAATAGGTCATTTATTAGTAACTACCCATGCAGCATACATTGCCCGAGGGGCGTACATTCAAAAAAACATAGATGGCGCCCCAGTCAACATTACTCCGACATGATACGAAGTGGAAATATATGTATAATTGATTAAATTTTAAATGAAGAAAAAACTTCGAGGATTTGCATCGAGGTAGAGATGGACGTCCACTCTTCTGACCGAATAGGTTTTTGTTAAACTTGTATCTAATTCTAATATGATTTCCACTTGTTCCAACTGCGAACCTATTTTATGGCTTAGTTCCGTTCACTGCTGTTTACAACTGTAGGGCATATTCCATAAATTCAGACGACTTTTTAAGATTAAAAAAAGTCATAAAGACCCCAACTAACACAAAGTGTTGCTCAACAGCTGCCCCAACTTCGGGGCTACGAATATCAGAACACTGTTTGGTCATTGTGACACTCTTGCGAAGTTAATAGGGCTGTCTAACAAAACATATGATCAAATCCAAGATGTCTTCCATAGGACAAACAAACCGATTTCCCATAAGCCGTAATGTTAACAAAAACGTAAATTTCACAAAAACGACAAGAGCTTCAGTCTCAAGAATTAATCAGATTTAAGAACGGATCCTTTGTGCATATGGGAAAAATGCGTTTTTCTTAAAAATATTAAACTAAAGCGAAAAAATCTGAAATAAATGGGACCATGTTTTCTAGAAAAAAGTAGGTTATGTTTTTGTTTATTTTGTTTTTTCTTTAAATTTTTTCTAGTTTTTTTACTTATTTTGAATTATTACATGGGCGCACCAAGGGGCCGGGGGGCTAGGGGCCCGGACCCCCCAAACCACATATTTTTTTAGATATTTTCCATTTATTTCATGAATAAAAAGAAAAATAGCATAAAGTACAACATCATGGGACCTCTGGGGGCCCCCCAAAGATATCGGGCCCCCAAAGGTTTTGGGTCCCCCCAAGACATATTTCTGGGTGCACCACTGATTATTATGTCAAGTTTTTTTGGTGTTGTGAATTGTGGCAGCGGAGGAAGTAATGATAATGTTAGTTTTCATTGAATTTGAAGTTTTTTGACCAATGAATCAATGAACTATCAGCCCAAGGTAGGGGGAAGTGGATAAGTAGTTCTATTCAAAGAGCTCACTTCAAAGCTCACTTAACAGAGACGAAATTGAAATAGACTAAACTTTTCTCATCAGATTCAGGTTTTCTATTAGGATCTTTTGTTGTACTTGACTAAACCTTTTGCTAAGTAATAGGCCTTCTATAGCGTTAAACTGTGAAAAATATTTCACTATGATTTTTCGGTTTAGACAAATTTTAATCGTGTTAACCCTCCAGTAGTGACATGAAAAAGCGGCACAACTTATAGGTAGGTCAGTCCAACAGATCAATATACACATATGAGTTTTAACCAAGGTTGGTCAAGCAAACTTCTAATAAGTACTTTACAAAATATGTTTATTTAAAAAAAATATAAGTAAACATAGGTAATATAAAAAAAAACTTGCAAAATTAAAATACAGTGCATCACTATATGATTTTCCATGAACTATAATACATAGGGCCTAAGTACAGTACATCAGCTCACAACAGTACTGTTCAAATTTTACAACAGTACAATATTTGCTGTTGTATTACTACTATTACTTTTATTACTGTTTTTTTGTAACAATATTTGCTCAATTATGTATCTAAAAGTTTATGCAAATAAATATATACTCTACTCTACAATTGGGCGTAACAGCATATGACCCATTAGGACCCAAGTTTTTTTGAGAAAAATTGAAAAAAAACTTATTTGTTTTTCTTGTGGTCATCAAGGTCAACAAAGATGACTTTTTTTTCCATCTATTTTTTGATGCCATAAAAAATTTTTTTTGGTAATAAGCTCAGAACAGTACCGTAGAAATTTCACAACAGGACTCATAGTAGGTCCAGTGAGATGCTATACAAATTTTACGGTGTACAAGTTTTAGGTGTCAAAAAGCATGGAAATAAAGAAAAATTTGCACCAAAATAGTTTAGGATAAAAAGAGGTTTGAGTTAGGGAGATTGTCAAATTCACCAGTTTATTCTAAACTGTTTTGAGGGCTGTAAAATAAATAGTTGTTAAAGAAAAAGAAACTTTGATGATACAGGACTCCGCTGGACACTATACAGGACGCTACACTACCAAGAGTTTATTTAAGAGTTCTGTAGGATGGTGTACAAATTTGGTTCAGCTCATTACCCACACTTTAACCTCATATTGTTTTCCTTTTCTTTCTTTTCTAGACCCTTTTCTCAACCATAATTTTTTTAATTTTTCAACCTTTTTGAAACAATAATCCATTCAGGAGAGACCCAGTCAGGATCATTGCTGTATTCTAGTTTTGAAAGTTGCTTGCCTAGAATAGTAAAAAAATCATAGTGAAGTATTTCTTACAGTTTAACTCAATTCTATGTTACACTTCTGCAAAAGGTCCACTCGAGCACAAAAAAAGATCCCAATAGAAAAGTGTGCCAAAATGGCAGTTACACATATATCCAAAACAAACCTGACAAAAAACTTTCGAATATTTCAATTTATCCTCTGTTAAGTCAGGTAATAGAGCACTTATCCACTTTCTTAGATGATTTTTTTAAGGTCAAAATACTTGGCATTCCATCAAAACTAACATTATCAAGATCTCCCCAGCTGCCACAATTCATAACAGCACAGAAACTAATAATAATTATTCAAACTGAGTAAAAAACTAGAAAAAAAGTTAAAAAAAAACAAAAGTAAATAAAAACATAACGTGACTTTTTCAACAAAACATGGTCCCTTTTATTTGAGATTTACTGGCTTTAATTGATTTTTTTTAAGAAAAACGCATTTTTCCCATGTGTACAAAGGATCAATACTTAAAACAGCATCTTTGTTGTAAATTAAATCGTTTCACTTTTTTTTTAAATTACGTTTTTGTTAACATTGCGGCTTATGGGAAAACGCTTTGTTTGTCCTATGGCAACCATCTTGGATCGAAAAACAGCTGATCGTGACAGTTCGTTAGACAAGCTAATTAGACGGTGTTGACAGGCCACGCCCCTGAAAGAATCAGCTGTTCTCGGGGGCATTGAGTGTTATTTACTCAATATCGGGGGGCTGACTTTTATATTGGGTCTTATGGGAGGTCAGACTTTTTTTATGATATTTTCAAAACGGCACTACAAATTTCCGCGAAATTTCAGTGAAATATTCTCAGACACCATCCCGATATACCACCAAAGTTTTGTAAGGATGCAAGATGACTAAAAGGTTAAAATAAATAGTAATCTGTAATTGTCGCATTCGCTTTTGCTTTAAATTTAATTTTAGTGTGACGTAATAAAGCGGCTCTGAAAAATTAAGGATTACTATACATTTAAAAAAAGATGTTCTGCAAGAATATAGTTAAAACAATCTCAAAACCGGCTTTATTTTTTTTAAAATCAAATATTTATGAAACGTAATTCCAACTTCAATATTTTAAAAACAATCAGCTGTGTCATGACATGACCATCAAAAAAAAATCAGCCCCAGATGTGACGTCAACAAAGTGGAGGATCGTGGCCCGTCCGTTTTGATAGCCCTGGTCAACAACGTGGAGGATCTTGCCCGTCCGTATTGATTAAGGTCACTCATCGTCAAGCAAGCTTTACAGGTAGCGAAGCTAACGTCAGGCTTTCTATTTTTTGGTTATAATTTTTGACATGTTTTCCTCGTTTTCGCATTGGCGGCTCATTGATATTTTAAAAATGTGGTTTCAACACAGTCTAAAGATCTATTTATTATTGATACAGTTTCAAAATAGTTTACAGCATAACTTTTTAATTCTAATTACATAAATATGTATAGTTTAGGTACCTTCATACTGTGTAAAACAACATCTTCAAAATAACACAGAACCGCCAATGCGAAACCGAGGAAAACATGTCAAAAATAATAACCAAAAAATAGAAACCCTGACGTTAGCTTCGCTCAAGGCCAACACAAAAATAGAGGCCACGACCCTAAAAAAATCAGCTGTTCTTCCGGGGCTGAATTTTACATTGGGTCGTATGGGAGGTCAGGCGTTTTTTTATGATATTGTCAAAATGGCAATACAGATTTCCGCAAAATTTCAGTGAAATATTCTCAGACACCATCCCGATGTTCCACCAAAGGTTTGTAAGGACGCAACATGAATAAAAGGTTAAAATCTTCAAGATTTAGCATTCCTTATTTTGAATTCAAATTACCCGCCATGTACCACATGCCAACTGTTATATTTGACATGTATTTGACTTTGTCATCTGTGATTATCACATTCGCTTCTGTTTTAAACTTAATTTTTGTGTAAGCTAATGAAGCGGTTTTGAAAAATTAAGGATTACTATAGATTTTAAAAAAATTGTTCTAAAAGAATATAGTAAAAAAAATCTCAAAACCGGCCTTATTTAAAAAAAAATCAAATATACATGAACCGTCATTCCAACTTCAATATTTTAATGACAATCAGCTGTGTCGTAACGTGGCCAATAAAAAAAAATCAGCCCCGGATGTGACGTCAACAAAGTGGAGGATCGTGGCCCGTCCGTTTTGATAGCCCTGCTTCGCTACCTGTAAAGCTTGCTTGACGATGAGTGACCTTAGTATTGATAGCCCTGAACTGACAAAGAGAGTGGCTCACGCTGTATCTGGGAACTATCAAAATGTAACGAGATGTGCTTTTCCCTTAGACTTTTCCCTGTATTTATTTAGCTTAATGTCAATAATTGTCCAAGTATTTCAAAAAACATGACCAATGTTGACATAGGTAGATATCTATCTATCTTCTTATAAATAATGAACCAATTTGAAAATCCAATAGCATAGCACAACTAAAGCTATGGAAAACTTCAATGAATTCACCTTCAAATGAAGAAAAGGGATCAAATTTAGAATCGCATGAAAGTCAAACGCGTGAGTCTCAAGACACTACGTCTAGTTCTATACGGAAAAATTCGCAACATAAAAGTAAAACAACCAGATTTGGAAAAGTACAAAGTCACGAATTTGAACATATATTATTGCGCAAAAGAGTCCTGGTGATTTTAAATGGTTTTTCTTTTGGAATAACATTTTTGAAGTTAGTATTTGGCTTGATAATGTTGGAAACAAAAACAATGAAACATTTTGGTAGATCAGTAATAATAATTGAGTTTTTTACTATCATGGTTTTGGGTTTGTATCAATATGCGATTGTAAGCAATCGTCGGAAAATGGCAATTGCATATACTGTCGTGACGTTAGTTTTATCCAATACTGCAGATTGTATTGTGACAATAATTTTCTTTGTAAAAAATAGGGTAGAAAAACATGTAGAACTCGATGAAGCCACTGTATGTACAAAAGCTTCTCACATACTTTTATGTACAGTTTGGTTCACATATTACTGGAGAATCACTGAAATTAAAATGGCCGCATTTTCACAAATAATTCTGACACGACAATCCATAAGTCGACATTCGATGAGAAATTTGGTAGCAAATTTAGTATCACAAATAGAACTTCAAGAAACTTCTGCGAATATAGATTCAAATAGTAGAGAAAACTCAGTAGAATCCACAGCTTCTGGTCCATCTGCTCCAAGAATGAGTTATCTGTTTAAAAGTTTCTTACAATCAAGTGACACATTGATACACGATAAAAATGTGAACTAATATTTTTTCCAATAAAATAAATTGAGTGATGATACCAGCAATAAAACTGTAATAGAATATCTTCGCTTAAATAAAAGAAACTAACCTGGTATTTGTCAATGGTTTTCTTTTGAAGTATGTACTCCAAAGACACAAACTTAATCTTAAAAACAAAAACAATGCTGTCGCATTCTTAAAGATTTGCTCATTACTGTAGATTTAATGGCAAATGTGGAATTACTGGAATTACAGAAAATTTTAAGTACATTTCTCGACAATAATGGATATAAATAGTGGAGAATAACTTTTAGTCTATCTGGTTCAATATTAAGACCTATGTTTACATTTTACTTACGATAAAGTGATATCCTTTCAAATATACATAAATAAAATATTTTTGTCATAAAATAATTAATTGTAGTCTAATTAATAGTGATACCGGTATTTACGTTTTGGTCCTAAAAAATACTAATAATAATAATATAATAATAAAACATTATTCCCTAAGAAGCTTGGTGGTTGTAAATAACTTTTGTATTTTTTCGTTATTGAAATTTTATACCTATTGTTTTTCTTGAGTTAAGGATTAGAGACCCCCTATGTATGACATATTTTAAAGAAATATGCCTTTACAGAGTCTCTACTAGGGAGAAGCAAAAACCTTTTGTATAGATTTGCAATTGTAAGCAATCACAGAAAAATAGGAGGAAGTTTAAGGAGGTACAGGATGTCTCATTATATTTTTTCCCACCCTTTTAGACCATTAATAATTGATATTGGAATATACAAAAAATTGTGTTCGAATTCGCAAAATTTTTACTTTTAAATTGCATCTTGACTTTATTCCTGATGCTTACCATATTTGACAGGCGCTCAAATTTATAGTTTTTGTAAATTGGATGCTCTTTATATTATTTAATTATTAGATTAGGCTTGGAACATATTTTCCAAAAATACCCCATGTCGCAGTTTAGAGCCATAGTTTCTGAAATATTAGTAATTATTTTTTAAAATGATAAAAATATAACAGTACCGCTTTTGTGTTAATTTTAGTGTCCTTATTCCAAATTATGTTAGTCCCCATGTATCAACAGTGACAATGACATGATGTGACACGACAAATAAACTTTATCGTTACCGGTTGTCATTTTGGGCCAAGGTCTGTAGACCTTGATTTTGGGCTTCATTTAAAAATAGTTATTTACCTAACTAGTGCGGAAAGTGATACTTTTACGCACGCGACGGCAGTTGCCCGAACGACCCTTTGCGGAGTTCGGGCACGCCGTCAAGGGCGGAAAAGGCACTTTCCGCAAGAGTTAGGTACAAAATTTTTCCTAGTTGCATAAAAAGCTTGGTTTTACATTTTAATATATTTGGTATTTTTTACATTAAAACAGCAAAAAACAAATTCTGTTTTCATTTTTAATTTAATTGAGTTTATAAATGGGTCAATAAGTCTAATTAGGCCTCATTTTTAATTTAATTGAGTTTATAAATGGGTCAATAAGTCTAATTAGGCCTAAAATTCACGGCGTGCGGAAAGTTCAACTTTCCGCACGCAAATGCGTGCGTAAAAGTGCACTTTTACGCACGCAAGTAGGAAAAATATATTTGCCATTATCACTATACATGGGGAATAACATCGTTGGAAATAAGGACACTGAAATGGTAATGTTATTTTTTTATCATTCATCATCAACTATTTATCAAGATTGCGACATATGGGGTATTTTTGGAAAGTATATTCCAAGCCTAATCTATTAATTAAATAATATAAAGAGCATCCAATTTACAAAAACTATAAATTTGAGCGCGTGTCAAATACGGTAAGCATCAAGAATAAACACAATTTCTTTTATATTCCTATATCAATTATTAATGGTGTAAAAGGGTGGGAAAAAATATAATGAGACACCCTGTACAGGGTGATTTTTTATAATCCTACCTCGCCATATCTTTGTTGTTATTTGCCGTAGACAAATCAAAAATTTTATTAGATAATGGATTATTGACCATTTTTAGCCTTTGCCACTTTTTCGACAGCTGTCTACGAGTTACAAGAATTTAAAAAAATTTTATACAGCAAACACCTATTTTTAATTACATTTTTAGATTTCTGTATCGTTCTGATTTAAAAAAGTACAATACGTCTATGCTGCGATAAATATTTTTAAAAAAATAACTTATTATTTATCCATTAAGATCGTATCATTTTACACTGATTTGGTTTTAGTACCATATAAATTTTGACAAATTAAATTAATATTTATCGCTGCATATTTTCTAATTAAAAACAGGGTGTTCCAATTAAATTTTTTTTCGATTGGTTGTAATTCGTACTTAGTGACAGCTGTCAAAAAAGTGTCATATGTCATTTAATACAGTGTCGTTTCATCTTTCCACGGCAAATATAATAACAAAGTTATAGCGAGATATATTTATAAAAAATCACCCTGTACATTTCTATGATCGACTTAGGCATAAATTGGTCCAAATTGGGTCCATATAAAGAGTAAAATAATTGGTTAACAGACAGAGTTGCGGCTGTAGAGATTACGGGGATAATATAGTTGCCCCATTTAAATTTGCCGTATAAAAGAGGGTCATAAAAGTCGCACGCGCTACCGAAATCTTAAGAATAATTTTAGTATTTCCAGACGTCTTAATGGGAATACAACTTAGCGACTGATATACCATACAGTTTGCTGTCGACCATGTATTTGTAGCTAATGATAAAGAAAATCTGTGTTAAATGATGAGAATGTTAAAGGAAGAATACCAACAGTGAACGTGGACAAGACACAGAATCAAGCAAGTTAGAACTAGACAATCGACAAATAATAGCTCCATGCAATGAGTATGTATACTTGAGTGTCACATTTAATAAGACAGGAACAGACTGCAAAGAACTGAAAAATAGTAAAAGCCAGTGGCGGCTCGTGACAGTAAAGTTTGTGAGTTCTGCCGATAAAAAATGCTGTTTTTTACAGTCTCTAGATCACGCGTCTATTATAAAAAGTAAAAAATTGTCAAGTTTGGTTTGGCAAAAATTACAATGCCTAGGAAAAAATAGCGTTTTTATATGATTTTCCCCGGCTTGAACCACAGTTTTCTATTAAAATATCGGGCAATGGCCGTCCTTCTTCTTTCAGTTTTAGTTGTTCTTCATAAGTAAAGAGAGATAATTTTTTTACATTAATTAAATTATCCACCACATTCATTGTGACACAATTATACAAAAACAAACAGCAAACACGACCATAACCTCCCGCTCATGCGTTTGGCGTCTTCTAAATAAATAAATGCGCCCGCAAAGACGCAACGCTGAGCCCGCCCGCCCGGAATTGTACTGGAACTGCAAGTTTTGCAGCTCTATTTTGTCTAGATTTCGCTATCTAAACCCATGAGCAAGTGCGGTGCGGGGCGAAGGAAGGGGTTCCTAGCCGAGCACAGATCTCGTTAGCCGCCCAGCTACGTTGTGTTGCAATTTAGCAGCGCAACAAAGCCAATAACTTTCGGCGACGGCGCGCGGCGTCATACTCAACACACGTACGCGATTTGAAGGCCTACTATACCAACACCGGACCGAAAATATACTGCTATTCCAATAATTTTAGAAATAAAATAATTATATTAGAAAAATAGCAGCGGCTGAAAAATAGTCAAATAATGTGAAAACTTTGGGGGTTCTGCAGCTCTGCAGCCCTTATACACTAGCCGCCCCTGGTAAAAGCATAAAAAAATTTTAAATAAAAAAACACCCAACTACTAAATCTACTTGTACCTACTAGTCGCAGTTGGATACAAAATTGATAGGTATACCTACGATGTACGACATGCTTCAACTTTTAGTTTTGATGCCCAAAGCACACTTACGAAATTATACCGTTTTGTATTTTCATAAATCAGGTTATTGGGTAATTTTGTACTCAACTGCAGCTAGTAGATATAAGTAGATTTAGCAGTTGGGTGTTTTTTTTTATTATTTTTTTTTATTCTTAACTTTTAGGTTTAATTCTTATTCAGCCATTAATTTTATTAAATCAATGTACCATTTCCTAAATCATGCATTTGTGACAAACATTGAACTATACCCGAAGGGTAGATAGGTGCGTTTCTACAAACATTGAGTGAAGGCGGGGGATGGGAGAGGGAGAGGGGGAGCTGGTAATATATGGTGTTGAAAAAATCTTAAAGCGTGTGCAGAAAGAGTTTTTGAAATCGCTCTATATTTGTTAAAGTTATAACTAGTCAGGCAGGCGAGGAGGAAAGAAGGCAAGGGAGGGGAGAACTAGTAAAATGATGTTAAAAAAAATACTTTTCAAAATACCAGGGGCGTGCGGTGAAATTTAAAACAAGGAAATCAAAACTTTGGGAAGAAAACATTTTATTAATCAAAAAACAAACTATACAATCACACAACTGTACAGTTTTAACGGCCATTGAAATATCCGTTACCGAAACCGAAGGCTCTTGCTGGCACGCCATTGTGAAACGCGTATGTACGTAATCGAACAGACTGCTTATTTCAAGGCTACAGGGCATGTTGAATTCTCGCATTGGGCTTGCATGAATTTACCCCCACTATGTTTTACATAACGAGTGAAGCAATTGTGTCTGTCACGTAGAACGCGAGGAACCAACGTTGTCGCGTAAGCGACGATGCTCTCGGAGCAAATCAAGACCGATAGCCAATGAATTCTTGTTCGTTTTCTACGCGTACGACAAAGACAACTGCTTACATGGTTGTCTTTTCTTATACGCCCTTCTATTATATACAAATAGGTATGCGCAAAATGTATTGCTTCTGATACAGTCTTACCACTACTACAGGACTGGCGCTAATTACGTCAAGTTTTAATACTGAACTATTAACACGCCTCTGACTGCATCCATATACGAAAGTAATCTGGAACCAAAGTTCGACTGATAGCAGTTGCAAAAATGCAAGCAGCAGAAAAATTCGTTTTTATGTACACTAAGTTGGGTCGAAAAAGGCCTAAAAAAATTTTTTTTTCAAAATTGATTTGTCATAGTTAAAAAAAGTTGTGTAACGGGTCAAAAACGCTAACGTATATTTTTTTTAATTTTTAAAAGTATTTCTAACCGCGGCCCTGGGGGGTAAAATGGGCAGTTTTTTAAAAATTTTAATTAATAGCCGAATCGATCACAGATACACAGGTTTAATAGCCAATATATATAGCGAAGCAACAATATCAATCAAAATCCACGAAGGAACCAAGCCAATCCACATAAGAAGAGGTAGAGGTGTCAGACCGGGTGATACAACTATTTAACCAGGCCCTAGAAGATGTTTTTAAAAACTTAGATTGGGAAGAAATGGGCATCAAAGTAAACGGACAATACTTAAACCACCTAAGATATGCTGATGATATCGCCTTAATAACAGATAAGAAAGAAGAACTGAAAAAATGCTGGAAGAACTGGATACAGCAGCTAAAAATATAGGCTTGAGTATGAACTACACTAAAACTAAAATCATAACAAACACAGATGAAAATATCACGATCAGAATAAACCAGGAGAAAATAGAACAAGTAGAGGAATACCTGGGACAAATTATTAAACTAAAAAAAGAAAACCAGACAGCTGAAATCAAGAGACGTGCAAGATTGGCCTGGGCAGCATTCGGTAAATTAAGCTACATATTAAAAAATAAAAAATATCCTCAGTAACTCAAAACCGAACCGAACCAATGTATCCTTCCTGTCCTTACCTATGGATCCCAGACCTGGACAGAAACAAAATCATCATTAACATGGATAAGGTAACAAAAACCCAAAGATGAGTAGAAAGACAAATGTTACATGTAAAGCTAACAGATAGAAAAAGGAATGAATGGATGAGAAATGAAACAAAAGTAAGGGATGTCAGAGGAGAAGTAGCAAAATTAAAATGGAAATTTGCCAGTCATAATATCGACAGAAAGACGATCGATGGAACAAATGTATTGTAAACTTGAGACCTTGGGAAAATAAAAGAAGTAGGGGAGGCCACAAATGAGATGAGCGGACAATTTGAAGAAACATGCGGGAGCTAGATGGATGAACACGGCGACAGACAGGGAAGAGTGGAAGATATTGGGGGAGGCCTATATCCAAAGATGGATCGAAGAAGACTAAATAGATAGGTAGATAGATAGAAGAGTATGCAGGGCAGGGAAGAAGGGAGGAGGTGAGGGTGGGACTCGATATACAGTCAGTGGCGTATATAGAAAAAAGTTTCGGGGGGGCAGAGACAGTTTCGGGGGGCCTGAGACCTCATAACGCCGTATTTTGTGCTATTTTATGATTGTATTCATGAAATATGTGAAAAAAATATCTAAAAAAATGTAAGCCTCGAGGGGGGGGGGCCGGGCCCCGCAGGGCCCCTTCCTTATACACGCCACTGTATACAGTTACCTCCACGCGGTTAGTTCTGGGTTGAAAAAGCGATGAATAAATTTTTTATATCCATTAATAATGATTATATTATATCATCTCTTTTCCAAGCGAAATACTCTGCCAATATATGGGCCCCTCCCAACAAACAATTAAAGTTGTAACGACGAAACCCCAACTAGAAAGAATTTCTTAAAAGTAACCGCAACGTACTCCCGCTACGTCTCAGTATACCATACAGCGACGTTATAATTCCCTAAGTGGGGAACCAATTTCTGGTTATAACTACCTGGCCAAGTGTTTAAAGTCACTGTAGTAACAACTACACTACTACGTCGTATCCAGGTATCTACTACGTCGTAGAGGCTGTTTTTTTTCCGTAATGGCATAAAAGTTGCGATGTAGTTGCAAATAATATAATCGTTTCTTTTTGGTAGAATTGTTACACAATATGGTGGACACAACAGTAAACAGACTCGCTTAGTTTTTTTGTTTGGTTATGGTTATAATATGAACTATGTTATCCAAAAGTGTGAGAATTTACGAGCAGAGGATCAAAATTCGAGTACGACGCAAAGTTTTTTGTATAACATGCATTATATATATTGCAAAAAACCGGTGCGCCCGTAAAATTGAGCCGTTTTCTGGTAGCTGATGGAATTTTTGTGTTGTGATTTTGGAGGTTATGTTTTCATAATCGACAGTTAACTCCAACAAATGGTGCTTAAGAAGAGCATTTTTGGTAAGCTTCAACTAATTTGTTTATAAAATAGTATGGCTCTTTAATATGAGCTCATAAAACGACAACAAAAATATTAAATTTTCTTTCTTACATAAAAACATGGCGTCCCAAACTATATTCCCTGATAGTCGAAAAGGTTACTTGAAAGTAGTTGCGGCTTTAAAGTTGATCCAAAAAGTTATTTTGTCTACATTGTTACATCAGATGTTACTATGATGACACAAACTTTTGTGGTAAAAATTAAAGTTATAATGTAGTTGTCGGATACACTTGTTTGGGACTCCAATGAAGCTTAACTTTCTAGTGGTAATTAAGTAGGATATAAAAGTCAGGACGACTACGAAATAACGACTAAAAAGAAAGTAAAACTTTAGCAACGTCCTATTGTGGTAGAGAAGACTATCAGAATCGACTATCAAGAAACAATCCTATGAAGTAGTTTAGAGGGTCGTTTTTACGAAACATCTACTATTTCCTGATACTAAATAGTAGTTAGAACTAAAAAGTAACAAATTTTGGTTGGGATCACCACATTTCTACTATAAGAAAGTAGCAAAGCCTTTAGAACATGTAGCCGCTACTATAAATGTTAGTTGGGCTAAGCTCACATTAGGTACTATAGTTATAGTGTACGTGTGAGCTAATATAACTGTAACTCCAGACTAAATTACCTTTTGTTTGATACCACATAAGCCATGTTTTGACTTAAACTCAAATTTTTGAAATCTACCCCCACCCTTAAAAAAAACAAAAAACTAAAATGTATTTTGTTAAACTCCGGACTCAATTACCTTTCGTTTGATATCACACACGCCATATTTTCACTTAAACTCTAATTTATAAAATATACCCCCACCCTTTTTTTTTAAATAAATTAAAATGTATTTTGTTTAACTGCAGACTCAATTACCTTTCGTTTGATATCACACACGCCATATTTTCACATAAACTCTAATTTTTGAAATCTACCCCACCCTTTTATTTGGTTTCTGTTCGGTGGACTTTGTTCATTTTTAAATGGGACCATCTCGACCCAAGACCCAGCCTAGGTACCAAATTTCATTAAAATCGGCCAAGCGGTTTTTGAGTTATGCGCGTTGGTCGTTACAGACAGACAGACATACAGACAGACAGACAGACAGACAGACGGCGCAACAAAAAAGTTTCAAAATCATCTAAAACGCAATGATATATAAAAATTTTTGAAATCGAAACAACTTTTTTTTCTCGAAAAAATTAGGATCACCAAATGCATACGTATTTAGGGGAAATGAAATGAAATTTTGAAATATTTGGGGGGTGGGGGGCGCGGCCAAATTTATTATTTTTTAGGAAAACAAAAAATCATTTATATTCTTGGCGGATTTTACATATTTTTAAAACTATGACAAAATCAATTTAAAAAAAAAAAATTTCGACCCAACTTAATGTACACATATTAAATAAACCCTTTACTTTTCAAAATACTTTTTAAACCAAAACAAATATCTTTAAGCCTTTTTCCTCGAGGTTACTAGTCACTCATTTAAGTTACTCGAAATGTAACCGCTGTATGACGTCAGACAGTCAGCTGTGGATGACATTTCCAATTGTTTGTTTTTGTTTTTACCAGGAGCTTCCGAAATGCAGAAAATAATTTATTGTTTCCACCAATGCATGCCCACCCCGATTCAAAAAACGTATCACGGGACATGGATTTACACCAGTTTTAAATGCAGCGTTACCTGATGCGTTTTAATCGGGGTGGAAACAGGGTGCTCCTTTGGTATTCTGTGGTAAGGCCGCAGTACCACAGAACACCAAATGCAGTACATTTTAAGACTAGTTGCAGTTGAATTGATATAGGACCAAATTCAAGGGATGTGCTTCATTTTCTACCGTTACCAAACATAATTCGTTGGTAATATATATATATATATATATATATATATATATATATATATATATATATATATATTAAATTCATTGAGTTGCATAACGCCCTGTAGGGTATAGAAGTCAATGATTAAAATCAAACATTTTGAAAAAAAACAAAACAAAACGATCTTAACCTCAAAATATTTCAGCAACCACGTCTGCTAGGCTGGTTACACTGTGTGGTTTCTCGTGACGTCATAGTTAGTGTTACTCAGCGAAGAAAAACAGAAAACGAGTAACCAGGTTACCTGGTAACTTGTAGTTACTGCGAGGAAAAAGGCTTTTTATATAGCTAATTATTTCGCGCTAAGAGGCCCATTTGAACCACGATGCCTAGAATATTCTCTATTCTAGAGTCCCTGTACGTGACAGATATTGGCGGCATAAGGGTCGCGACCAAGAGTCGCGACAATGTTTTCAAAGTCACTTTCGAAAAATGGTTATGAAAAAATAACTTCAAATTCATTGGCGTGACGAGTGGTATTTAACAAATGGTTATATTATTATTAAGGTTACTGATAATCACTGCTCCGCTTCTTATAACACTCATGTGTCAGTTAACCGCCAATATCTGTCACATACAGGGACTCTAGCCTATTCTAGGCACCGTGCATTTGAACCAGCACCTGACCAATCAAATTACGGGATTCACCACGTTACAGCGCAATTCAAGCGTATTCATTTTAACACGAGTATTTACTAAAGGGTCTACAGTGCTAAGTGCTACAATCCTAGACTCAAAAGTCTAAATTTTGGTTAAAGGTTTAACTTATTTTTCCCGTGAATGCAATAGTTTTTAATATTTATATAAATTGTTCGTAAATACCTTGCTATATGGGTAATCTTTTTTCGTTGTAACAAAGACAGTATTTCCACACAAAGGTTATAAATAAATAAAAAGAATAAAATATTTTGGTTTAAAACTGGTAGCCATAGGAAATGTCGAATAAAAACGGTGTAAGTCAGTGTCAGCTGTCCGCTATATTTTACATGTTAATTTTTTAGACAAGTTAGCGACGATTGAACCGATGGTCGATTGTTTTCGTTAATGTGTAATTGAAAAGGGATTCTAATATATCTTGTGCTTTTTACAGTAATTAAATATTGATATGTATTTAATACGGTAATGCATCTACAGATATAGTTTTAAGTTATTTATGTATTATTTAGCTTTGAATATTTTTGTATATAAAATTTTTTGTCAATCATGGATTATTTTTATAGTTTTTCGAACTTTAAACTACCCCTCAGGGGTGGTACTACAATTTGAGACTATTTTTAACGGGAATCCTACGACTGCACGGATTAAATTTCTTTACAAAATTTATAGGTGGTTTTTCTTTCTTTCTAAAGTTAATTTGAATTTATATGAGATGAAACTCACTGAGAAATGCTTACTATCATATTGCACATTAGGGTGAACCAAATCTTTGCAGTTATTTGACCTGTGAGTATTAAAAAAATACACTTAAACCGGTCGGTATCAAGTCTATAGACTTGATACTTAAACCTGGTCTACAATGCTGTCTTAAGGTCTTAGTGTAAGGGTCTAATATCTAGCAAGACTGAAAAAGAATGGTGAATATTCTAATCAAAATATTGTATATTTAAATTAACATACAATAATATTAGAGTAATAAAATAAAAAATATGACTCCAAATACAATTTGTTTGTGTTATAATTCAGGGGTCAACGCAAACTGTTTACACGTGATATGATACCAGCCTGTAAGGTCAGACTTTTATGTTTTTATTGTATGTTTTAAACATTTAAAAAATAATTTTTTTCAGGGCAAAATGAGTTTCGAGTAAAAACTCGTAAATTAACCTTTAAAAAAATGGTATTCTGCTACAGTTTTTTACTTAGATCTTAGATTGCATTATTTTCAGGATATTTTTATCTGGAAACTATTAAAATATGTCTACATTTATCAACAAGGCTATTAATAGATGACTGTTGTTCGCAACAACAATAATTAAGACAATAATAACATTATTTAAAAGTCGCTTTGGTCAATTAATATTTATGAAAGTTTTTTAATATTAAAGTTATTAAACCCACAGCAACTTTTTGCACTAATAATTTCTCTAGTACTTAAATTATTTCCAAATTTTATATAGCCACGTATTTATAAAATCAATGGATCCATGAAGGGTCTGATATGAGGGGTGTCTCGGTATTTCCTTTTGGTGTACAAGTTAGGGGAAATACCAGGAAATACTTGGGAAGGTACTGGGAAATATACTAGGAAATAACGGGAAGTGCTTGGGAAATACTAGGAAATACCATTGAAATTTGAGGAAATACTGGGAAATACCAGGAAATACCGTAGGTACTTCCTTTTGGTGTACAAAAATCGGCAATCGAGCCACCCCTCGGTCTGATACGTTCCTAGCCTATTAGCACACGCCATGTGAAGCCCATTAGCATTCCAGTAAGGGAAGCTCCTACAAAGTTTTTAGTAATAACATTATTAGGGACTTATTGGAATAAAACCTGACTATACTTTAGCGGCGGCTTTATTCTGACAGATTTACAAAGAAAACTGACAGCTGACCTCTCAAAATTGACACATCAAAGTCAGGTTTCAAAATAAAGTCGCCAACTTTCATTTAATAAGAACAGACACAAATAAATCCAGTTCTTAAATACACAAAGGCCGAATTTTGAAAGAAAGCAGCTGCTTTTTATATGTAAATCTGTCACAATACTGCCGAGTTTAAAATAAGGTCAGCTTTTGTTCCAATAAGTCCCTATTAACGAAAACGTGTTCTACCATATTCCGAAAACCGCATATTGATGCGAAACTACGTTAAGAAGTTAGCATATTGATAACAGGTAAAAAATAAATATCTCCAAAACGGAAGCGGCCACTATTTGTCAAAACAGTAGTATCCTTCAGGTGCCTACTATAAATTGCAAAAGAAAATCTGTGGTCCCCTAGTTAGTTTTTGATATACAGTGTGATAAGTATTAGTAATAGCAAGAATTTTAACTATTTAAACACATTACATTCAATATTTTGAAAACGGTAGCAGCTACAAATTTTTTGTTAACATTCGTTAAAAGTACGCTTATAAGTAGTAGGTATGAGCTTTAAAAGAAAATCTATGCCCCCCCCTTTTGAGATACGGTGCGAAAAATGTTTAAACAAGGCCAACACAAAATTAGGGCTAACTATACATTTAAAAAAAATTGTTCTGCCAGAATAAAGTAAAAACAATCTCAAAAACGGCTTTATTTAACAAAAAATCAAATATCCATGAACCGTCATTTTAACTTCAAAATTTTAAAGACAATCAGCTGTGTCGTAACGTGACCATCAAAAAAAAATCAGCCGCGGATGTGACGTCAACAAAGTGGAGGATCGTGGCCCGTCCATTTTGATAGCCCTGGTTTAAATAATACCAAGAATGTCAACGTTTAATTTTTTGTGGTTGCCTCACCCTAACATATTTTAAAACAAGAAAAAATGACATGGCGCCGTCAGTCAATATTTAAAAATTAAAAAAAAATCTTTGTGGTAGGGATTATGGTTTCTTTAAGTATGTTAGTAGAGAATTATTGAAATACGGCCAGGCTATAATAGTGCCAGGCACTATATTGACAAATTCACATTGAAAACTGACAGTTAATCCTTCAAAATTGACATACCAAAGTCGAATTTAAAACTTTCGTCGTTTATTTTTCAATTATAAAGGCACTATTTATTCCGGTTCATATAGTAAACAAAGGCCGTATGTTGAAAGATCACAGCTGATATTACAATGTGAAGGTGTCAAAATAGTGCCTGGCACCAGTGGAGGTTTCTCCATAAGTGCACATGTGCACGTGCACTCCCAAATTTTACTTAAAAAAATATTAAACTTTGATCATTCCTTAATTTAATTCATAATTATCCCAAAAGAAATTCACTAAAGACTGGAATATACTCTAGGAATTAATACCTGATGTATGTGTTTGTATTCGTGTTCAAACTCTCCATATACGGAAGACTACGTATATGCAAACAACGCTTTTATTTACTGGAACGAAATTCTATGCACCCCAGATGTTATGTGGCATGCTAATTAC
This sequence comes from Aspidapion aeneum, assembly GCA_963576565.1. Classification (NCBI taxonomy): domain Eukaryota; kingdom Metazoa; phylum Arthropoda; class Insecta; order Coleoptera; family Brentidae; genus Aspidapion; species Aspidapion aeneum. Next base: position 108,557,625 of record OY755043.1, read on the forward strand.
GAAATATAGAAAGAGAGGACGACATGTCCCAATAGAATTTTTCAGTACATAGAATCTGAACCTTCCTTCTGCACGGCGCGTATACCCAAGACCAGCCTCAATGCCGCCCGCACCCCCATGATGACCCATGTCTCGTCGGTTCGCGTTGCATGTTAGAGCAGATTAGCGGCACTTTTAATTCGTGCACTTAGTCGTTGTGTGTGCAACGATTCCTTTTGCAAGTATCGAATAGATACTGATACTTCCTATTCGAGTATCAGATATTTTGTATTCGGTGCTAAGTAATCATTATATTATATAACACTGAGTAGAGTTAAAATTTTAAGTACTAGTGTGCAAAAAATAAAAATATTGATGTTTTACATGTTTGTAGTTTTTGAAGTGTAAACTTCTTTAGGCGCGTTTAGCAGTTTTGGCGGGTAGTGAATTCAACTGAGCCGTCAGGCTCGGCTATGTAACGCTCATTCGGGTGAAATCGGTTCGAGTCGACTAACTGTGAGAAACATTCAGCAAGCGATATGATGATGCATATGAAGGCCAGTACACAGAAGAGTTCGGTTCGGTCCGCTTTGCTGAATATGTTATGGGTCAGTATTATTAATTTCGCCTTGTTGAAATTTACAGTTCTGCCGTGTGGTCTTAAGCACACACAATTTTTTTTTTATTACGAAAATGTAGATATATTAATCTGGGGAATTTTGACAATGGCGGAAGTTTCTAATTCTGATAGCATTAGCGTGCAATATATAAATAAATCTTCATCTTTGCCATTAGAGGAGAAAATAAACTAGGTGTGATTATTTATTATTTATTTATAAAAACAATAATAATAGGTAGGTAACTAATATCTAACTAAATATCCCATTTTTTAATTATTTGCTCTAAATTATATGATATAACGGCCCACTCGAAGGCCCACAAATTTAGCGTGGCACTGAAAAAAGATTTTTGCCTGCGTCGAAATTTTTATTTTTATTTTTTGGTGTGCACCCCCAAAGCTTTTTATCACGCGCCGCCACTGCCTGGCACTGTTATAGCCTGGCTTTTTTTCAATAATTCTCTAGTAAATAAAAAGTGGCAAACAAATTAAAACTTTGCTTTAAAATGACAACAAAAAACAAAACAAACATTTTTCTTAGGATACATAACTTAATAGAGAATTATTGAAATACAGCCAGGCTATAATTGTGCCAGGCACTATTTTGACACATTCACATTGAAAACTGACAGTCCTTCAAAATTGACATACCAAAGTCGAATTTAAAACTTTCGTAATTTATTTTCAATTAAAAAAAGGCACTATTTATTCCGGTTCATATAGTAAACAAAGGCCGTGTGTTGAAAGCTCACAGCTAATATTACAATGTGAAGGTGTCAAAATTGTGCCTGGCACTATTATAGCCTGGCTTTGTTTCAATAATTCTCTAATCACATCTGCGATTAGTGCACGCTAAAAAAGTTGGGAAAATCCAATTTGTTGTTGACAGATAATTTTAGATGCCAAGAAGCTCAAAATAAGTCGAATGTGAGGCCGCCATAAGTCAGCCAAAAAAATTAACACCAAAAAACCAACGTTAGTTAGGTTAAGTTTCCTGATGTTTATAATAACAACAAACGTGAAATTTAGTACCCGTGAATTTAAAAATTAAACGAGTTTCGTGGCTAATCGGGTAAAAAGGCTTGGCCTGAAAGACAGAAGAGCTGTGGTAGATCACGGATGGTCTGTTTCTTTTTATTTGCAATCGATCTTTTCATTGATCGATATGTATAACAGTTTATTTTCGCCTGCTGTTGTTCTCGTTTCTCTCGTATCTCGGTAGGTGGCGCTTCTTGCAAGAGTTTTCTCACTCTTTACATAGGATTAGAGACAAAACCGTCTAATTAACTTCGCAAGGGTGTTACATTGACCAAGCAGTGCTCTGCGGAGTCCCATAAGGACGAAACAGTTAACTGTCAACACTTATTAGGTGTATATTAGATCATGGACCCCTGTGAGGTTGCTTTCAAGCTACCCACTGAAAAATATGAGAGAAACTAAACCTCCTTTTTACCGGATTAGCCACGAAACTTGTTTGATTTTTAAACTCACGGGTATCAAATTTCACGTTTGTTAGTATTATTTGTCTTAGATATTCCGCTGATTGACGCTCACGTGTCTGATGGTGGGTAGAAACGCTAATCAGCGTTGATCTGGCCTGAAAGAAAGAAGAGCTGTCATAGGTCACGGATGGTTTGTTTCTTTTTATTTACAATCAATTTTTTCATTGATCGATATGTATAGCCTGCTCTTGTTCTAGTTTCTATCGTATCTCGGTAGATGGCGCTTCTTGCGAGAGTTTTCTCACTATTTACATAGGATTATAGACAAAACCGTATAATTAACTTCGCATGGATGTCACATTGACCAAGCAGTGTTCTGAGGAGTCCCATAAGGACGAAACTGTCAACACTTATTAGTTGTCCATTAGATCCTGGACCCCCGTGAGGTTAAGCTTTCAAGCTACCCACGGAAAAATATGAGAGAAACAAAAACTCCTTTTTACCCGATTAGCCACGAAACTTGTTTGGGTTTTAATAATTGCAGTGTTACCACAACGTAAATTTTAGTGTTGCCAACAGACATTGCCTAGCGGCGATGTTGGTCGACCCCCTTTCGGCATTCTTTCCTCGGCCAACGGGCTGGCTATTCATTTTTATTAAAGACTTCCGTGGTTAGACCTTTTATCGTAATATGCGACCTTGGTGTATCCATGCAGAGATACTAGGATGTCAAAGCTTTTAAATCATATTTTTATTATCAAACCCAGCAAAAATAGACGGAGAGGAGTCAAGGTTTAGTCAAAACAAACGATAAACTTTTGTTTATTTATACATTTGACATACTAAATTAACTCAATAAACTTTTAATAAAAATATGATTTCTTAATCACAAATTTAAAAATATTTGTTTACAAACCTAAACTACATTTTACTTATAAATTGTGAACAATCAAGATCTTATGGATCAAGCATTCTCACTCAACTCACATTTTTTAATTCTGTCGGTTTACTTTGGATAGCTCTGGTTTATATTTTTAGGTAGGAATTTCCCTATTATTAAATGCGATTGTCAAAAAGAAATAGACCAGTACAAATTATTTTGGGGAAAAAACAGGATTAAAACTAAAGGGAAACCTACAGCAGTCAACGGGAAAAATAAATAAGAGTCGATCCTGGTTAATAGACTGAAACGAAGTGAACTTTTAGAGGAGGATAATGCTTTTTTGGATTTTTATTAAAACAAAACATTATTAAAAGAAGCCAAAAGTAATAGCAGTGGCGTATATGGAAAAAAGTTTCGGGGTGGGCCCGAGACAGTTTTGGGGGGGGAGCGAGACCTCATGAGGCTGTATTCTATGCTGTTTTATGTTTGTATTCATGAAATATATGGAAAATATCCAAAAAAATCTTAGCTTCGGGGGGGGGGGGGGCGGGCCCCCAGCCCCCCCATATATACGCCACTGAGTAATAGTATGAAAAAAAAATTCTACAACTTTTGTATAAACCATTTTTGTGCATAACATTATTTCCAAAAAAATCATAGAAAAAAATTTTTTGGTTTTTAATTTTTGTCTCGCACACTTTTTTTAAAAAAGTTAGTGAATACTTACCTTTTTTTTAGGAATACATATCTTATACGTTGTAGAAAATTTTTGTTAATATTTATTTTTGTACTTTATTTTGATTTTAAAGTTAAAGATCTCATTTCTGGGCGGTGGACAAAAGGTCGAAAGTACAAAAGTATAAAAGTATATAACCTCGAAATTACATAAGGTCGAAAATATAAAAAGTCGAAATTACAAAATGTTAAAACTGAGCAAAACATACCTACATATACAAGAAAAATTAACCTAACCAAGTCGAATTTCCCCATCCAGGCGAGGTGGAACATGGGGCCCAGGATACTTAGTTAGTTAAACCCGTTAGGTTAGTGTCCCAACCTGACCCGGTTTGGCTATTATACAAAAAAAATATCCTGATTAGCTAAGTTTCTTTGATAAAATAACCTAACGAAGTCAGGTTATTATACTTACCTAACCAGGTAAACTATCAATTGTTCTCGATCCCTGGTGGTCCACCTTGACTGGACAGTACAATTTGACTTGGTTGGGTTTTTTCGATAAGTTTTTATTTTTCGACTTTTTCGCTTTTCGACCTTTTGAATATCCGATCTTTTGTAATTTCGACCTTTTGTACTTTCGACCTTTTACATCTTTAACTTTTTACATACGGTCTTATGTAATTTCGAGCTTATGTATGTAATTTCGACCTTTTGTATATTCGACCTTATGTAATTTCGATTTTCTGGTTTTCTACTTTTGGTTTCGACCTTTTGTCCGCTGCCACTTATTTTTTGCAATTAATTCCCGAATTTTGAAAATACTTTTACAAAAAAACACTGATTTTTCTTTCGTCAAGACATCTAAGGTGGTGCAGATAAACATTTATATAGAAAAATTTGTTAGAAAATGAGAAAAAGTGAAAAAAAAACTTTAAAAACCCAGTATAAATCTTGAGACTAGGTGAAAATCAACACAAACGCTAAAAAGGCAAATTATTTTGCAGTAATTTCAGTTTGCTTTTTTTAAACTGTTCAAAATTGGTTTCCTGGCTAATTTTTCGATTATATGTATATAGTGTATGTATTTAAAAATGGTGGCCGGCACTACTGGACCTCCATACACCGCAACCACATGTGGGTCTATTGTGCCCACGCACCTACTAAGCTTGACTAGTGGCATGTTTTTTTGTCACCCAGTACATAGAAAAACTCTGCAGACTACAATAAAAAATGATTTAGGCTTAACACATTGGCATGTTTGTTTGGTTTGTACCATCTATAGAGGTTTCAACCTTTTCGGGTAAAAACGAGGTCTCTTCTGTAAAATCAAAATAGAATGTAAAAATAAATATATTGATTTGGAAAAACTACAATGTGTTTCCTACATAAAAAATAATTTTCTGTTAATCTTTGCAAAAAGCAAAAAAAATGTAGAAGATAAAAATCAAAAGGCAAAAACCGTTTTTTCTTTCTTACAAGATTTGAGGTTATGCAAAAATGGTTAATAAAAAAGTTGTAGACTTTTCCATTAACTATAACTTTTACTTTTAATTTTTTCTATAGGAGAGCTAGCTTCGCTGAAAAAAGAGAAAAATCATTACATACACCTTTAAAATCACCATTTAATTTTCCCCACTTTTTGCTTTTCTATAAATCCAAACCATATAACAGCTTTTCTGTCCCCGTTAGTTAAAAGACCGCAAGTGACGAAAGTGTTGTTTTGGGTAAAACGACTTTAAAGTTTCAATTTTTTAAAACTCTACAATTTATACCTTAGGATATATTTTTGTTGATTTTTTATGTATAGACATATAGGACAGATTTCTAAAAAAGTAATTGGACTATTTTAAACTAATTTTTTTGTAAAAAAAAATTCATGCCAGTCACGAAAATATAAATAAATATAAGAATAGAAAAAATAAATAAATTGCCCATTGTTCAAAAACATACTATAGCCAACATTATTTTGTAATTTAAGAAATAAACTGTATTTTAAAGAAAATATAGTAACTAAAGAAAAACACCGTTGTAGAAACAATTTTGACAATGATTTGCATTAAAATTTTTACTTACCGTTAATAATTTTCTTCACTTATTCTTCACAAAACAAAATCAAACAAATACTTCTTTTTTCTTAAACCTTACTGACGTTCCAGGGGTTACTTTGCCGCCTTTTTACTTCATATTCTAAATAATTTCCCAAATATTAACGTAAGGTAACGTTTTTTAAATCTTTTATGTATAGAAAAGGAGCAATCTTGTATATGGGATTTTACCTTCTCAATAGGTGACGTTAGTCTGATTAATTTTGATTTTAGAGTACGTATACACCAAACTGCTCTACAGACTACGACCAAACCAGGTTTCTTCGGCTCCTCTTCGTGTGTTCGCAAATCTTTTGGAAGGGCATCGGCAGTTTGTTGTCGAGTGTCTGCTATTTTTCCGTGGAAACTTAAGGCTTTTTGACTTAGTTATAATTTATTACAACCTTTTAATTATCCCAAGTGATGACGCAGTTCAGTTACTGCTTTTTGTTTTTTGAATTTTAACGTTAAAAAAAATAGTATTTTTCCATAGAGTACATGATGAAGAATCTATCGAAACCAAAAACTCAAATTGGAAAAAATATCACTTGCGGCCTTCTATCGGAGACAGTTTTACACCACAAAAGGTCTCGTGTTTCTTCTTTAAAGAGGAAAAATGTGTCGAAATATTCATAATGCCACACTCGTGTCCGTTTGGTATTCTTTAGGTAGCCCTCAATAGATTAAGCGCCCAAATGCTATTTTATTTACAATTGTCATAATAGATTTCAAAGGGTCATATTTCATCTTTATCTGGGTCCGGCCATCTGCCCAAGGAACGAAAACTATAGGTGGTCTTTCTAAACTATGAAGATGTTTTAAATGGTTTCTAAGTTATGAACTACCCAGCGACACGCTGAAGGTAACTATTTATGGGCTTTTAATGTGCTTGACAAAAACTTAAAATAAAATTATTATGATAATAGTAATTTTTTTTAAACCGACATGAAACCAAGTACAATTTTTGTTCGGCAAGTATGATTTTACAGACTTGTCCTTTTGAAAAACTTTCCGGTCTCAACAGGGACAAAAAAAAACCAAGAGACCGCAAATATATTTTTTAAACGGACCTTAAACAGGCAGGTCCTTTTGAAAATTTGGAACCGAACCATAAATTAAATTATTTAGTCTTTGACATAACCACAAAAAATTAGAGGCATTTTTATTAAAATAATGTAAAATATAAAGTAAACATATTAAAAATTATCTCTTTTTCTTGGATATGTGAATTTTTGGGACTGATCACATACAAAATTTTGTTTAGGGCATTCCAGAAAATAATTTAATAAAATTGCACTAGGGGTCACTAAAAAACGTAAAAAGCAGATTTTTTTTTAGATTTGCTCCCCTATGGAACGCATTATTGTATTTTAGATCTAAGATCATAATAGAAAATAGCATCACAATCCTATGTTAAAAACGGAATTATTAATAACCGGACATTATCAAAAACTTCATTCTTTAAAACAAGACAAGAGCAAAATCATAAAAATAGGTCGGCCTAGCTTGTGGCTTTCACCTAAAAAATTGTGGTTCTGATATTGCTATGCAATTGAAGCGTTCTTCACTTTAATGTCTTTACAGCCATGTCCAAAGAAAACGCCGTATCTACATAGGGATTGCTATAGCATATTCGGCATTTACATCCTTAAAAAAGTTCAGGTGTTGGACCCTAGGTTAGGATTCATCTGCAATTATTTGTCCAAGATGTTCGGTTCGGTCCGGTTCGGTTAACACCAATTTCGACCTCTGAAAAGAAGGACAGACATTTGTTTTTTTGTATTCTTGGGTCCAAAAAACAAAAAATATTATTCGTTCCTGATTTAACTTTGCCGCAAACTTCCATGAGACCGATTTGTATGAAAGGAAAAGAGACGGAAATATTATGTATGATAAGAAAGGATGAGTTGCTCATTCTAGGCCCTGCTCTTTTTTATGATTTTGTCCGGTTTTGATAAAAGACTTTATATGGATCCGATTACAGGCCAGTAGCGTCTCGTGGATAAAAGGGGGGGGGGGCGAAGACCTTAAGGGGCGCAAATATAGGTATGTGAGTCAAATAAATTAGAAACCTTTTTTTAAAATAATAACATTATTAATTCTATTTTTTTCTCAAGGACTCCAGGGGCGCCAAGCGCAGAAGGGCGTCCTGGCTCCCTATACGACACGCCACTGTTACAGGCTTAATCCGGCCCTGATGTTACCTTTTAATTATGTTTTATAATTTCTATATTAAGACGATGGATAGGCATTTGTTTACAGGCTTAATCCGGCCCTGATGTTATCATTTAATTATGTTTTATAATTTCTATATGTTTATTTATTTTAACTATGTAACCTGACATTTAATTTGTTGCAGTGATCAGATGTCGCATAATTCATATTTTATGGCATTTACGGTAGCGCCTAACTCACAGCAGGAGTAATAATTATTAATGTCTCCTTTTTCTGTATTTTTGTTATTTATTTGATAGTTTGATTTTTTATTTTTCAAAGGGTATCCAATTATTATAATTATTGCAGTAAGAAATGTAAAAATTTGATAAAGGAAATCGTTATATCGATAGAGAATTTATTAATTTTCATTTATATTATTTCCAGAAACTCGTTTTTATTGAATCTATTTTATGAATTAAATATAAGAAGTTATTTTAAGTAAAGATACTATATATAGAGATAATTAACGTCACTGCCATAGCCAATTTTAGAAAAACATTTCTAAACTAATAGGAACATTTTGAAATTTGTATTGGAGAACTTGGCTTTACTTTTATCTCAATTCTTTTTACGGAATAATACTTTCGAGTACTTTTTTTAGATAAAATGTTTTTGTTATGATTTTGCTGCTGTTTTAAAAGATTTGGATAATATTTAAGTTTTAAAGTAGTAAAAAATGCGGAATATTGTTTAAAACTTTTGCAATGCCTTTTTTGCCAATTTTGAGGTTTTTTTTATTTTCCTATGGTTTTATCATAGTTCCTATCAGCCTTTTAAAGCTCAGCTCTCTAGTGTTCCTGGATGTAGGCAATGTTAATTTTACATACTTTATAGGGGAGAAAAGTAAATCAAAATTTTGGTGTTTTAAACTTTTTTTCCTATAGTTTTATCATAGTTCCTTTCAGTCTTCCAACGCTCAGCTCTCTGGCGTTTCTGGAAGTGGAGAATGTTAGTTTTACATAACTTTACATTTATAGGGGAGGGAAGTTAATTAAAATTTGGGGTTTTTAATTTTATTTTATAGTTTTATCATAGTTCCTGTCTAAATTTTGGGATTTTAAAATTTTTTCTTTTAGTTTCTTTAGGTCTTATCATATTTCCTATGAGTCTGCCAAATGCTCTCTAGCGCCTCTGGAAGTGGGGAGGGGGGTGAATTAAAATGTTTGCAGTATTTTTATTTTTTCCAAGAATTTTGTCACAATTTCTATCAGTGTGCCAAATTTCAGCTTTGTAGCATGTCTGGAAGTACAGTAGAATTTGGATGATCTATACATGAGTGAGTTTCGACGTTTTTTGAAATTTCGTAACTACTTTATGGAAGTCCATGAAACTTGGAGGGATTTTTAACCCTATAAAGGTCTACTACTGGGCAAGTTTGTGTGTGAGTTGGAGTTTCGTAGCTCATTACGAAGTAGAGTTTTAGATAGATCAAATATGGGCTGAAATGTTTCAAGCGCAGTTTCCGCCAGAACTTGACGGTGCATGCCGTATCTCCAAATATTTTCTACTAAGATTGTGCTTCTGAACCACTGCATGTCCGAAAGAACGCCGTTTCATTTTGAAAAAGTATATCCTTATAAGGTATATTCTATCAAACGTGGAATTTCGTACCCGTGAATTTAAAAATCAAACAAGTTTCGTGGCTAATCGGGCAAAAAGTTTTTTTGTTTCTCTCATATTTTTCCGTGGGTAGCCTAAAAGCTTAACCTCACGGGGGTCCAAGATCTAATGGACACCTAATAAGTTTTGACAGTTAACTAAAATAAGGACGAAACGGTTAACTGTCAACACTTATTAGGTGTCCATTAGATCTTGGACCCCCGTGAGGTTAAGCTTTCAGGCTACCCACGGAAATATGAGAGAAACAAAAAAACTGCTTTTTGCCCGATTAGCCACGAAACTTGTTTGATTTTTAGGGTATATTCTATGTTCTTGTGCTATCTGGGTGTCTATGGCTAGGAAATTAATAAAATAATAAAACATTGCAATGAGTAGATATATTTGACAGTCCTTGTTAAATTCATTTTAATTAATGAAAAGAAAACAACTCTCTTAACTATTTTCAATTTTTACACCAAATTATTCTGTATACGGTTATTATTAAGAAACAACTCAACTGGGATTCAGTAGGTACAGCTTAAATATTTATAATTTCACTTAACATGGCCGTCCTTACTTCGCGCAACGGTTTTAAAAATAATTGTATGAATTAAATCAAAACGGAGAATGGAATCTGGTGTTTTCTTTGATTGGACAAATGTAAAATCGCTACCAGCATTCGAGTCTGGAAGCGGCATCACCTTATTAGTCCTTGATTTATGCTAGTTGTTTTAAAAATTGCCGCTTTTTGCGCAAGAAAGCTCGATCTCAGTTGGAAATACATCTATTTCAAATATAGCATTTTCGTTCCTGCTCCGTTTTATGTCATGCCGGCCGTCCAGTGACAGCTCGCCCGAGCGCTTCTTTTTACCCAATTGCAGCACGGCGAAATTATTGTATTGTTACAAATTTAAGTATTTAAATTTTATAGTTAGAATTTATTTAGGTTTAGTGTAGTATTAGGTTGACGTATTTTATGGTTGTATTCTTAATCTAGGTTTTAGTTGCGTTATCTGTGACAAACTGGTATGCGAAAGTCTAGAAAAGGGCTGGAATGATTGCGAATCGAACAAGGATGGAAGGGTTCTAGAATAGTAGGCAGCCCTCATATATAAGGCCGGACGTCGTGTATCAGTCAGTCAGTCACAGATAACATACTGTAGTGGTCGTGAGATATTAGTGGTGAATTATTAGTAAGTTGGAGTGCGTGTTTTTGTACATAATTTGTGGAAATAAATTGACGTATCGTTTTCAACAATTGCGAGTTTTTAATTTGTCGTTGTGAACCCGTAACAATTGGTGTCAGAAGTGGGATTAAAAGGAATAAATAGTGCAAAGACTATCCTTACACAGTACCACCGGCTAGGACAATTAAAAAGAAGAGCAGTAAGTGATTTTGCCAGAATATTCGGAACTGAATAGTTCTTCAAAGACTACCCTTACATATTACCACCGGATAGGACAATTGGACAGAAAAACAGTAAGTGATTTTTCCAGAATATTCGAAGAAGTTCGATATTGTTTTATTCAAAAACTAAAAGAGATATTTAAGAACCGACTTCGACATTAACTTTACAGTCCAAAAATTGATAATTAGAGAGATTTTCTAGAATATTCTATAACATTCTACGACGTTCTATTCAAAAACTAGAAGAGATATGCAAATACCGACTTCGACATTAGATTAGTAATTTTAAAAGTAAGAATCAGAAAGAATTTCTAGAACATTCCATCACTTTCTACGACGCTCTATTCGAAAACCAGAAGAAATATCCAAAAAGAGACTTCGACATTAGCTTAGTAATTTCAAAAGTAAGAACTAAAAAGAATTTCTAGAAGATTCCATAACATTCTACGACATTCTATTCAAAAACTAGAAGAGATATACAAATACCGACTTCGACAGTACCTTAGTTATTTTAAAAGTAAGAATTAGAAATTATTGCTAGAATATTCCATAACATTCTACGACGGTCTATTCGAGAACCAAAAGAGATAATCAAAAAGTGACTTCTACATTTGCCTAGTAGCAGAAAGAGTAGCATTTACCAGTATATTCCAGAACATTCCATTAGGTTCTATTTAAGAATTGGAAGAGATATTGAAAAACCGACTTCGACATTCGCTTTATAGCCCTAAAATAGACGTTTTAAGTGATTTATCAGGAAGTTGATGCTTACTAGACAAAGATCGGCCAAGATGGAAGATTTAACTAAAATGATGCAGGCTCTAGCAGCTCAAATAGCTCAAAACCAGGGCGATATGAAACACACCATGGATGACATGAAGCAGACCATGGAACAAAACCAGAACGATATGAGACAGACCATTGCACAAAACCAAAACGATATGAGACGGACATTTGAAGAAAGATTAGATGGTATGCAAGAAAACTTCGACCAAATAAAGAGCAACTCCGAACAGCTGAGAGGAGAATTTAAGGTAGCAACAGAAGGTCTTAAGGAAGAAATAACTCAAATAATGCAGAATGTAGAAGAAAAGGTGCAAAACAAATTGCAGAATGTTGAAGAAAAAGTGGAGACCAAACTACATAATGTTAGGGAAGAAGTTTTTCAAACCATGGAAGAAAAATTCCAGGACATGTCAAAGCAGTTTATACAGCTTCAGAAAGAACACAACAAAATAAAAACTCAGGGATATGTTGTAAATTCCAACCAAAACATTAAGCCTCCAAATTTTGATGGTACGTCTTCCTGGTCTACCTACAAACAACAATTTGAAGCTGCCGCCGCTGCAAATAGTTGGAACGATGACGAAAAAGCTAGAGCTTTGTTAGTAGCTCTACGAGAACCTGCTCTTGGACTTTTACGGTCTATTCCAGCGGAACAAAAACAGAGTTACAATGCTTTAGTGGCAGCTTTAGAAAGAAGGTATGGAGACGAACACTTGCGAAATTTACATTGGTCAGAATTAAATATTCGTCAACAAAGGCCAGGAGAATCATTACAAGAGTATGAAGCAGATATCAGGAGGCTGATGTATTTAGCTTACCCAGAAATGCCAGAAAATTACAGAGATCCCTTCACGGTAGATCGCTTTATTAACGGAGTACGAGACACGGACTTAGCAAAATTACTACGTCGAGAACGCTTCCATAACAGCAGTGAAGTATTGATTCGAGCCCTTGAAATTGAATCATCAAATAATATGTCCAGGCCAAAAGTAAGAGGTGTTTCAATTCAGGAGGGAGAATAAATGAGCACTGGAGATGAGGTCAACTTAAAAACGCTAAACCAACTGTTTCAATCACTGATAGAGAAGATTGATTCTTTGAAAGAATGTAGACGATCCCCTCCAAATGTAAAGTGTTTCAGATGCGGACGTACAGGGCATATTCAACGCGATTGTCGTGTCCAAATGAGGTCTCGCTCACCATCTAGTGGGACAGAATACCGAAGAAGAGATCAGGAAAAACTAAAACTAGTCAACGCAGAGGGGCGGGTGTTGGCTAATGGGAATTTAGCCCCCAAAATTTACTCTATCAAGAGCTTAAAACATACTGCTGACAGTCTTAACATCGACGGACTTATTAATGGAAGAAAAGTTAATATAACAGTAGACACTGGTGCTGCCATATCATTGCTTAAGTTCAAAATTGCAACGAGATATAAAATTCGACCAACAGAAAAGAAAATAACACTTAAGACTGTGACTGGAGAATCCGCCGACGTGTTGGGGCAGACAGACATAGACCTACAGCTGGGGAGGTTGAAGATTCGTCACTCGGTATTAGTTGCAGACATAGAAGATGAATTTATTTTGGGAATGGACCTGAAAAGTAAACATGGATTTGCGTTTGATAATAAACTTAATACCCTAAGATTTGGGAACGAAGAGTTCATTTTGTCAAATAGTCACATCAATAAAGAACCAATAAAGGTGGTGGCAGTATGCACAACAAGACTAGTCGGTAACAGTGAGACCATAATTTTTGGGAGGCTAGAAAGTAAAAAATCAATCTGCGTCGGACTCATAAGCCAACAAAACACACCCAACACCTACCTCGTTGCAAAATCACTAGTTAAAACCGATAAAGACATCCCGATTAGAGTCGCCAATATTTTCCCAAATAGTGTCAAAATTAATATGGGGGAGGTGGTAGCATTATTTGAACCAGTACAGAAAGTAACAAGATGTGAAGAGCCAACTTCCGAGGATACAAGCAAGTTACCAATGGAGGTACTTCAGCAATTTGAGTCAACTTGGCCACATCTCACTCCAGAAGAATATAGTAAAGCGAGAGAGTTTATAGAAGAACAAAGTAATATCTTCGAAACTAGGAGTAGTTCGGGACGCACAAACCTTATTCAACATGCTATCAACACTGGCGATGCCCAACCGATAAGACAACCCCCAAGAAGACTACCAATGGCCAAGCAAGAAGAAGTTCACAATCTCATTAATAAAATGCTCAGCGACGGTGTTATTGAAGAGTCATCAAGTCCTTGTTCATCTCCTGTGGTGTTGGTCACTAAAAAGGATGGAAGTACTAGATTTTTTGTCGACTACAGGAAACTTAACGATGTGACCAAGAAAGATAGTTACCCACTGCCAAGAATAGACGACACATTAACAACGTTGGCAGGATCATATTGGTTTTCTACTCTTGACCTGAAAAGTGGGTATTGGCAAGTAGGAATCTTTGAAAGAGATAAAGAGAAGACTGCATTCTCTGCTGGAAGTGGACTTTATCAGTTTAATGTGATGCCATTTGGCCTGTGCAATGACCCAGCTACATTTGAAAGACTAATGGAAGTCGTTCTACGAGCCCTTACTTGGAAAACCTGCCTGGTCTATTTGGATGATGTCATAGTAATGGGGGAATCATTTCAAGAACATCTAGATAATTTACGAGAAGTATTCTCAAGAATCAGGAACGCAAATCTTAAATTAAACTCAAAGAAATGTTTTCTGTTCCAAGAAAAAGTTGAGTTCCTGGGTCACGTCGTTTCCCGAGAAGGCATCCATACCGACGAAAGGAAGCTACAAGCGATAAAAGAATGGCCTCAACCTCGTGACAAACATGAATTGAGAAGCTTTTTGTGTCTGTGTACATACTACAGACGATTTGTAGAAGGATTCGCCAAAATAGCGTCTCCGTTACATACACTTACAGAAGATAAAGCTTCTTACAAATGGAATACCGAATGTGACCAGGCATTTAGAAGACTAAAAGCAGCATTATGTTCTAGTCCGATTCTTGCATATCCCATTCCAAAAGGAAAATTCATATTAGATACTGATGCGAGCAACGATGGCATAGGAGCAGTACTCTCCCAAGTACAAGATGGAGAAGAACGGGTCATCGAATTTTTCAGCAAGAAGCTATCCAAACCAGAGAGAAATTATTGTGTTACTAGAAAGGAGCTCCTAGCCATAGTTAAATCCGTAGATCACTTTCACAAATATCTCTACGGACAAGAGTTTCTAATTAGAACGGATCATGCTGCGTTACAGTGGCTCATGAAAATGAAACAACCTGAGGGGCAAGTCGCGAGATGGATAGAAAAGCTACAACAATACCATTATCAAATTAAGCACCGAGCAGGAAGGGTGCATAATAATGCAGATGCATTGTCCAGAAGACCTTGCCCCGAGGATTGTAAACATTGCAGGAAAATTGACCAGAAAGAAGGAATTACCTACGTGCGCCAGATAAAGTTAGAACCAGATGAAGAATGGATGTCGGCTTCGATTAGAACCACACAACTTAATGACAAAGATGTAGGACCTATCTTGCGATTGAAAGAAGAGAACAAGCCACGACCATCATGGCAAGATATCGCAAACCAAGGGGTGATACTCAAATCACTGTGGGCACAATTGGATTCACTGATAGTAGAGGAAAACATCCTTAAACGTGCCTGGGAAAGTGCCGATGGCCTTACTGTGGTTAATCAAGTAGTGGTTCCTAGGAGCATGGTAGACAATATAATGGCCGAATGCCATGGTGGAAAATCAGGCGCGCACCTAGGCATAAATAAAACCATGGACAAAATTCGAAACCGATTTTATTGGGTCAATTACTTTCAAGATGTGAAAAACTGGTGCCGCCGATGTTCGACTTGTGCAGCCAGCCAAGGTCCCAAAACAAGGTCCAGAGGTCAAATGAAACAATATAACGTAGGTCTACCATTCGAACGCATTGCTATTGATGTGGCCGGACCATTTCCAGAAACTATAAAAGGCAACAAATACATCCTTGTTGTCATGGATTACTTTAGCAAATGGCCAGAAGTTTTTGCTTTGCCTAACCAAGAGGCCACTACAGTTGCGGAAGTTCTGGTAAATGATGTTTTCAGCCGATTTGGCATTCCTTTGGAACTACATTCAGATCAAGGAAGAAACTTTGAATCAAAGCTCTTCCAGAATCTCTGTGACCTTTTAGGAATACATTAAACACGGACTACGGTTTTACATCCGCAGTCAGATGGCATGGTTGAAAGATTTAATAAAACAATAGAAGCACATCTGTGCAAAGTTGTTGATGAGCACCAAACAGATTGGGACCAATATATTCCATTGTTTTTGATGGCCTATAGAACCGCCATTCACAATACGACAGGAGCTACTCCATCTAGTATCCTGTTTGGTAGAGAACTGCGTTTACCATGCGATATCATGTTTGGTTCACCTGAAGAAGAACACTTAGAGATTAATGACTATGTCGAACGTTTAAGGCAAAAGCTGCACTATATCCATGAAGTGGTTAGAGAGCGAATAGAAATAGCCAGTGACCGCATGAAAGCGAGATATGACCTGAAAGCAAACTCTTCAGGGTTCAAAGAGAATGATCAAGTCTGGCTATACAATCCTCAACGCAAGAAAGGAAGATCAGCTAAGTTGACACCACCATGGGAAGGGCCTTATAAAGTTGTTAAGAGAATTAATGATGTAGTCTACCGAATCCAGAAAAGCCCGAAGTCCAAGATGAAAGTTGTTCATCTAGACAGACTAAAACCTTACCTGGGAAATGTTGATCGAGGCGATCAAACCTGAAGAGGAGGATAGTGTTACAAATTTAAGTATTTAAATTTTATAGTTAGAATTTATTTAGGTTTAGTGTAGTATTAGGTTGACGTATTTTATGGTTGTATTCTTAATCTAGGTTTTAGTTGCGTTATCTGTGACAAACTGGTATGCGAAAGTCTAGAAAAGGGCTGGAATGATTGCGAATCGAACAAGGATGGAAGGGTTCTAGAATAGTAGGCAGCCCTCATATATAAGGCCGGACGTCGTGCATCAGTCAGTCAGTCACAGATAACATACTGTAGTGGTCGTGAGATATTAGTGGTGAATTATTAGTAAGTTGGAGTGCGTGTTTTTGTACATAATTTGTGGAAATAAATTGACGTATCGTTTTCAACAATTGCGAGTTTTTAATTTGTCGTTGTGAACCCGTAACAGTATGTATGTAAGTAAATTAAGCCAGCGGAATTACCATAATTTAAGGCAAAAAAAAAAGAAAATTATTAACAGGACTTGGAGCATTGGAAATTGTAGAGCGGCGAAAAACGAAGTTAAGAAAAATAAATGCGTGAGCAAGGGCGTTGCGGGTTAGGTTTGGGGGGGGGGGGGGGTAAAAAGTGGCAGGGAATCGTATTATTGCGATTTCCGGCGAAAGTTGACCTCGAACAAAAAAGTCATATACAGAGAAGTCATAGGCCATGAAAATGGCTAAAACTTTTATGAACGACATTTTCTACATAACCTCAAAATGTTCGAGAAAAATTTAAAAACCGTAATTTTTTTTATTTTTTGTTTTTTTATTTTTTATTTTTGCAAAAATAATGTCAGTTTAACAAACCTTGGTAAGAGGAGAGCTCTTTGGGTGCTAAATGTCTACAATATTTTACAAACAAAAAAATTAAGTCGTTTCAAAGATATTTGTTTTTTCCGCTCAAAAACACTTTATTTTTAAATGAAATTTCTCCTTCAGAAAATTATCGTATCCAGTTCTGCTGCTACTCAGTTTTTGGCACTGAGATATACTTTTTGGCGAAATAAAAAAAGATAATATGTGTCATTTAAAAAAATGTCCAAAAAGGGAAAAAATTAAAAAAAAAATTGTCACAATATTTTTTTAAGTTTAGTTATTTTATTAGTTTTAAAACATTTTTTAAAACTGACTATATTACTCAATTTTACGCAAGAAAAGTGGCTATTATTATGGCTAAAAAAAATTAGGCTACCTGCCTTGCTTTTTGAAAATTAATGTAAATATATACATTATAACAAAATTTTTATTTTTTTTAATAAAAATTTTTTATCGCTCTGTATGTTATTTTTAATTAAGTTTTATCGCCCCCAAAAAGTGCCGTCTAGAGCGAAGCCCCTGTCACCCCCTAGATAAACCAATTTCTATATGTACAGGGTTTTCCCGTATATTTTTACACCATATCTTAAACGTTTATTTGAATTGTTATCAAAATATGATAACTACAAAAGTTGAGATTATTTAGTTTATTAGTTTTGGAGATATTTGCGTTTAAAAGTTTAAAAAAATGTAAGTTTCAGCCATGAAAAAGATAATTGCATTGAGACAAAAAGTGAGCTGTTGCTTTTGTAAGGTATATAATTTACTAATATTTTCCATCTGTGGTGATTCTGCGCAGTAATGTGGGGCGCCGCAAGCCAGTAAAAGCAAAAAATAATACAGTTTTTTTTGAAAAATATTAATATCTAAAACTTCATTGATAATTTTCTACATAGCCTCCTTTATTATTTAATTTTGAATAATTCTTATAAATTTTCTGTAAATAGCTTAATAGATAGAGTGCGTAGAAGAACAGGCTCGAAAACACTTCAAATTCTACAAGAGAATTGTGTTTTTCATTATTTTGATGTTTTAAAGAGTATCAATTTAATATTTAAAACTTTTAAACGCATATATCTCAAAAACTAACAAACGAATAAATCATAACATATATATTTTTGAAATCAGGAAGAAAAGATCTATAAAAATCTAAAATAATATATAGGGTGTTCAATTTAAAAAAAAACATCAACCTGTCAAATTTTGACATTTAGAAAAAAAAATTCATTCTGACCTTAAGATTCCTAAAATTTGTAAAAAATTATAAATCTTTTGTATTTATAGTAATTTGATATCTATTCAAATACACGTTTTAGATATGGTGTAAAAATATACAGGAAAACCCTGTACATAAAGAAATTGGGTTATCTAGAGGGTGACAGGGTGCTTCGCTTTAGGCGGCACTTTTTGAGGGCGATAAAACTCAGAAAGAAATTAAAAATACCATACAGAGCGATAAAAAATGTTTATTAGAAAAAATAAAATTTGTGTTATAATATATATATATATATATATATTTACATTAATTTTCCAAAAACAAGGCAGATAGCTTATTTTTTTTAGCCATTTATCTTGCGTGGAATTAAGTAATCTAGTCAGTTTTAAAAAATATTTTAAAACTTATAAAATGACTCCAATAACTTTAAAAAACATTGTGAATTTTTTTTTTAGTTTTTTCTATTTTTTGGGCAAGTTTTTAAATGACGCATGTTATCTTTTTTTAATTCACCAAAAAGTACATCTCAGTGCCAAAAACTGAGTACCAGCAGAACTGGATACGATGATTTTCTGAAGGAGAAATTTCATTTAAAAATAAAGCGATTTTGAAAGGAAAAAACAAATATCTTAAAAACTTCTTAATTTTTTTGTTTGTAAAATATTGTAGAAATTTAGCACCCAAAAAGCTCTACTCTTACCAAGTTTTGTTAAACTGACATTATTTTTGCAAAAATAAAAAATAAAAAACAAAAAATAAAAAAAATACGGTTTTTTTAATTTTTCTCGAACATTTTGAGGTTATGTAAAAAATGATATTTACAAAAGTTTTAGATATTTTCATGGCCTATGACTTTTTTCGCCGACGTCAGCTTTCGCCGGAAATCGCAATAATACGATTCCCTGCCCCTTTTTACCCCCCCAAACCTAACCCGCAACGCCTCTGCTCACGCATTTATTTTTTTTTTACTTTGTTTTTCGCCGCTCTACAATTTCCAATGCTTCAAGTCCTGTTAATAATTTTCTTGCTCTCAAAGTGTAATTTGCCTGGTCTAAATATGTTGTGTCACGCTAGAGGCTAAACGGCTGAACCGATTTTAGGTGTCGTTGAATTGCTACTGATCCCGAAGGTGCTATTGGCTATATTTTTTAAACAGGAATCAACATGGTGGTCTTCAGACGCCATTTTCTAAATCTAAATTTTATTGAAACTCCTTTGATAACCCATTGCAAATGTTCTTTAATTTGCTGTACTTACTTTGTAGTCCTCCCTGCGGCCACTAATCTCCTCTCCTGTCATTCCTCCCACCCTATTCAAAAATCATATTCGCATAATTTTATCAAAATTCGATTTCAAAAATTCTTTCTGCATACGCTTTAGATTTTTTTCCAACACCATTTTCCTAGTGCCCCCTCGCCTCTCGATTCTCCCCGCCATCTTTATTAGTAATAGTTATAGCTATAACTCTCACAAATATAACGCGTCAAAAGTTCTTTCTGCACACTTGAAGACTTTTTTCCAACATCATTTTACTAGTTTCCCCTCCCTCTCTTCTTCCCTCCCTCCTTATTAGTAATAGTTGTAGCTATATTTCGGCACACGCTTTAAGGTTTCTTTCGACACCATTTTAATAGCTCCCTCCTCTCCTACCCCACCTTCACCCAATCGAAGGTAACACTGTTCGCGTCCGTAGAAAATCTACACGTACTTTTTGGGTAAAGCTAAATGAATTGTAAATGCATAGTGCTTTTTATAAGACTGAATAATAATAATAATAAGAATTAAAATTAACACCCAGCTGCTAAATTTACTTGTAACTACTAGTCGCAGTTGGGTACAAAATTACCTAATAACCTGATTCGTAAAAATACAAAACTGTATTAAAGTGTGTAAGTGCGCCTTGGGCATCAAAACTAAAAGTTGAAGCATGTCGTACATTATAGTTATACCTATCAATTTTGTACTCAACTGCGACTAGTATTAACAAGTTATAAAAAAAAAATTCTCTTTTTTTTAGACTCAATATGATAATCTAAGATTGGACAAACAAAAAGATTGAAAATCGGTCTTTATTTATTTTAAGCAAGACGTTTCGCTTATTAAGTATCTCTAACCGTTTTCAAATGTAAACTAAACAATCCAGTCTACAGGCTACTACTTATACTATACTTGGTGCGCAGTCAGGTGTGACGGCCCGCCCCCTTTTAATCCTCAGACGCTTGTTTTCCTTAAGGAGTGGTTTTCATATGTTTGGTATGTCCGTTCTTGGTTGACTGAAATTTTCTTTATTCTGCATTATATACGCAGCTTCAATAAACCTCAGTTTTCACCTATGCAAAACTTTAGCTATAAAACTATTGAATCCTGTGATTTGACCATGCATGATCCGTTAAACCCGATTTTTCAATATCCCCTAATTGGGTACTTTTTAGATGTTCATTTATCCTGTCCTGAAGAGGGCGTTTCGTTTTACCTACATATGAGTTATCACACTCACACGGGAATTGGTAAATACATTCCTTATTGAAGGATTTTCTGGTTTAGATTTAGTTACAAAACTTCTCATAATATGGCTATTCGTCTTATGTTTTCGGAAAATCCCTTGAACATATAGAATGTTAATAACACCCAACGGATTATTATTTTGAGAATTTGCTACATTTGGTTTGTTCTTAATTTTAGAGATCGTTGAGTTTATTAATTTCTTGGAATAACCATTTTGTTGTAAGTCCTTTTTAATGCTGTATATTTGTGAGGTTAATTCTTCATTATTACTACAAATATTTACGGCTCTTAAATACAAATTTCTTATTACTACTTGTTTTGTAGCAACAGAATGGTTAGATTTAAAATTTAGGTACTGTCTTGTGTATGTACGTTTCCTATGTATAGTGGTTTCAATATTTCTTTCTATTTGTTGGACAAGAACATCCAAGAAAGATTGTTGACCGTTCAGATGGTATAGAAAATTCTGCAGTTCGTCTTCATTTTCCAGCCATATAATAAATATGTCATCCATGTATCACAGCCATAGTTTTGGCTTGACTTCATGTAGATGTTTCCTACAACTGCACTGGCGAAAGAGACGAACTCATTGGAAATCTATCATTTTGCGAGTAAAACTTATCTTTCACTTGAGAGGCAGAGTTACGAAGTCAGAGCCACCGATAGCCTTGTTTTTTCGTGAAGTGTATCATTAGTTTTTATTTTGTTTTTGATGATACTGAGTGACTTATTTATTGGCACGTTGCGTTGGTTCGGTTAAGACTTTCTATATCAAAACTTACAAATCTATCGTTCGATCGTTTTTAAAACCTCGACAAAATGTTCCAAGTTTTTAACAAAACTGAATTATATCTATCAAAAACCTCCATAAAGTGCTGGTCGGTGAGTGCCTATTTTATTAAATTTTATTACTAATCCACATACCATAAAAAAATAGGTTTTCGGAAAAAAATTGCATTTTCAATAGGATTTTTTTTAGAAAACTAATTAATAATAGCGCATGGCCAATTGCAAAGAAGACATGACCCCTATCTATTTTGGGCATGCACTTTTTTTTGTTTTTTAGCAAAGCGCTATTTTGGCCATACGCTATTTTGGCCTGCGCTATTTTGGCCGCGCTAATATGGCGTGCGCGATTTTGACCTGCGCTATTTTGTACCAATGCTGATATTCACACCTAGCGTTATCATGTATCTTGATATAAAACATTTCCATTTCCAAGAAAAAAATATAATACAGAAGATGATTTTTTTTTGGTTTAAGTAATTATTTGTTATGTTTTAAGAATTTCTCTCTGTAGTTAAAAAAATATATACAGGGTAGATAAAACACTTGATAAAATAATAGTTTTTGGGATAAATATACTAATGAGGCCCTAAAAATATTTGTCCCGGGGCCTCATAAATTCTTGCTACGCCGCTGGACTTTAAGGTTCCATTTACCTTCTTTACATTGGGCAATGGGTGGGTCTCTGTGGTATAGCGGTTCAAGTTGCCGTTTGCTATGCGATCGATTTGGGTTCGATTCCCGGCATTGCCATTGGCTGTTGTATGCATTTTTGAATTACTTTACTTTGTTACCAACACGTTATAATTGCTTTTTCGGAACACTGGGCATTGATCCAATAGGATGGAAATCCCTGTATAAAAAAAACTTTATCTTCCTTCTTCTTTTTCTTTACCTTCTTTACATTTCTCTTAAAGACAGTTTAAAACAAAACCAAACTGACCCTATACATTGATTCCTGTGGAATTGAGGTCAGATAATAAAAAGTGATCATATTTTATTCGTACAGTTCCAAAGTTTACAGTTGCGTAAAGCAAAAAATAAAGTATAAAAACGTTACTTTAATAAATAAAAAAATTAAATGAATTCCTTTAATGAGCACTTGAAATAATTATTATTTGTCTAGAGAATTTATTAACAAGTTTTAAGCTTCTGAGTTGCTCGTTAAAGGAATATTTGCCGCTTTTCTTTTTGTTAAATATACAGTGCAGACCTAAATAGACCCCCCTTCTAACTTTTGAACAGAAAGAGATATTGATTTCTGGTAAAAAATATTTTTCATGGGATCTTTTATGAGGATATTTGAGCTAAGTGACATTCATGTCAAAATAACCTAATGTCAAAAATTTGACATACCAATAAAATTTTTAAATTGGAATAGGGGGCATGCTATACTTCTTTCGAAAGGTATTTTGATTTCTAAACAAAACAAATTAATATTTTAAAATCGGTTCATTTTCAAAGGAGATATCGTTTTGTTGTTCGCGGTCGACTCTTAAAAAGTTAATTTTCATCAAACAAATTAAAAAAAAAAAAGATTTATTTTACAATAAATTGATTGATTATGTTTCATATTGATGACCAAGGCTAAAAATAAATAAAAAAATTTAAGTAGGAAAGCGTGGTGTGTAATAAATAACCATTCTAAAATAAACAAAAAATTTTCCCATTTAAATGTTTTAACTTATTTTTAGGTTCTGACATAACTTAGACGTATAAAAATTCAGTTTATGATAAAAAAAATCAATTTAAATTATTTCTTTTGCTTGATAAAAAATTAACTTTTTTTAGTCCATCGCAAAGAAAAATAAATACATCTCCTAGAAAACTACAACGATTTAAAAATTTTTAAATGTACTATATAGAGAATCAAAGCAGCTTTCAAAATAGGTATTACATGCCCCCCTTCCAATTTAAAAATTTTGATGGTATGTCAAATTTTTGACATTAGGTTAGTTTGACATAACTGTCACTTAGCTCAAATGTCCTCAAAAAAGTCCCATTTAAAAGACTTTTTACCAGAAATCAATATCTTTTTCTGTTCAAAAGATAAAAGGGTGGGGGGGGTCTATTTAGATCCGCACTGTATAAGTATAGTTGAGTAGCTTATAGTCAAATTCGTATCCCGTGGGATAGTTGTGGATGATTTTTTAAAACTGCCCTAGATCAGGGGCGGATCTAGGAAATTTATTCGGGGGGGGGGATAATATAATAAATATTGCATCAAACTTTTTTGCATAGGGACCAAGAGGTGTATTCTGTGTATATAGTATGAGATTTGGGGAGGGGAATTTCCCCTTTCTCCCCTCCCGTAGATCCGCGCCAGCCTAGGTCGATTGGCAATAGATCACACAGTTTTAGGTCACCGGGTGTTTGTCTCCAATTTGAGTGGAAGGGCCTGTGTGACGTCATAAATCCAAGATGACGGCTTTTTTCATGTTTTTTTCTCACACTTTGGCAAGTTTCGCTCAATTAGTTTTACAGAAAAGCTATTCATATGTTTTTTGTTGGCGAGAGAACGCCAATGAATATAGTAAAGAAACTTCATATCTTAAACAAAGAAACTTTTGTCACATCAACTTTGCAGAGAAATTGTATGGGTTATGATTTGTTCGCAATAGAACAGCAATTTAATTGTCGCTTTATATCTTAAGAACTAAAAAAGATATTGTTACTTTTTTGAATACTAAAAAATTAAAAATTCAACATTATTCAAGAAAGTTTTCTTCTCTTCCACACAAAAAATGTATTTACAGTATCTCTGTAAAATTAATTCAGTGAAAGTTAGAAGGCACGGTCTGTAAAAACATGAAAAATGCCAGTAATTTGGATTTAGGACGTCATAAAGGCCCTCCTACTCAAATTTGAGGCAAACTCCCGGCGACTTTAAATTGAGTGATCCATCACCAATCGACCGAGGGTAGTCTTAAACTTTCTTGATCAATCTTAAATTTTTATTATTATAAAAATTATTTTTATATAAAAAAAATTATTAAAACGACAGAAATTATAACCTTTACAATTTTTCTGTAAAGTTGATGTGGCAAAAGTTGATTGTGAATTTATGACGCTACACAGACGCTCTTACTCAAATTTGAGGCAAACACACGGGGACTAAAATTAAGGGATCTATAAACAATCGATTTCGGGTAGTCTAAAACTTACTTCCAAAAAAAAAATTGTTTCTTTTAAAAAACTTCCTTTCTTTAGTATTTTTAACGAGATTTATGCCTTTCTTAGTTTTTAAGATAAAACGACAATTTATCGTAATTGCTATTACAAAAAAAAAGTATTAACAGTTTTTATGTAAAACTGGAAAAAGTTATGTGAAAAAAACACATGAAAAAAGCGCCATCCTGGATTTATGACGTCACTTAGGCCCTTCTACTCAAATTGGAGGCAAACACCAGGTGACCTAAAATTGTGTAATCTATTATCAATCGATCTAGCGTAGTTTTAAAATAAATTGGTAAAAAAAATTTTTTAAGTCACAAGCTTTTATAAAATGCATTAAAAATTAAATACTCTGCCAATATATGGGCCCCTAAGCTCAAACTAGGTACTATAGTTATAGTGTACGTGTGAGCTAATATAACTAAAAACTGAAATATATTTTATTCAACTCCGGACTAAATTACCTTTTGTTTGATACCACACAAGCCATGTCTTGACTTAAACTCAAATTTTTGAAATCTACCCCCACCCTTAAAAAAAACAAAAACTAAAATGTATTTTGTTAAACTCCGGACTCAATTACCTTTCGTTTGATATCACACACGCCATATTTTCACTTAAACTCTAATTTTTAAAATATACCCCCACCCTTTTTTTTAAATAAATTAAAATGTATTTTGTTTAACTGCAGACTTAATTACCTTTCGTTTGATATCACACACGCCATATTTTCACATAAACTCTAATTTTTGAAATCTACCCCCACCCTTTTATTTGGTTTGTGTTTGGTGGATTTTGTTCATTTTTAAATGGGACCATCTCGACCCAAGACCCAGCCTAGGTACCAAATTTCATTAAAATCGGCCAAGCGGTTTTTGAGTTATGCGCGATGGTCGTTACAGACAGACATACAGACACACAGACAGACAGACAGACAGACATACAGACAGACAGACAGACAGACAGACAGACAGACAGACAGACAGACGGCGCAACAAAAAAGTTTCAAAATCATCTGAAACGCAAAGATATATAAAAATTTTTGAAATCGGAGCAACTTTTTTTTTCTCGAAAAAATTAGGATCACCATAGCTCACACTACTATAGTATAGTATATGTGTGAGCTAAAAATAATTTTCTAACATTCTAATATTATCATAATAATAAAAGCGATGGCCGACTGATGCAAATTTTGACGATGTTAGCACGATAAGATATCCGTATCAATTAAATATCACTATGTGCAAGAATCAATCTAGCAGAAAAATGCAGAGGTACCAAACCCACCCAACCCGACCCAAGATACCCCAGCATTTCTCTGACATAGGTATGGCAATGGCACAACATTGCGGCACATCAAACATATTTTTGATGACCTGCTATGTCGAATATTCTTTAAGTGTTTAGATCACAAATTTACATTAACTTATGCTTTGATTTACGGTTATCGCTTTTATTATTATGATAATAATAGAATGTTTGAAAATGATTTTTTAATTTTTAGTGCATTTTATAAAAGCTTGTGGCTTAAAAAATTATTTTTCCCAATTTATTTTCTACTTTTTAGTCTCAGCTATCTACTCTATTAAATGAAAATATTTGTTCAATAACAGAACAGAAGAGTTTATTCTAGATTATAATGAAATCGCTGATCGTGAGTTGTTTGGAAACTCATTTTTCTATTGGGGGAAGGAGAGGGTGGGGATAGAGGTAGAAATATATTTTTTGTTTGGGCTGTATTGCCATCGGACCTTTATGCATATACCAAATTTTATAAAAGTCATTTGAAGTGAAGTCTGTCAAAAGTGGGTGGGGGGTTGGGTGGGAGTAAGTCTGTCAAAAGTGGGTGGGGTGTTGGGTGGGAGAACATTTTCATTATTGTTGTATTGTCATCGGACCTCTATATGTATACCAAATTTCATCCAAATCGGATAATGAGAAGTGTGTCAAAAATGCATTTTTCTATAGATGGGGGTGGGGGTTGGAGTGGTAGGATATTTTTTTCAATGTTGTATTGTCATCGGACCACTATATGTATACCAAATTTCATCCAAATCGGATAATGGGAAGGGTGGCAAAAACGCATTTTCTATGAAAGGGGGTGGGGGTAGGGGTAGGAGGATATTTTTTTTATTGTTGTATTGTCATCGGACCACTATATGAATACCAAATTTCATTAAAATCGGATAATGGAAAGTGTGTCAAAAACTCATTTTTCTATGAAAGGGGGTGGGGCTAGGGGTGGGTGGATATTTTTTTCTTAATATTGTATTGTCATCGGATCACTACATGTATACTAAATTTCATCCAAATCGGATAACGGGAAGTGTGTCAAAAACAAATTTTTCTATAGAAGGCGTGGGGGTTGGGGGGGGGACGCACATTTTTTTCTTACTATTGTATTGTCTTGGGACCACTATGTGTGTATCAAATTTCATCCAAATCGGATAATGGGAAGTGTGTCAAAAACGCTTCACAAGATTTGATAGATAGTTAGTTAGATAGTTAGACAGAAATTCTGAAGCTAAATAAAAGCTTGTAAAAACTTCCACAGCTCTCCCACAGGAGACCATAAGCCTTTATACGAGTACGCGATACTAATTTTTATTTAAATTTTAAATATTTTACAGTAGTAAAAATACGTTCTGAAAGAAATATTATATGAGGTTTCATACTTATGTTCATCCCACGTCGAGGCACGCTGGACAGTATTCCAACTATTTAAATATCTTGTAGATCTTTGTATCTTTACTTTCAAGTATATGGATCTTAATGATCGGTACCTATAAAACATTTGTGCACCTTTGTTTATATCAAATACGTTAGAGCATGTACGCGTACGAGAACTGTGGGAGATATCTCTCTCTTCTACAGGTAGTATCACGGAAAATGCTCTGAAGAGCTGGCACGTATGATCCCCGCGGGAGTAGCACCTACTAGACCAACACGTCAAACAGACGGTAACCATCAATTTGCTGTCAAAATAGAGGCATCAAGAACCTCATTATATCAGAATTCATATCTTTGGAGAACAGCATCGCTGTGGAATGGACTCCCTGCGACAGTTTTCCCTGCAGATTACAACTTGAACCGTTTCAAAACCAACATACACCAACATTTCCGCGCACTTGCCGCTTCTCGAGCGTGATAGGGATCTCCTTGCAAGTGCGCATAACCGTCAAAAAAAAAATGGTATGCCCATGCATTCTCACACGCGATGCTTGAAGCCAGGACCCGTATTTAATTCTTAATGTTCCATATTCGGGTAGACAGGATTTCGGTTACTGCGCATGCGTCAGTTTTGGTGGCTTTGGAAGATACTCCGTTACGTCACTACATTATTTGTCAATTGTCAAATATTTAGGATTATGTCTATTATTTTTTTCTAAAAACTAGTTGATTGGGTGAAACTTTATCAAATTGTGGATTAAAATTTTAGTTTTTCTAAATCTAATCGTGCAGATTTACTGTGGACACCATGAAGAGTATTTAATGGAATCTATAAACCACTCTTAACTGAAAATTTTGCCATTTTTTCCAAAGTCTCTCTCTTATCGATTCTTCTTTTTCGGTTTATATGAACAATCTATAATGCCCTATATTACCCAACCTCAATAATAAGCATAAGAATAACGAAATGTCAAATAAGCGTATCAAAATGTTCCCAATTACTCATCCAGCAGTAACTGTCACTAGCGCCGTAAGTCACCTGTGAAATTTCTGCACATCTAATTTATGTCTTACAAATGTTTCTTGCATATTACAAATGTCAGCAGCTAAATTAATATGCACATCATACTTTCAAAGAACAACGATCTCTTTCATTTCGAAAATCGTAACTTTTTTACGCATCGGTTCTTTCTTTCTAGTGCCTATTTTAGCAAAACTAAATACAATGATCCATAATTTACTGGAACTCTAAAATTAATTGTGCGCTCTATCAATTATACTGTAAACGTCACAGAATAAACTAATAAATCAGCCATGTAAGTGATAGATATCCGGTATTTCCCATAATATGCAGTTAGGGGTAGGCTATATTACAGAAGTAATAATAGTAGTGGTGGGGAGACTATTTTTGGTCTAGCGACTAGGCACACACTTTTTCGCAAACCCCGATTTTATCCGTACACCATATACCAAACTGATGCACGTGCCCCTTAGGATGCCAGTCTTCTTTCTCTAAGAGGACTTAATTTTGCCTGGCATCTCTTTGTCGAGGGCAGGGATCTTTATAATGCGTAGCAAATATACACAGTGCACCCACGCTTTTACACCCCTTTTGAAAGGTGGTCCTGCTACATGTTAGACTTTCATCTATCTAACATCGCTGTCTTCCCAGCAGAACTTAGTTATAGACGATAGAATTCTTTCCTTTTCAGTGCAACCGTCATGGTCGTCGTGAACTGACTGTAGGAGATTTATGCTGGCGCCATCCTGGTACCGACTATATAGCACTTATAGCAGGCTCCTGGTTTATTATTCCTGGTTCCTCGGCTGGCTTCGTGTCGGCTCCTGGACTACACCTGCGTAGATTCTGGATGTTCAAGTCGATGACAACTGTTGAACGCTAAAAAGGAAGTAGGCGACGGACTTTTTTTTGTTTTTGCATCGTTGTTCGAAACGCGAACCTGGTTTTAAAGAAGCAACCAAGGCACTACTATTAACTCAACTTATTGTAAATAATTTGCTCACATCGTCGGTGGACACCAAGATAGTCTAATTCGTTATTTAGTGCCCAAAATAGCACTCTCTACCCCGCCTACTTAAATTATTGATGGGTTGGTCTTAAAATTTGCTTTTTGATAGCTGGTTTTGGGATGAAGTAGCTTGCAACTGCTGTCAGTGGTCATAAAAAGCTGCTTTTTTGAAAATCTGCGTCTTTTCCGAGGATATTTGAAAAATGTTTAGTAACCATTATTTTTAGTTTACCTGCTTTTTAAAAGCTGCTTTTTGAAACATCTGTCATTTTCCTATTAAAACAATAGTTTCTGTATCCATCTCTATAATTGCTATTACCAGAAGTCTTTATGTTCCCCTATTTCGGCGTCTCCCTCTCACTGAATTAAAATTATCTGCGTCCTGCAAATCCGTGGTGCCAGGGAGAAAGTAGATAAGTCCATTTTTGTTCAAAACGAGATAAGTGTCTTGATTTTGGATGTATATATCAAAACCTTGCTATGGGCCAAACAATATGTCAGATATCGTATTTGTATTTTAGTCTGAATATTTGAGTATCAACAGTGTAATAAACCTGATTTTTAGTTTGTAAGCAAACTTTCTTAATAATCGACTTATCTCCTTTTCCCCGGCACCACGGAAATATCTATCTTGATTTTAAGGTCTTAGGCGTTTTATTATTACTATGCGTACATTCATTAAAAGTATTTATTTGCCTACCCCTGAAATTTTTCCAGTTGACTTAAACGGATTTTGAAAAATGTTTCTTCTATTTTGAAAGTAAAATAACGGTTTGGTAAAAATTCTTCCTCTTTTGCACCGCTTGTTGCGTCGCTAAGTGACATACAATTTCTTGGTTTTAATATGGTGTACAATTCGTAACTATGCAATCCGTTAGCAAATTATTTAATCGCGATTTTTTCGTTTAATGGCCTAAGTATTTCAAAAGCGTTGGAGTCAACCATTAACTCCTCAACAGATTTACCAAAATTCTCAATTATCCTGTCTACTATTATTTAGTTTACATGATAATGAGCATAAAGATTTTTTACTTATAAATTGAACTTTGAAATCCTCGATTAAACTGGTACTTAAACAATACGAATATTTTAATCTTATTTTTGCATTTTCGGTTAATCTAGTTTTTCAGATATTTGTAATTAAATGTTTCTTCCCATCATTGTCTAAAAGGGAACCATACCATTCAATAGCATCTGTTAAAATTTATTTTGTTGTTTCTTTCCCATCCATCAAAGGAATTAAAGTGAAAGTTATCTTAAGGTCACACCTCTACCATTTTAACAATTTTAGTCTTATTTGCACCAGAAGTATCGAAAAAATCTAAGTCTGAGTCTGAGGTATTTGATTCCTATCCTCACGTCTCTATCTCTATGCCTAACGTTTTTACCCTACTGTGTAAAATGTAATGGATAGCTCCTAAATATTTTTCTATATGTACTAACTGCTCCTTAAAAAACTTTTTTGCTGCTTCTTATAGAATTTATCCTTAATGCTAATTAAGTCTGATTTGATTAGATTTTTTACATATTTTCTACATATTTCATGATAAAACACAAACAATAGCTTAAAATTTGACATCATGAGGCTTCGGGCCCCCCCCCCCCCCAAGCAGCGGCGTAGTTCGTCGCGTCTCCGCTAACATGATGACCTTTTTTTTTTGGTTTTTTGGTCGCACGATTTTTGAGAGGCGCCCTTTTTACCTGTCGGCCCCCAAGAGGCCTCGGGGCCCCCCCAAGATACATTCCTGGGTGCGGCACTGTATTTTCGTTATTAAAATTTTTAAAAATTACCTTTAATTCTTCAAAAATATATCCTTGTTTCTGAATTGACATATCACGTATACTTTATATTCCTAATAATACCCTGCTATATTGCATGAACAGCCTTGACTGGCACTTGTCGAGTGGGTAAACGAAGCATTTGTTCTCTGGAAATTAACCGCGTCTGATTCTGTTTTCCAAGTGAGGTAGTTCCGTAATTACCAGAGGGTGGGTATATTTTAAACATGGACATATTTGACCCAGGTACCATATATAGTGAAGCAACAATATCAATCAAAATCCACGAAGAAACCACCAACCAATCCGCATAAGATGAGGTGTAAGTAAGGGTGACACAATATCCCCTAAACTATTTAACCAGGCTCTAGAAGATGTTTTTAAAAACTTGGGTAGAAATAGGCATCAAAATAAGCGGACAATACTTAAACCACCTAAGATATGCTGATGATATCGTCTTAATAACAGACAAGAAAGTAGAACTAATAAAAATGCTGGAAAAAGTGGATACAGCAGCTAAAAATATACGCTTGAGTATGAACTACACTAAAACTAAAATCATAACAAGCACAGATGAAGATATTATGATCCAAAAGAAAACAAACTAAAAACAGAAAACCACACAGCTGAAATCAAGAAACGAGTAAGATTTGCCGGGGCTGCATTCGGTAAATTAAGCAACATATTAAAAAATAAATAAAATTCTCAGTACCTCAAAACGAAAGTGTATTACTAATGTATCCTTCCTTTAATGACCTATGGATTCCAGCCCTGGACACTTACAAAATCAAACATGGGTAAAGTAACAAAAGCGCAAAGATCAATGGAAAGACACATGTAAAGATAACAGCTAGAAAAAGATATAAATGGATAAAAAATAAAACAAAAGTAAGGGATGTCAGAGGAGGAGTAGCAAAATTAAAATGGCAATGCCTTTCATAATATCAGACAGAAAGACGATCGATGGAACAAATTTACCGTAAACTGGAGACCTTGGGAAAATAAAAGAAGTAGGGGAAGACCCCAAGTGAGATGGGCGGACGATTTAAAGAAACACGCGGGAACTAGATAGATAAACACGGCGACAGGCAGAAGAGAGTGGAATATATTTGGGAGGCCTATGTCCAAAGATGGATTGAAGGAGGGTTTTTGAAGAAAATGTTAATCGTAATTGCTGCATGTTGTTTAAACTGTGTGCATATCCTATAAACTTTATCTAAACGGTCATTGCGTTAAATTTAATGGATGAATTTTAAGTGCACCCGCGAAACAATTTGTGCAAAGAGTATCCGTGTAAGATAGACCTTAACGGCTACTTTGTGCAAATGTGTATTATGTTGCTGTGTGTGTTCTAAGCATTATTTTACTTACGTACACACTGCCTTTGCTTTATCATTCCAAAGGTTAAACCTTGTAAAAGGCAAAAATCAAACTTTAATTTTTTTACCAAGAAAGAAAAAAAATTGTTGACTAGTTTGAGAAGCTCTGAAGACAGTTGGCCTCCTGTACTGTAGTCCTGCCTCGGATATAGTAATTGCGCCACCGGCAGCGGTTTAAACGAGCGATATTTAAAACAGTGACATTTTAAACAGCGACATTCAAAAGAGCGACATATCAAAACGGCGATATTCCAAAGAGCAACATCTAATAAAAACAGCGACATATCAAAACGACATTCAAAAGAGCGACATATCAGGACAGCGACATTCGACAGAGCGACAATTCAAACCAGCGATATTTAAAAGAGCGTCAATTAAAAAGAGCATCTTAAGGTTCCGAGTTTGATGCAAATCGGTTCATAAATAGGAAAATCCGCCAGTTTGGATGCACCATTTTATAATTGTATACTAACCACCACACCACAAATACCTTGTTGGAAAAGTTTGAAAAAAGTTATAACCAAACTAATAAACAAATATATTATATGTATGTATGTAATATCATAAAACAAAAAATCTCGCGGTGAATTGTCCCCGCTGCGAATCGGCCGGCGGCGAATTGTCCCGCGGCGAATCGGCTGCGGCGATGCCCAAAGCGCACTTACGAAATTGTACAGTATTGTATTTTTATGAATCAGGTTATTGTATAATTGATATACCCAACTGCGACTAGTAGTTACAAGTAGATTTACCAGTTGGGTGTTTTTTTTATTGATTTTTTTTTATATCCAACTTTTAGGTTTAATTCTTATTCAGCCTTATAAAAAGCACTATGCATTTACCATTCAGTTAACGTTACCCAAAATGTAAGTGTAGATTTTCTACTGACGCAAACAGTGTTAACTTCCATTCAGTGAAGGTGGAGGAGGAGCGAGAGACGAGGGAACTAGTAAAATGATGTTGAAAAAATCTTAAAGTGTGTGCAAAAAGAATTTTAGAAATCGCTCTATATTTGTGAAAGCTACAACTATTACTAATAAGGAGGGTCGGGAGAAGAGAGGGATAGGAAGGGGAAAACTAGTAAAATGGTGTTGGAAAAAAGTCTTAAAGCGCGTGCAGAAAGAATTTTTGAAACCGCCCTATATTTGATAAAATTATGCGAATCTAGTTTTTTTTAAGTGGGGGGAATGACAGGATGGTATATGGGTGGGAGCAGGGAGGACTACAAAGTAATTACTGCAAATTAGATGACATTTACAATGGGTTATTGCAAAGGCATTTTATGAAAATCGCCTGAAATTTAGGTAATTTGTATGCCTCAAAGCCGACATCATATTATTACAAAATGGCGTCTGACCGCCATATTGACTACCGTTTAAAAAAGATATAGCATATAGCACCTTGCAGATCAGTAGAAATTCAACTACACCTTTCGTCAAAATCGATTCAGCCGTTTAGTCTCTAGCACGACACATACATATTTACATACATACATATCCCAAGCGAAAAACATTACCCTTCCTTTCGCCGTGCTGCAGTTGGGTTAGGCACGATTCACATTATACGTAACGTCACCGTACCGTCACCGTCCCGTCACCGTACCGTCAACGACACGTAAAATATTCTTACATTGAAAGCAATGGACGTATTCACATTACCCCGTACCGGCTAGTTTTCTCGAGGAGAATATTTTACGTGTTGCCGGCACGGATAATAGAACATTAGCGGATTGGATTTGGCGAAAGTATAACCGCAAATCCAAAATGGCCGCGTCCCAACCAAAAAAACCCAGAGAACAAAAGACGAAATGTCAAATTCTTATCAACCGCTGTTTTTGTTTATTTTTTTGAAAGTTTTTGCGAGTTTTCTTAATTGAATTTGGATACACAAAACACAAAAACAACCCGTCTTATGCCATTTTGCACGGGCCCGTCACAATAAAATCAAAGTATAAAACAGTTTGGTTTGGGCCGCCGGCAGGCCATGACCCACAGAACACCAAGTGCCTAACTTTTGTTTTCGATATGTCAAACGCATGGCGTCCCCACTTTTTCTATTTTGGTTGGTTGTGAAATCTAATCTCTTCAATGTTCTGATATCTCTGGTTGCCGGCGGCTTGCCGGCGGCTTGACGGTACGGTGACGTGACAGTGGCGGTACGTATAATGTGAATCGCGCCTAAAAAGGCAACCGACACTAAAATGAAATTTTCACAAGTAAGAAATCTTAAGACGACCTAAAAATGGTTTTAAAGTTTTAACTTCTTTTAAAATTTGAGCACAGCAAATGGGTGTCAGTTTATTTCTATCTATCCATCTCTTAGAAGAAGAATATATAACCCCCAAAACTACCTTGAATAACAGTACTAAGAGAGAAGATCCAAATTCACAATTTTTCGATTTTCACTTTCTTGCTTATTCTAAAGTTTATTACAAACTCTTTTATGAATTTTCAAACATAGAAAGAAACCAATTGTAACATGACAGTAATTTTCGGCCTGTAATATATAACAAACTTTTTCGTATGTTCACCCTTTTTAATAAAAAAGTTAGGTATAGACGAAGACTCAAATTAGTAACATAATATATTTCTCTAAACAAAAAATCTTATATTGTGTGACATCACATGATATTTTCACAGGAAATATACCAAAAAAAAGGCCAGAGAAAAAAAGAATATTTTTTTTAATAGCTATAAGAAGTTTAATGAGTTCTGAAGTTTTTCTAGAAATTACAAATTTGCCCATTCGCTCATATTTCCAAATTTATTGAGTATCTATGGCATTAGTTTTAGCACAAAGTATATAGACTTTGTGGTTTTAGGAATAGTAGTAATCAGCAGACTATTTTAATGAAAAATTTAAAAACAAAATACACATTTTTGGAATAAAACATCCATTAGCTAAATTATAACCATAAGTATTTTGCGGGAACTACCCACGAATAACCTTTCATTCTCAAAGTACATAATTAGAAAATAAAACATATTTTTCTGGATTGTTTCGTAAACGCAAGGAGAGTTACACGAAGAACACGGTTTAAAAAAAATTATAACTTATAGTTAAGTTATGGAATTTTTATACCGTTACAAAATAAGAGCAGCCTGTACACTAGACTAAAAAACGGTATTATTTTTCTGCATGAGTCTTGAACGAATTCTTAGTTTGGGTGCCAAGCATACTATCAGGCAGAAACTAAAACAGTTTACATATTCCAAGAATATAGGGTTTTATTAAGCTTGACTCCGTACATTTATTTATGCGTTTATTGCAAATCTTTTGACAGCTTTTTTAAATTCATACCGAAAAGCAGTGGCGGCTCGTGAAGTATAAGAATGGGTGTGCGCTATAATAAGTGAGTCGAAATAAATTTGAAATAAATAAAGTTAAAAAAATTTGCATATTTATTTGTAGCCAAATAAAAAAACTTATGGTGCCAACTAGGTAATAAGATTGTCAAAGTAAAAAAAAGCAGGTCTCCAATAAATAAAAATATTACCTACAGTATACATACAAATTAGTTTTTAGCCAACAATGGATAACATTAATTCAATGTACAAAACCGTTTTATCTTAGCTTTTGATTCAAATACCATTTCATATTGTAATGTTCGTATACGTTGATTCAATGTTATCCGGTCATCGGCTGAAAATTAATGTTAAATTGATATTACGCACCTTTTTGTCAGTCCTGCTTTTTGTTTAGTTTCCTAGTCCTTAAATAAAAAGTCTATGCGGCTCCAGCATGGAAAACAAAATAACGAGTTTGTAATATCACATCCACAAATCCAGTTGTTTTTTTTGTAAATATCTTTTCTAAAGTATCTTTTAAAATTCCTACCTTCTTTTCTTTTGGAGCAAGTTTGCGATAATTCTAGTTCTGGAGTAGGCCTTCCTAATATTTTAATTTCAATTTTTTGATTTAAATTAAAGGAGGAAAAGCTTGCTATAATGTTTTGTACACAATTAAGTCTTGAATTACATCCAGGATTGCCCGAACCCGAACTTATAACTGCCTCAGACATATTCGACACTTGTAGATAATAATTAACCCAAAAATTACAAACAAGAAGCCGAAAACCGCATAAAATTCACTTAAAAACTGCGTAAATAAATTTTAATTACGCCCAATACACGCATACTAACGATAATATAAACAGTAATCAGCTGAGAACTAAAAAAAAACGATGCAAGTGTGTATTGATTTAGCGCACCACTCCGCCCTTTTCTCGGCCGATATCCCGAGCATTTCCGATCCAATTGCGTGGCAAAAATTGGATTAAAGAGGAACGCCGAATCCACGCGCACCTCCAGATTCAAGCCCGCCCTCTCATATCTCTAGATTCAAGCGAGACGAGGCGAGGCGATCGAAGGCCACCGTATGCGGCAGCAAGCGTTAAGTCGAAAACTCGTTTCTGGTCGAAAAGATATTAATTACTTCCGTTAAAGGCCGATAGATGCCACTAGCGGGATCGGGATCATTAAAAAATGAATAAAAAACAACAGTAATTATTTAATAATAGTTTGTATTTTTTTTCTTATTTTTGCTGGGGGTGCGCACGCACCAGCGCTCCTATGGACGAGCCGCCCCTGCCGAAAATCTAGAGACTTCAAATTTGGTACGTTTATAAAATTCTGGTAAGATGGCGGATCTAAAATGAACCAAACCGTTTTTTCACAAATTAAAAACTTTGCAGTGTTTAAGGGAATCCCCATTCATCATCGTCAAGGACACAAACAAAATCGTCCAAGATCATAAATGGAGATTATACAAAAACGTCATTCATCAAAACAAGACAAGAGCAAAATCGAAGTTTAGTATAAAGTCTTTTATCAAAACCGGCCAAAATCCAAAAGGACAAAATCATAAAAAGAGGCCGGACGTAGCATGAAAACTCTCTCCTTTCCTTTTATGTATACTGGTTCCATCTCTCTTCCTCGCAAAATATCTTTGTTTTTTCCTTTAGTCAGCTCCCTTGTCCTTCTTTTGAGAGGTCGAAATCGGTGTTGACCGAACCCAACCTCTTGGTAAAATTAATGGCAAATAAATCCTAACCTAGGGTCCAACTCCTGACGTTTTTTAAGGATGGGCCTTGCCTAATGAAAATGCCGTAGGTAGATCTAGATACGACGTTTTCATTTGGACCCGCTCTTCTTTAGGTGAACGTCGCAAGCTAGGCCCGACTTTTTATGATTTTGTGCTTTCTGATTTTGTCAGATTTTGATCAAAGGCGTTATACAGAATTTCGATTTTGCTCTTGTCTTGTTTTGAAGAATGACGTTTTTGATAATGTCCGGTTATAAATAATTCCGTTTTTAATATAGGACTGTTATGCCATTTTTTATGATCTTAGACACTTTCTTATTTGTCCTTTATAATAAACCATAGGGGCCCTGTTTAAGATGACTTAATAGAATCTTAGACTTAAAATTTCAAAAATCGTCCCCCCCCTTCCCCCGCCCCGAGGGTACTGGCGCCCCATGGGTGGCCGAAGCGCCCTAAGCTTACTAGCAGAGCCGGGACAAATTGAGAGGCCGGCAAAGGAAACTAAAGATATGATGACCTTTTTTTTTTGGCCGCAAGATTTCTGAGGGGCGCCCGTTTTAGCCGTCGGCCCCTCCCCGCCTCTTCAGGCACGCTACGCCGCTGAGGCAGATGAAACGAAAAACAGTACTCATGACCGTGACCTAATTTGTCCCTCAGGTCGGGTTAATGCATTTTGCATTTTTTCCGCCTTCGCAACGTCACAATTAAGTCTAGGTTTACAGATTGCAAAGTGCATTTTCAACTAAAAAATTTGCCCTTTAGTGGTTTTTTAGAAGAAAGTTATATTTTGCTAAACTACGCTTGTATACCACTTTTACCTGCCCCAAGGTTTTTAAAATATTTTAAGAATATTGGGGAAACAGCCAGCAAAAGCTATTTTGCTAGCTATATTTGTTGCCCCAATGTTTGGGCAGCTGCTGAGCAACACCTTGTGTTACTTGGGTTGGATTTACACAAGATTTTTTACAATGCAAATATTAATTATTTGGAACAATCGTAGAAAGTAGTAAAAAGAATTCCACGAAAATTTAGCTTTTAATATTTTTGCAATTCTGTCCTAACTCAGTACTGGACCCTATACTAAAACGTTGGCTTCAGGGAACAAGATGCTCCTCTACACAATTAAATGTCATTAGAAACGCAACATATATTATTTTAATTGATGGCTAAACCCATTAATAATTATTTTAAGACGCTTATCTTGCTTACTAATCTCAGTCAGGTGCCGCACACAAGGGAAAAAGATTATCAATATTATTGAATTGTTTATTTGTCACAAAAAATAGGTAAATATGAAGTAAATGTTTTTTGTTAAGGAAAGCCATAATTTAAAATATCTGCTGATACCTATGCCTTTTTCAATTTTGATCTTTTTTTTACCCTGGGACTTTCC
This sequence comes from Aspidapion aeneum, assembly GCA_963576565.1. Taxonomy (NCBI): domain Eukaryota; kingdom Metazoa; phylum Arthropoda; class Insecta; order Coleoptera; family Brentidae; genus Aspidapion; species Aspidapion aeneum. Next base: position 108,596,938 of record OY755043.1, read on the forward strand.
ATCCATTGCTAGGATGAATCACCCAGTCTTCTTTAGACAAATTTTTGCCGAGATATGCCTTGTTGGGACGTTACAGAAACAACCATATGCCGAGGTTTGGCTCGAACCCACAAGATACGCAGCGCGCCCAGCCTACGCGCGGTCGTTCTAGTTATATAGCAACCATTTCCGCCAGATGCACGAACCAACTCTATTCGAAATATACTTGGTTTTTAACATTGAATATTTAGACCAAAGTGTATTTGGCTTGATAGTCTTGTCCCCAAATTACGTCAGCATCACTTCCTCCTTCAATCTTTTGGCTTTGTTCTCGTCGCACCACTTGTTAAAAACTTGGAACCCTTTATTGTATCTATTCTTATACTTTACAGGCAAAAATTCGATATTTTTGACCATTTCCAAAATTAGATCTTCTGATGAATACATAATCAGATATGTTTTTGAAAATTAGATTCTTTTTTATGAGTTGATGATGACTGACAAGTTTTTTGAGTTCGGTCGTTAAGGATTAAAGTGATTAGATAATTTTTGGTCGAGCTAAAATTAGGCCCGCTAACTTTAACAATACTTGACAGTTCGAAATAGCATTTTTGGTACCGGTGTTAGTCGACGCCTTAAAAATCGAGATTATTTTTTTGTCAAAAGGAAAACTTTATTTGCAGTTGTAATACTTTGTTGTTTTTCTTGTGCTAAATAAGTAGTTTAGAATGGAAATGTTTCGTATTACCCCCTTGTTTTGACTAACGTGAGGTAATAGGAAACATCGTAATGGGGCAATAAGAAATATAATCTTTTTTGTTGCACTTTGAATTGAGTAGTAATGTTACGTTCAAATTTGACTAAAGTGCCTTATGTAAAGCTGTACAAATGGCAAGTGGCAGAAATATTAAATGGCACGCAAATAGTCTACAGTACACCGGTCTATTTTTTAATTGATGACTAACAGGCTGCATTCTCGTACATAGCTTTATTCGGCCCAGAAGCCAATTTTTTCCTCTGGGAATATTTTTGAAAGTGATCAAAAGAATGCGCGAGCGCAGAAATCTTTTAAGCGTCGGACTAACTAAACCAAGAATTATATTTTGGGGACAATGTTGCCATTTTTAAGAGAAAAAAAAAACATGTGTTGGTAAATTACTAAGGATATTTTTTAGTTTTTAATATGTAGCTTAATTTACCGAATGCTGCCCAGGCCAATCTTACTCGTCCCTTAATTTCAGCTGTTTGGTTTTCTTTTTTTAGTTTAATAATTTGTCGCAGGTATATATTCCTGTACTTGTTCTATTTTCTCTTATTTTATTCTGGTCGTGAAATCTTCACTTCTGTGTTTGTTATAATTTTAGTTTTAGTGAAGTTCATAGTCAAGCCTATATTTTTAGCTGCTGTATTCAGTTCTTCCAGCATTTTTATCAGTTCTTCTTTCTTATCTCTTATTAAGGCGATATGATCAGCATATCTTAGATGGTTCAAATCTTGTCCGTTTACTTTGATTCCTATTTTTTCCAAATCTAATTGTTTTAAAACATTTTGTAGGTCCTAATTAAATAGTTTAGGGGATATCGTGTAAACCTGACTCACACCTTTTCTTATCCGGATTGGCATAGTTCGTGGATTTTGATTGATGTTGTTGCTTCGCTATATATATATTGCCTATTAAATCGATGTATTCGGCTATTAATTAAAGATGCTTTGAAAGCTTTTTCAAAGTCTATAAATGCAATGTATATATAGCCAAATTTTGTATTCGTTTGCCCGCTCTATTAAAGAATTAGTAACCGTTATTTTACGAATTTTATCTGATACGCCTACTAGCGGAACATCATCTTTAACAAAGTATACTGCGGTGACTTTATAGTTTCTTAATTTATTCTACTCTTAATTTTTTTTTATTAGGTGTATTTACCCTTATACTTATACCTATCATAAAATATAAGTTATATGCAAGCTGTAAATTTCATAAGAGAAATCAAAAGTGTAATTTCAAGAAAGATTATTGTAATGCATATTTATTACGAGAAAGGTGTGGTAATTTATAATCCGCAGTTACTAAGATAAGACGCTTATTATTATTGTAAAAGAATTTTTTATGCGAAAAACAAATCCGCACGCAACGAATAATGCTCTGATATATGGATTCTAAAAGTCAGTGGTTTATTACTACTAGAATATTAACCTATGGTTAAATAAGTGATTTTTTAACGTATTTTTTATGCAATTAAATACTGTAAACACACCTGTTGAGTATCGCAAAAAAAATATATTAAAACTACGTTCACTCTAGAACAAAAAACAATATTTTTTAGACAGTGCAATGCGTCATTACACATAATAGGCATCAATGTTAATTAATTTTTAAGATGGAAGACTAATCAGGTACCTATCCAGCTAAGACAAGGGACAAGAAGGGTCATTAGCTGCTCACAACAGTACTTTTTATAAAGTAGTAAAGTAAAACCTTTAAAACAGGAATCGACAGGATGCGAACAGGAAACAACAGAACCAAATAGGACAATTGTCATGACCCAATAATATACGACAGGAACTAACTTTATTTATGTGAGCATTTTAAATCATCAAAGTACTTTGAATGCAAAAAAAAATTAATAGATCCATAATGGATTTGATACCTTCCCAGATAGTCTACTCGTCTTAGCACATTTTTAAGTGAACTCCATGAAGACAGTTTTTTGTAAATATCTGTGGTTATTACACAAATTCTTGACAAAAATATGATCTACTATATTCCGAAAACGACATATTGATGCGATGCTCCGTTAAAAAGTTAGCATTAAAAAAAAATTATTGTCAAAAAACTGTCATTTGCAGTAATGGTTTTTAACAAAAATCTAATCAGCTCGTTACAGTTGCGAACACTGTAGCCGTTTTCAAGCGAGTAACTAGTAACTACCTCTGGTTATCCCTTGGTTGACATTTAAAATCAGCTGTTTAGGCTCTTAGCCTATTACCACAGAAACACCGCTTGAATAACTTTTTTTATAACCGGTTAAGGTTTGTTGTTGCTTTTTGCAATTTTTTAAAGAAGTTTAGTTGGTTTTAGTTTAGATGAGTAATAATCTTTTTGCCATTTTTGAATTTGAGTTATTTTCGACCGACTCTGAAATACTAGGGTATTTGATTCGAAATGAGCATAATTTGAAAAAAAAGTATAATAAACAATAATAAACATTGGTTAGAGGAGTACAATTATACTGTTTTTTTATGATATATCGTGTATCAAAGTCTACATCACAAATGAGAGGAAGCTAAGAGTTGATGAAACCAAAATTTTGGCAAGACACTATAGAGGAGGCCATCACTTTGTACAAGTTTCCCTCATAATTAAGGCAAACACGATAAATATCACTCATTGCAAAAATTTATGGAAAAATTTTCCGAAAAAAAAAACAAATGCTTGTGAGGTTAGAAAACCCAATAACCTTCCTCCAAAGTGTGGTAATTACCGTTATTAAACGATGACGTACAAAGGGCTTATTCGTGACGTTACTCTTCAAGGAGTGATATTTACCAACGCTGTTTGAACGCCAGTGGTAAATACCAGTAATTACTAGTTATTTGCTTGAAAACGGCTTATTTTACCTAAAAGTTTTATGAAAATCGCAGCAGCAGAGCAAAATATTTGCAAAGTTAAGATTGTTACCGAACCAAACCGAACCGAACCGAACCCCCCCCCCTCCTTGGAATTTTTAGTTTCAGAAAAAAAAGACCAATGCATAGGCCTCAAATTTTTACCAAAAATTACATTTTTCTATAATTTTTGCTAAAATATTTACTCAAATTTTCGCCTGAGGCCCATTTTGTTTGCACGTAGTGGCAAACTTTAAAGCTAATTCTTATGATATCCCGCAAAAATAATGTTTTGTGTTTTTTTTTTCTTCCTTGGCCCCTTCCCCCCTGACATCCTGGATCCGCCACTGCGTCTGGTATACAATAAGATATATATGTAATGTCTGAATACTAACATTTTTCAGATATCTTTAATAAGACATTTCATGTCGATGTCGATGTTGAGACATAAATCTGACATCGTTTATTTATTTCTATAACCCTTTGGATAAAGATGTAGATATAGTTGGGGAATCTTCAAATCCTCAAAACAATATAAATCTGCTATAAAGCCAGACACAAAATAAAGACAACTTGTATAGATATATAGATATCAACTTTTAAACAAAAAATAAAAAAAAGCGATATTCGGCTAAGACATTTAAAACAGATCAATCTTATGTTGGCGACAAGGTTGACATGTAACACAAGAATACCCGGATCATCATCATCATCATCAAACTGAAATAAGTAGGTGAAGAAAGTTTAAAAAAACGACCAGAAACAAGACATTATTGAAATTTGATACACACATAAACAGGGTAAAAAGGAATACAGAATTTTCTGACAGCCTTTAAATATCCATATAAAATTCAAAATATTTTGCGGTGATAAATATTAAAAAAATTTAATTTTAAAAACACTAGCAAATTAAAAAGCTTGTAACGATCTATCAATATTTGGAAATCTAGCCAGTGCAGTTGTAGGATTCCCTACCAACTGTAAGGGATGGTTTGATAAAAAAATTTAAAGTCAAATAATACATAAACAATTCAAATCTCTCTATTTAAACCAATATTTAAATATTATTGTACAAAGTGCAGCTTAAAATTAGAATCCTATCTCTGTAACACACTCTGGAGTAACAATTGAAATCCCCAACTTGCCCGAAGGGAACGTCCTTAAACGGTCTAGGACAACTGGGCGCCGCCAACTCAACGCCGCCAACTGGGCGCCGGGCCAACTCGGCGCCGCCAACTGGCCGCCGGACCAACTCGGCGCCGCCAACTCGGCGCTGGAGAATTTTTTTTTTTTGATAAAATGTGTAGATGAAAAACAAAATATATTATTTATATAAAAACATCTTTAAAAATCCTTTACGCAATTTTTTTAAAATTTGTTTTTGTTAAGTAAATACATATAAATCCATTAAGTCGACTGTTGAATCTTGGTAGTTGTAGTGTTTGGTAACCTGGGAACACTACAATTTACGTTTTTTATTACAACAATGGCGTATCCAAAATGACAGATTTCTTTTAATTTTTAAACCGATTTGTCTGAAACTTGAAAGTTTGCAGTGCCTGAGTTCACTAAATACAGTTTTTTCCTCAAAATAGCAAATCCAAAATGGCGGATTTTCTTATTTACTAACCTATTTGTTTCAAACTTGAAATATTACATTGCTTGAAGTCATTTAACAAAATTTTTTACTCAAACTTAAAAAAATCAAAATGGCGGATCCAAAATGGCGGATTTTCTTATTTACTAACCGATTTGTCTCAAACTTGAAATATTACATTGCTTGAGGTCATTTAAGAAAAATTTTAACCTGCCATTTTGATTTTTTTAAGTTTGAGCAAAAAATTTTGTTAAATGACCTCAATGTAATATTTCAAGTTTGAGACAAATCGGTTAGTAAATAAGAAAATCCGCCATTTTGGATACGCCATTTTGATTTTTTTAAGTTTGAGGATAAAACTGTATTTAGTGATCTCAGGCACTGCAAACTGTCAAGTGTTAGACAAATCGGTTTAAAAATAAAGAAATCCGCCATTTTGGATCCGCCATTGATGTAATAAAAAACGTAAATTGTAGTGTTACCAGGTTACCAAACACTACAACTACCAAGATTCAACAGTCGACTTAATGGATTTCACTTTACTTAACAAAAACAAATTTCAAAAACATTGAGTAAAGGATTTTTTTAAAATGTTTTTATATAAATAATATATTTTGTTTTTCATCTACATATTTTATCCAAAAAAAAATTTTTAGTCCGGCGCCGAGTTGGCCCGGCGCCCGTTGGCTGCGCCGTGTTGGCCCGGCGCCCAGGTGGCGGCTCGGCTCGGTTCGTTTCAGTTCGGTTCGGTTGGCGGCGCCCAGTTGTCCCATTCCGTCCTTAAATTACGTAACGCAAAAATTCGGGATTTTTGACCCCTCTCTCCCCTCGTAACGCATTTTCAAGAAAAAACACTTTAAAACACATTGAGTGTAACGCAAAGCCAACCCCCCCCCCCCCCTCCCTCTAGAGTGTTACGTAATTTAAGGACAGTCTCTAGTAATGAACATGAAAATAGCGTGAAGCTTTCAAATGATGTAACCTGACATAGGACCTAGGTAAGTACCCCGATCCTGATAGGCAGCGAAGCATGACATAGAAGTCGTCACTTTTTACCCCAAAATATCATTGACGAAATTAATGAAATTACGTTCTGTACCCCCCCCCCCCCCCCCGAACCGAATCGAACCCCCACCCCCTAGGACCGCGATGGTGCCAAATCCAAAGAAGAATAAATTCTGAATCTAAATAAACCAGATATTCAAGTAAAGAATCGTTAGAGTTTTAGGTTTATAAATAAACAAAAAAATTTAATAAAAATAATACCTTTTGTGAAGTCATTTTTTTTTATGAGCTACCTTTGATGCAAAAACACTGCAGTAGTAGTAGTAAATAAATAGTTTACAACAAGATTTTTTCGTAAGCATTTTAATCTAAGTTTATTATATTCAACAAGTTTTAATAAAATTTTACATACTGGATAGCAAGTAAAAGTTACTTTTACTCTTTTTTGAAGATTTTTGCACACTAGGAAATAATTACAAAAAGAAACGGTCGAAATATGGAATGTTGTGGACAATTTGCATAGACTACTAGTATTGATACTAATATATTATAAATAATAGTAAATTTTGAGACTTATTACGTTAGTACTTAGTACGTTTTATTACGGCTGCAATTTTTAAGCCAAAATAGGTATTATCTTTTTATATATTTTCAGGTTTTGTGTGGATATAATGTCATTGTAATAAATCAAAAAAATGTGTACTATATTGCGGGGTATTTATAAGCAATTATAAAAACCTTTTAGTCTGAATAAAATACTAAAAGAAAAAATAATCCCAAAGAACTGGAAAGAATCAATAACCATTATTTTACACAAAAAAGGCGATAGAGCAGACCTAAAAAACTATCGACTTATAATACTCCTTAATGTAATTTATAAGCTTTTCACGAAAATACTAACAGATAAACTAAAAATAAAATTTGATGGATATTAATTAAAAGAAAAATCAGGCTTCAGAAAAGTTTTTAGTACAGTTGACTATGAAAATCCTAATAGCACGAGCCAACGAATACAACATTCTACTATATATTTCATTTATAGACTTCGAAAAAGCTTTCGATAGCATTAAGCACTAGGCTGTAAAAACATATTTAATTAATAGTCAAATAGATAGATCACAGACTTAATAGCCATTATATCTAGTGAAGCAACTGCTTGAATCAAAATATAGATACCAAGCCAATCCGCATAAAAAGAGGTGTCTCACACAGGATGACACAATATCCCCTAAACTATTTAACCAGGCCCTAGAAGATGTTTTTAAAAATTTAGATTGGGAAGAAATAGGCATCAACGTAAGCGGGCAATACTTGAACCACCAACGATATGCTGACGATATCGCCTTAACAACAGATAAGAAAGAAGAACTAATAAAAATGATGGAAGAACTGGATACAGCAGCTAAAAATATAATGTGTATGAACTACATTAAAACTAAAATCAAAATAAACACAGGTAAAGATATCAAGATCAGAATAAACCAAGAAAAAGTAGAACAAGTACGGAGGAATATAGATCTATATCTCGGAAAACTTATTAAAGAAAAAAAAAAGAAAACCAAATAGCTGAAATCAAAAGACGAGTAAGATTGGCCTGGGCAGCATTCGGTAAATTAGGCAATATATTAAATAATAAAAATTATCCTAATAAATAATAAAAAGTACCTCAAAACGAAACTGTATAACAAATGTATCCTTCCTGTACTCACCTATAAATCCCAGACCTGAACACTTACAAAATCAAACATGGATAAGGTAAAAAAAGCTCAAAGATCAATGGAAAGACAGATAGAAAAAGGAATCAATGGTTAAAAAAAACAAAGGTAAAGGGAAGTCAGAGGAGCAGCACCAAAATTAAAATGGAAATTTGCCGGTCATAATATCAGACAGAAAGACGATTGATGAAACAGATGTATTGTAACTGGAGACCTTGGAAAAACAAAAGGAGTAGGTTCGGAACGAACCGGACGGACGATTTGAAGAAACATGCGAGAACTAGATGGATAAACACGGCGACAGACAGAGAAGAGTGAAACATATTGGGGGAGGCCTATGTCCAAAGAGGGATCGAAGAAAACTAAATAGATAGATAGTTAAAAATATTAAAAACTATTGCATTTAAGGCACCAAATTAGTTAAAACTTTTAAACAAAATGTGGGTACACTTGTCGGGATTAAGTTTAAGACTTTAGTAAATACTGCTATGATCAAATATTTTTATAAGCAATTAACTTTCCGTTTAAGCCTCATTAAAAAAAAGATCTTTTTGTATTAACACCTTTAAAACAATAAACAAAAAAAACAATACGGTAATAATTCAAGAACGCAAAAAAACGGCAAGCCATACAGCTATTGATTCAGTGAAACCATTTACACAGGTATTTCAATTACCCCGCACTTTGGGTGCGTTACCTGTCATCCCAACTCGTAAATTACAAACGTACACGCGTGCATGGCATACCGCTTAATCCGTTAGTGCTACGCCTATTGTTAATTTAGAGCAGCATATAAAGTGGTGGTGATCCGACGCGAAAATGCAAACAAAAAAAAAACAAACCTTACGTTACGCCGCACGCATATTTGTATACAACACCCAGGATCGCCAGTCGGCTTTCGCCCGAACATCTCTGGTAAATAGCAGACGATATGGTAAATCGCTTGGGTAACTAACACCCGTGATCGCAAAAATGTTCGTTAAACATCAGTCTGGATTTCAGAACCACAATCTTTCTTAAGAAAGAATTCGTAAATTTCTAACATACATATATTTTTTTAAAACATACTCTCCTGACCTCTTTCCCGGGATCCTAGAGAATGTGAAACCTAACCGTTGTCAATCAATCGCCAACGTAACCGAACCGTGTCAATGTAGAATAGGGCTTCATTGACACGGTTACGGCAGCGTTCGGGCTACAACCGAATCGCAATCATGGACGTCGTTTACAAATATGCACGCCGCACAGTGGTTCAGAACTCCCTAAAAATGCAAGTCAATAATTAGCTACTATTATACTAAGATCATGACCTATACTAACTGTTTTTCATTGCCCCACTTCTCATTATTCGCCAAATTCCTTATCGCTGGGTCGCTAAAGTGTTGCTTCTTTTGGTTTGTTTGTCTTTAGTCCTGGAGGGAACAAATTAGTGACTTGTTTACCATTGGCGTAGCTAGGGGGGGCCAGGGGGGGGCTGCCCCCCCTGAAGTCCCTCAGCCCCCCCCCCCCCTAAGCTATTTTAGGCCTCCCCTACCGACTACTAGTAAAAGAACATGACGCTGAAAATACATACTTTTCTATTATTATTCGGGAAATATTCAAATAAAATAGGTGCATTAAAATTTAAAATCATTCAGATAATGTTTACATTTGTTTACATTCCAGGAAAAAGCCCTTGTCTTGCGGAATTAGGCTTTTTCTCTTTAAATTATCGGTAACTTTTCTGCACTTATGCAATTTCCCGAAAATATTTTTTAAATTTAAACGTAATTATGCATATTGAATATTTCATACATATTGGCGACATCTTGCAAAATATTATAGATGTGTAAGTTAAATTTCGCATTTAATAAAGACAGCGACCTTTGCCCCTCTGTTTCCGAAATCGGGCTGTAGATGTCCTAAGGTTATAAAAGACCTTTTTAAACTGTTTTTCTAAAATAAATATAATAATCTTTTTAGTTTTTTTGAGGTTAGCGTTTAGTGTCTTATGAAAATTTTCCGATTTTGGTGACAATTTCATAACCATTTTCATATTAAGTTTTCCCACGTCGTTAAATGGAATAAATTCGTCGAGCAATACCGAGAAATTTTTAATATTAATACTTCTGCTCTAAGAGCAGAAATGACCGTTTTAAAGAATTGTATTTTTCGGTTAAATCAAACTGTTGGTCATGATTCTATCAAACAACATATAGCAGAAAACACCTATCCAAGCCTCTACCAACTTTTTAAAGTTGCGAGTATTCTTCCAATTTCAAGTGCAACTTGCGAGAGGTCTTTCTCTGCCATGAGGAGAGTTTTTAATTGGCTTAGAACAACTATGACTCAAGAGAGACACTCAGGTTTGTCATTGTTATTCATAGAAAAAGATGTTGAGGTCGACTTAGACAGTGTGGTAGACGCTTTCAGTCAGCGACGTAGAAAACTTTCTTTGTAGAATTGCTGAATTACATACTTGCTGTGTATACATATAAATAAGTTGGTAAATTTATTATTAAATTTGTTATATTAAAATATTAGAACATTTAATGCGCGTATTTTTTTTTTATTCATTGCACACTTTGCACGACTCTTTAACACCTATGTTTGCTTTTTGTTCAAGGTAGACCGGGGCCACGGCCCCCCCTGAAAAGCAAGGCTAGCTACGCCAATGTTGTTTACATTGTTGTCTTTATTGGTGAAAGTTTTTTTTTCTAGAATATAATATTAATAATACTATTATAGATATTTATTAGTATATATTGATTTTTTTTTAAATGAGTGATAATTTAATAAGAATTTGAGATTCAAGTTAATATATCTTTAGAGCTTCACCTAGCTCACCTTTAAAATTAATAACATTAAATCTCTATATATTACTGCTTTTATGCCTTATAATATCTCATCCGTGCTTTTAAGATATACCTTTTAATATAGATAGGTGTATCAATTTTAAAAATAGATAAATTTTTGTTAAACCGTGTATTATACAAAGTTAATAGCATATTAGCTCGTTTTGAAAAGAAATAATCATTATTCTCTTATTTAAGGGATAAAAGTGTCACTTTTTGTCCACAGAATTGCGGAAAATAGATAATAAAAAAGTAAAAAAAAACTGTTTTGTCTCACGGTTCAGATTTTAGAGCGTCTTAAATTCTCAAAAGTTTCAATATTTACATGTCAATATCTAAAAAACTAATGTGCATTATCAATACCGTCAAATTAATAAAAAAATATAATTATAATAATATTATCTTATTTGCAATTCGAATGTTTTATGTTTGACTAAGGTTAAATGGCTTTAATGGCAAATAAAATTGAATGCGTCAGTTTTACACGGATTTTACCACAGCCCACGAGAAAGACCGGCCCGGGCGCGGAAATATCACGTGACTGTAGGAGAGTCACAAAAGAACGCCCCCCGGCCAGCTGTCATGATAAAACATGTGTGTTTTCAGTTTTGGTATGTTTGTTTACGTCGATTTTTTTTTAATTCGGGGATGAATTTTATGTGAATTTTATCAAAATTATTAAAATAACGCAGCCCACGAAAAAGACAACAATGCCGCGAACATGTAGTGTTGTTGGTTGTCGGTCCAACTATAAAACTGAAACCGAATATGTGTGAACTTTTAATTTGACAGTGGTTAAACAAATAATAAAACATAAAATTTGGTTGCGAAAAATTCCTAATGATTTAAGTATCTTAAAACGTCCACAAATTTGCATCAAACATTTTCCTAACGAGCAGGTTATTTGGTTTGATAAGTGTGTTGTAAATGGAGAGTGTTGAAAATGTTCTGAAATATACCCTATATCATTATTTTTAAGACAACTTTTTACAACTTTGTTTCGTTGGCCTATGCTATTTATTATGGTAAACAGCTGATAACTGTCAAAAAGTTATCTCAAAAATTATGGTTTGGAGTTTACCTAAGTAGACAACCTGTATCTACTGTTCGATTAGCTGATGTCGAGAGGCAACAACTGGAAACTGCAATACAAGAAAGTCTTGAAACACTTTGAGCTCATAAGAAATCAAAAGTTTTATCAAATATTGAGGACATTTCAAAATTTTATTGTTCTAAGACTAAAATAAACAAATATTGGATTTTTACCCAAGAACGTGACACAGTCTGCCTGTGCCTGATGACACGATGGAGAACAATCCATCACTGTTAGCATCTCTAGTTGTTGAGGGAAATCTGTCATTTTTTGTAAATGTTAACAATGTGTCCATACCAAAAAACAAACTGCCAAAAAAAGTTGGAGTTTTATTTTTGGACAGCACCGATACACTTGAAGAGCTAATGCAGTTTATTGAAATGAAAGTTGCAAATGGGAAAGAAGTGGTAAAAGATAAGATTGATCAAGTAATAGACATCCTTAGTGTCATTTTCGATAGTGAGAGTGAAAAATGTGTTCAATTGTCGTTTCTTATTGAACAATTAGGTCTCTTGAAAAGGTCACCTGAGAATCGAAGATATTGTGGATACACTTTAATGTTGGCTTCATCTTTGTTTAGCCAGTCATCCAGTGCGTACATGTCAATTTAAAAAAACTAAGGTAATATGTCTTCTGCACCCTCGCAATATTAAAAAACTGATTTGTAAAATATCGCTAACAGATAGTAATCTCTCTGGTAGTGTGCAATATTTAAAAAGTAAGATACAGCGGTCCGCAATTTTTTTTTCAAGGGGGTCAGATATTGGCATTTTCGAAAAACGTCTACCATCTTTAATTTTAGCTAAATGTCAATTGTAGTAATGGGGTCGTATGGCCTAAAGCTTTAGCTTTTGAATAAGCCAAAAGCCTTTGAAATCAGTCCAGAAGTAACGAATTTATACCCAAAGAAAATGAATGCGGCAGTTTTATGTGGTTTTGAACCACTGTGCGCCGTGGGAGTTTGACTAGGGTTGCCAACTTTGAATTTAGGTTTGTCAGGACATTTGATCCAAAATCAGGACATCCACAAAATGTTATCACAAACTAAAATATAAAATATCTTTAATTTTTTGAAATTATCAATTTAAAAAAAACTTCCTAATTTTGCTAAGACACTACATATTTAGTATGCACCTATTTTCTAATAACTGATATTATAACAATATATGGATGATGGATTTGTTGACAAATACCATAAAAATATTTCACTTCCGGTTACCTGATGGAAATTTTCACGATGCTTGTCAATATACTAATACAAAAAAAGGGAGACACTCGATCATAGTTAGTTATAGTTGTAATACATCGTTGGAAAGCTCTTAAAAATGCTAAAAATAATGTTTTTACAACTTTTTTGATGACGTCATCGGTGGACAAACGATATGTATTTTCGATCGAAGCATTTATCCGTTGGGGGTGGAAATATTTGAAAATATGATAACGTTACATATTTTTACACTAAATCGACGGACTAAGAAATATAAATTATATGAACAATTTTCTTTGGAAATCAGATTTGATTGAAGACTTTACAGATTTGAGAAGGATTTTATTTTTTTGTGCTCGAAAAATCAGGACATTTGCTGTTCTGATAAGGATGTCAGGACACAGGAAATTTTGCTAAAAATTAGGAGAGTCCTGAGAAATCAGGACGCGTTGGCAACTCTAACATTGACCTATAAGACGAATCGACTGGCCCGAATCCCTATCTATCGTCGATCATAAATGGTATAACAGTTCAATGGCAAAAACGGAATTCTTAATAACCGGATATTATACAAAACCGTAATTCATCAAAACAAGACAAGTGCAAAAGTTTAGTATAAGATCTTTTATCAAAAGGACAAAATCATAAAAAGAGGCCGGGCCTAGCATAAGCAACTCTCTCTTTTCTTTTCATGTATACTAGTTCCGTCTCTCTTCCTCTCAAGGAAGTTTCGCGGCAAATTTGAATCGGAAACAAATCTTGGCTGAAAAGGCAAAGAGGCGTATCTCAAATTTAAAGAAATTACGCCCCTGTATCTTGGCCCTGCACTGGGTTCCATCGGAGCACCACTTTTAAAATGTCGTCTCTAAGTGTCTGCTACCTCTGTGCCAAATTTCGTCACGATGCGCCAAAATGCAGACAAGCCCCTAAATTTTCGTCTTAGGCCCTGAACTATCCCGTCCAAGGGGAGTTTGGTCTTGCGTTATACACAATGTTTTTTTTTTAAACGACTCTCGTGAAAAAAGTTGTAAACGGCATTTTATGCACGCCGTGTTCAAAACGTTTCGCACACGCTTATGTCATTTTTGCGCACGCTTACGTCATTTTTGCACACGGGCATCCCGTAATTGTAATTGTCACTCAACAATTCCTGAGTTCCATAGCAATAGTCAAGTCTCATTTGTTTTGTTGATTAGATACTTCAATGGAATATTATACATTTTACTAATAAAAACAAGTTAAATTGAAATTTTATTATTCTGACCTCTGTTTATTTGCACTCATATAAAAAGTATCGTAAAAAACTCGCTTGATAACCTCTTTTCACACTTCCTCCGCCCTCGACTAAGAATAAAAAGATATAGAGATGAAATCACGATAAGTTCTCCACCGTATAAGGTTCCAAGCCAATGCAATGTGGTGTAAACTTAATACGACAGCACAACTCTGCAACAGAAATAAATATAATTCATAAGTTTTTTACCACGGGACCATTACAATCGAAACGTGGGAAAGCTAATTCCTAACAAATTTAAAATTCTATTCCATACGCAGCAAAGTTTTTCCGCCCGGCACAAACAACGCTATATAGCGACCGCGATAAAACTAGGCAGTCATCTAAGGATCTCGGAATTTATTGGAGACGGAGGTTTTCCATTTTGATCGGTCTGTAAATCTTTTTCTTATTCCTTTTTCATCAAATAGAATGTTGATCGACAACAAACTGACGTGTTTTTCTAGTTGTGAAGAATTTTTTTAAATCGAATTTACATTCGAAATTGAAGAAACGACTTTGGGTTCGTAATGGCGATACTTAGCACTTATCGATTCAGTAGGCAAAGAAAGCAGGTATTTTTATTTGTCCGTGTCAGTATCGAACTGGGCATGTGCAGAATTTTTACGGGACAGTCTATCTACCGATTTTATCTATTTAGCCTTCTTCGATCCAGCTGTGGAATTACCGAATGCTGCCCAGACCAATCTTACTCGTCTTTTGATTTCAGCTGTTTGCCTTTCTTTGTTTAGTTTAGTAATTTGTACTATTAATACTCTAATTGTTCTATTTTTTCTTCGTTTATTTTGATTGTGATATGTTCATCTGTATTTGTTATGATTTTAGTTTTAGTGTAACTCATGATTGATGATTCATATGTGACTGGACTTGCAGCCCTTCCACTGCGACCACCAATGTAGCTCATACTGAAGCCTATATTTTTAGCTGCTGTATCCAGTTCTTTCATCATTTGTATTAGTTCTTCTGTTTTGTCTGTTATTAAGACGATATCGATATGTTTATAACTCAAATTTTAATGCTTGTAGTTACTGCACGGTTAGAAGTCCGTAAGTTCTTGACATTTCGCTTTGGAAGGCAGAGTTGGTAAAGGATCGTAACCATCATAAACCAAGCTCTATGAAACTTGCTTTATGATAAGTGTCCTTAGAGTGGATTTATGCTGTTGGTGTTCGATGCCTTACGTTTATAACTTTGCTTTTTAACTATTTTTTAACTAATAACGTATTATAATTCGTTAAGGATACTGATAATGATAAGTGTGCAAAAGTGTAGTGTTGCTATTTTACCTAGTATTTCCATAACATAACATTTTTTTGAGTTACATTTTTTTAAGAACTAATAGTAAACTTTCTTCTTCAGGTTCCGAATGCTTCTTTACATGTTGTGGTCTTTTTGTTTACATTTTTATCGCGCTAGTAAAAGCATGTTTTTCTCTGCTTGGTTAAAAATATCTCTACAACGGATATTCCATTCCAATCTCTGTTTTATAGCAAAGAGTGTTGTTTTTCCAGACCCTACGCTTTGTTCTGTTTTTCCCTAGACCATAAGTTAAGTATCTGTCACCTCTCACAATTTAGTCCAGATACGGAATTTTTCTTTATTTTACAAGTGCTAAGTAACTGCAAGTTGATGTCTGTCGTCCTTAGCACGCTATAATTTTATTTGTTACATGCTTAATCTATCTATTATTTTCTTAGTAATAATAGATTAATGTCCTTATTTTAAATTCTTTAATGATATTTCTGGTACTTACTTTAATAGAGTCTTCACATCAGGCGCAAGTCTATGCATTGGTATAGTTTGAAATTTACTAAATGCTTGTATTGCAGTATTTAAACTTTAAGAAATGTTTTATATTGTCTATTGGGGGTGTTGTTTTATGTTGTGTGCATGTCAGTGCTTATTATATACTTACTTTTGTTTAGGTATGTTAATATAGAAACTATAGGTATAATCTTGTTTGTTTATTTTATTTTGTAAATATTACAAAACTGCTAACCTATTTTGTTTAAATCACTTAACCGTTAGCAATATTTTTACGTTTTCATTTTAATTTTGTGTTATTCGTTTAGTTTTACCGTGCTAGGTGAAATACTTTTTTTTATTTAAATGGCACACGCGTTTAAATTACTTAAAGGGTTCAGTCAAGAAGGAGTATGTTTTTTTGACTCTTTAAAGGCACTTTTTATAAATCCTATATATCATTGTCATCGGCCAAGTATAATGTCAATTATTAGTTTGTGCTTCAAGATATCATATGCGCGTTTACAGTCAGAAAAGTATAAACAAAGATATTGGTGCTGATTATAATAATATGCCATTTTAGCACCAACATTTTTGAGTACACGCCTCTTAATTTGTGAATAAAACCAATTTGTGTTTCACAAATAATTTTTCCACGTGGAAGTAAATCATAAAGAAACATCTTTTATCAGTGTTGCTAAATGTATCAATATAGATTTAAATAAATAAATCAATGTCTTTTTATGCTGGTATTGGAATCCATAAGATACAAGATTCAGCACACTACAGGTACAAGATCTTTAGCTAAATTTAGGCCTAACTCGTACATTTTTCTATGCTATGCTTAGTTATTTCAAGAATTTTATTTGCTTCGATAGTGATTTGTAGATGAAAATTAGCAGCGTCTTCTTTTGTAGAATCGCCGTTAAGATTTATATGTCTGCTTGCCTTATTGATAAGATTAATGTATCTTGACGTAAGTTTGGTAACAAGTTGCATCAAGGAATGTAATCGCTGGTGTCTTTTTCTAGTTTGCTATAATTTTTTACTTCATTTCCTTTTTATTTATCTATCTTTTTTGGTACCCGCCTATTTGAGAATGGTCCTGGTTATTTTAAAACACTCAAAGTATTGTATCCAAGTAAAAGCCCTTTTGTAGTAACAGAGTTTGTTTGATGTCCCAGTTTGGGCAGATGATTATCGACAAGCACTTGCACACAATGCATACTTAAACTGATTTTCGCAAATTTATTAAACGTGAGAATAGACTGTAATAGAAACAAAATATATCTTTAGTGCTCTTCTTTTAAAAATTCAGTCTGGTCAATAGGTTTTGTTTTATTCTGATTTCTGCTAGCCAAGATTTTGTATAAATCCTACCTATATTTTTTAGGTCGCTCTTGATTTTTCGTAATCTCTCAACTAACAATTTATGCTTTACCTTATCAATTACACGTTCAGTGTCGATAAAGCAATATATCACAATATTTTGGAATCAACATTTTTACAGAGAACAATAGTTCAATTTTTTAAAAATGTCCCAGTAAATTCTTTATGCTTCCTAGATATTCTAAATTGAATCACTAATATATACAGGGTATAATTTAAATGATGCACCAAACTTTAAGGTGTGGTAGAAAAAGTTTAATGAAGGATTTTTTTTCTATTACATTTTGCATCTTTGCTTTTTTAGGTACAGGCTGAGTTTGAAATTATTTGACAGTTTTTCCCCATTTCGAATTTGATAAATACTATAAATTAGGAACAAGAAAGTTTTGGCATAAAGCTCGGCATAAAGCTATTTGAATTTTTTGTCTTCTTTTGACTTTCTCCACCGAAATCTATCGTTTTTTTTATAGATTGAATATTGTAACGATGGTTAGCGAAATCTAAGATACATAGACACAACAGTCTTATGATATTTTTATTGTTTATTTTTAGTTTGTAAGATTAATTTTGTTATCCTAATTTTATTTATTATCTTTACTTCAAAGAAACAGAAAGAAAAATTTATTTGTTTAAATTGTTCCTAAAAAAAGAAATGGCCTGTCTAGGGAAAAAAACTTAAGGTGTGTTTAAGTATTCTTCTGAGATCAACCATAACACTGATTTCGCTCCTACGTTGTCCACTTTTTGCCTACATTCTAAGAAATCAATAGATGTTCCAAGTATAGTGACAGAGCCATTAAGTGAAATATTGTACCAGTTTTTCAGCACATCATTATAGATACAAGCAAGTAGTGTCCATCTTTAAAATACCGTAAGTCGAGTCAGAAAAAATCCAATAAAAGCGAAATAAAGAAAAGGGAAAGAGAAAAATGGTATTATCCATAAATTTGGAGATGGGGTACCGGTGCCAAATAAGGTCATAAACTTATTAAGGCCAGTGCTCTTTTTAGATTAAAATTAAAACCTTAGCGAAATCTGCATTGCCCTTCGGATGACTGTCGGTTGTCCATTAAATTAATTATTTTGTAGTGTCTATGACCCCTTAAGGCGGCAATACAATCGCATATATTAGCCTGACACGTTTTGATTTTAAATTTGGTAAGTACACAATCTTAAGAGTAGCTAGTTTTATCATACTTTTTTCTATAGCAGTGTTCTCAATATAGCCAGATAAGCAATACAGGGTGGCCTTAATATGGACACTAGAGTGTGAGTTACCATGATTTTTTCGAATACCGGTTTCATGTTCTTAAACTTGTGTCTTATTAAAATAACTATATTTCTCTACTGTGTTTTAACTCGCTATGGGTCTTCTGGGTACGGGTAGACCTCACTGTCTGACCTGGAGGGTTATCACCTGTCTAGGGTCCCTTTCTCAGGGATACGGGAGAAGACAATACCGGTATGAAAAACTGAGAGGAAGGACCTCGGTACTGCTAACAGAATGCAGGTGGCAACCCTTCTTTATGGAGAAAATATAAAAGAAAAACACAGCAGCGTCTGACTCAGAATGAGCGGCTGCAAACAGCATCTGTCCCAGAATGGGAGGCTGAATACAAACTCACCACTACGCCAGGCAAGCGTGCCAAATGCCACTACCCTCGAAACGAAAGGAAATGGTCCCCAGGTGGGAAGGAAACTCTCCGAATCCCACACCGCTAAAAAATTAATATACTGTAGGAAGAGCTGACAAGAATAAAATGGGACATTGTAGGATTGTTAGAAACCCGTCAAAAATCCGAAAACCGGATAAAACTGAATTCTTGTAATTTACTATACCATAAAGGTAACGAAGATAACAGCAACTTCGGAGTAGGATTTATAATAAATAAAGCCATAAGTAAATACGTTCAAACTATTAAAGGAATCTCAGATCACGTTGCCTGACAAAAGCACACAGGAAAGATCCTCTTAGGAAAAGAGCGCTCACGTCAAAAAGCGCACACCAAAAAAGCGCACACCAAAAAAGCGCACACGGAAAATAGCGCACACGGAAAATAGCGCACACGGAAAATAGCGCACATGTAAAAAAACAGTATGTAAAAAAGTCACAGGTTCGAAAGTATTTATATTAAAACTTTCCTAAATTTCGAATTCTTTTTTACATATTTGTGTTTTAAAAAACTGAAAGTTTCGAAAATCTATGAGATCTTACACCGGCACACAAAATCAAAAATTGGTCTATACCTTTGATCAGACCTACCTATCTATTATATAAAGTTCTTCGGTGCGCTGAATTCGATTGCGGGGTTCATCTTGACTGTACCTCGGACTGTACACCATAAAACTTGGGAAAAATTAAATTAATTAATAAAACGTTGCAATATTTCGCGCGCATAAAATAAGTTGCGCAAAACTGATGAATCATGTAAACGTGGATTTATAAAGTAGTTCTGCGCAGTGGTCAAAGAGCCTCTGACTATTTTTAATTAAGGTTAGTCATATCTAGAGACCCTGTATGTATGACATATTTTCTTAAGTCTTATTTAGTATAATGTAAAATTTTTATTTGTATATAGATCTCGTCAAATGTACAGACCATATCTTGATTTTGTGTACCTTCGAGTGTTATTATTATAAATTTTTCCTGTGTGCGATTTTTTTCGCATGCGATTTTTTTTGTATGCGCTTTTTTTCTTTGCGCATATTTATCCTACGTTTTTTCCTATGCGCTTATTATGGGGAATCTAATAAAGTTAACAAAAATATTTCTTTAAGCCTTTAAATAATCTGCATCAGGTAACAGCCTGTATACCTAATATATTTTTTCGGGCTTTGGGGGGGGGGGAATTACCCCCCCCCCCCCCCGTGAAACCGCCGGTGTGTAATTTAAGGAATATAAGACATCTATAGATATCATTTTAGTATATTTAACAATATTTAAATTTATAAATAATTACGGTGGTTTTCAAAATAAAAATCAAACTTTCTAAAGTGGCCTAAACTAGACAGGTTTAAAAAAATGCTCAAAATTCAATCAATCCTAAAACTTTAATTTTTTACGCTACTTTGTGTATATTTGTTGGCATATCTACAGAAAAATATCCAAAACCTAGAAATTTTTCAAAAATAAAATGGAGCAAACCACAAAAATTATGTAATACCAAATTTAATAATAATAGACACAACTTAATCTATGTCAAACAAAAATTTTGATAAGTAGGTCAGAACTCGGTCATTAATTTTCTAAATACAAAAAAAAGAACGTATAGTGACAGAGAGGCCTTTTTTATTCCTAGCGACCTCATTTTTCATTTTAAATGAATTCTGGTATCGAATAAATCATATTTAACCACTTTGCGGCGACGAGGTTTGCGATAATAATGTTAATTTTTTAATTTAAATTTATAGTACAAATTGTTTATATATTATGTAACAGATGATTGATGATTTAATTAAAAAATTTGCCTGGAATTTTAAAATATGCATTCTAGTTGAGTAAAGGAGCAGGCACACCTTAAATGAGATGTTAAAAAATCCATGATTTTAATAAAATTCTAATATGTTGTAGATCTCAATCTCCTGATCAAAAGTTTTTATGGGCGCAAAGCGATCCTATGACTGGTTTCCAAGATACAGTGGCGGGTATGGGGCTCCCCCAACATACGAATAAATTTAATTTTTTGCTATCAGATCCATGATGGATCCATTTATTTAAATAACAGTGTGAATTAAATAAAAATATTGTAATTTAAAAAATTGTCACGTGACATCTAGCATTGTTGTCAAATATCAGAGTCAATTATTTTTAATTTTTTTTGTATTACAGTTTAAATTTTACAAAAGAATTTTAATTTATTCGTATTTTGGGGGAGCTCCATACCTGCCACTGTATCTCGAAAACCAGTAATAGGATCGTTTTGAGCTTATTAGAACTTTTGATCAGGAGATCGAGATCTAAAACATGCTAAAATTTAAGGTGTGCATGCTCAATTGTAGGGCATTTCAAGAAAGATGTTCAAAAAGGGTTTATTTTTTTTGTATTTGGCATGGTGGTACCTAACACCCAAACCTAAATTTTTCATCAAAGATTCCTCATTTGAAGTCCCCAAATTTTTTTTGGCCAAATAGAATAGAAATGTCCGGTCTGATTTTTTTCTTCCAGCTTTTTGACGATCCAAGAGACCGTTTGTTTTTGGTCATTCAGTTAAAATTAACTCCTCCAACCCCCAAACGGAATGAACATAATTTATCAAGAGCCAACTTATCAAACCACGTGAAAGTTTCCGGCGCGGTGTTTTAGAAACCAACTAAAACGATTTATTGCATTTGGTAACATTTTTGCCATCAGATTATTTACATTTTAAAAAGGTACTGAATTTTTCTGCGGTATAATTTGTTTCGAAAAGTACCTAATTTTTCAAAAGATTGCGCCACCAAAATTTTCTAGTAGTTTCTTTTAGAATGCAATTTTTTTCGTTTGTTGAAAATTATAAAAAATTTTCGCTTACGGCTCAATATTTGTCAGTTAATCAGTTTCTTTAATTGCAGAAATTGATTATTGTCTGGGCGTCGGCTTTTTACGAAAAGTGCCTTTTTTGTATTTTCGCCTCTTTTTAATTATTTTCTACAAATATTTTTCTTTGCGGCAATTTTCTCGGAAGTACTTTGTTACATTTTAGGTTGCATTTTTTTTTTCGCTTTGCCTAATAATTGTTTTTTGGGCCACTTTACGAAAAAAGCTAATTTTTTTTGGAAAATAAATTTTGTTGAAAAAAGTAACAGCCAAATTTTGATTAAAGTTTAGCAAATTCAGACAAGTTTTTGATAGAAAAACACCTATTACAAAACAAGTTATCAAAAAAAAATGAATAAACAGTTAAACATTTGTTATGTAATGTTTTTGAAGAATTAAAATCGAGACCAAAATATTTGCCTAGTTAGTTTTTGTTAACTTTTTTTAAAATTACGAAAAGCGGTTTAATAAATCTACGAGAAACTTTAAGATCGGTTGAAATTGATTTATCTGTCTCCAAGGTACTTTAGAAGCATTAAGCGACACGGTACTAGTTTTTAAGAAGCTTTCTTGATAATACCTATGAGGAATAATGTATAGGTACTTAAAAAAATAGCTTGTAATTACATGTAATGTCTCTTATCACAGGACTTAACTATACTCGCTCTTATTAACGGAAATAAATCAAGTTTAAATCTCCTTACGGAAATTTATGTCCGATAAAAGATACTTTGCACTTTGTGAGAGAATAATATGTAATTTAGTTGCGTTTACATTTGGTCCGTCGACAACCCAACTCCTCTCGAGCTTTTATTTGAGGAAAAAATCTGTCTCGTCTAGATACTAGAGAATACTAGATGATTGAGAAAGTTTTGTTAAGCAAGAAAAATGTTCTCTCGTCGAGATAAGATATCAAGTTAATCTAGTCTCGCGGCAGCACTACTATAAATAATGTCTGGTGATTTCTAATTCTTTAGCAGCGGACTAAATAGGCGGATCAATAAGAAATAATAAATAGAAAAAGTAACTCGTAACTCGCGACAAAATGACTTTGTAACACTTATTATTTTTGCACTCGGCTATTACCTTGTAAAATAAATGGATCCATGACGGACCTGATACCTTCCTAACCCATTAGCACACTCCAAGTAAACTTCATGCTATATGAACCTTAAAAACAGTTTTTTGTAAATATCTCTGAAACGAAAGCTCCTACCAAGTTTTTGGTTATAACACAAATTCTACCGTGCGCTATAATATTCTGAAAACCGCATAATGATGCGATGCTCCGTTAAAAAGTTAGCATTTTAAAAAAATTTTAACTGTCAAAAAACTGTCATTAGCATCGATGAATTTCGACCAAAATCTAATCAGCACGTTATAGTATCGCATATTATTTTACCTAAAAATTTCATGAAAATCGGTTTGGCGGTTTAGGAGCTATCGTGTTACGGACAGAGTTACACGCACGCTACACACAGACAGACATCATGATGATACTGCTAGGGTAGGTCAAAATACACCCAAACAATACATATTCGGTGTTGCCAAAAAATTGCCATTGTTGTGATGTTAGATGTCGCCACTTATGTAAAAGCATACGGTATCGCTGAGATAAGATCCATAAACTGTCTCTATAGCTTTACAAAAGTGTCACATTGACCATGCAGTGTTCTGAAGAGTCCCTTGAGGATGAAACATTTAACTGTCACCACTTAATAGGTGTCCATTAGATCTTGGACCCCCATGGGTGTACAGCTTTCGAGCTGCCCACTGAAAAATACAAGAGAAACCTAATCTTTTTATGCCTGCTTAGCCACGAAAAATTGTTGTTTTTTTTATTCACGGGACTAAACTTTACGTTTGTGGAAATATTAAAATTACAAGATACAAAAAAATTATACCTTATAACTAACAAACGCTAAGGCCTATTTGGGGTAGAGTGGGTTCATTTGAAATGGACGCGTTTTTGCCTACAATAGTTAAAGGTGACTATTTAGCCAGAAAGGCATCAATCCAGTGAGTACGGGCTAGCGGGTGAGTAAACGTTTATTTGCTCGTATGAAAAAAAATCAAGAGGAAGGCGGTACATCAAGAATATATGTTCATGCTTATTCGGTGTGAATGGAATTTTATTTCACTGTACCTAATTTCTCACAGAAAATAGATAGTTCAACAGAATATAAATAGCATGGACCATATTTCAATAATTATGTCGAACGAACATAATCATACAATAAAAGATACAAAAAATAAACAAAAGCCAAGTCCTATTTGAAGCCTTTAATGCTTCGGTAGAGTGTTTTTATTTTAAATGGATGTATTTTTGCCTGCTATAGTTAAAGGTGACTATTTACCAGAAAAGTGAACATTAAACCAGTTAGTACGGGCTAGCAAGTGAGTAAACGTTTATTTGCTCGTACGTAAGAAAGATCAAGAGGAAGGCGGTACATCAAGAATATTTGTTCATGCTTATTCGGTGTGAACGGAATTATATTTCACTGTACCTAATTTCTCACAGAAAATAGATGTATCAACTGAATATACATAGTATGGACCATATTTCAATTTGTCGAACGAACATAAGCAAACACACACGAACCAGAACAAATCCTCGCACTTTTTCACTTTTTTATTTCTTCTTTTCTATTTCCTTCTTATGTCTAAATGGTTAGATCTTCCTTCTCGTTCCTTATAACAGAAACTTACCTTGTTTATATGGTTATAGCCATGACCTTCTGCGATTTAGTTTATTTGCCAAAAGCATTAGCGGATTTAATAGGCTGGTCAATTAGAAATGATAAATAAGTAGTTCTTCAGACTATCACAAAAACCTATTACCTTAAGGTGCCTATTCACCAACAAAAGCGAGCATCAATAATACCAAGTGGGTGAGCACGGGCTAGCGAGCGAGCAAACGTTTGTTTGTTCGTATTTAAAAAAGTTTTGCTAAACCGAACAGGTTCTGCCAACTTTCTGTTCGGGTACATTATTGTATACACACAATAAAAAGTAAATCGACATGGCAACAAAAGAGTCTAAGTTCTGATGGGTTGAAGAGATGAGTTCAACCATGGAAACGGAGAGTTTCTCGCTACCAAGGCATGTTAAGGCGGTTAAAATCCGACTAACTAAAAGTTGAACTTTTTTTGGCACCAAGTGTGAACACAGCTTAAGAGAATATGTGTATATTAAAGACAAAGAGACCAGGCCGGTTGTAAGTCAGGATAGCGGCGCGGATTAACTCAACGAAGGATTAAAATTTTGAAATATAATATCGTCAGTTGATAAACATAAAATAACTTGAAGGTATTATCGTGGAGCGTATGTAGCGCCAAGGATAAAAAAAAACTTCTTTTAACTATAGTATAAAAAATACAACAGTTTTAAAGTCGGTACGTAACGTTACAGAATTAGCTTGTCCTTGGTTTTAAAATTAAGTAAGTGACATATTAAACCCCGCCCAAAACATGCAAATTGCAAAAGAAATTATCAAAGCAAATACGATCAAAATGGCGTTCATGTTTTTTAAACCATACAAATAATCACCGGGCCTAGATGGTATTCTTCCAGTGCTAGTACAAAAAGGCCTGGAAGTGCAGTACCTTGCCTGGTGAAACTGTATAGGGCCACCCTAGCATAGAATTTATATTTCAACCAGCTGGACTAAAGTTAAGTTAGCTTCGTACCTAAGGGGGGTCGGGCAGATAATACTCCAAAATTGCTTAGGCCCATAAGCCTCACCTCTTTTCTGTCTAAAGGCTTGAAAAAGATATTAGACGCACATATTAGAGGTGGCGCGTTAATGGCTCACCCGCTCAATGCAAACCAATATGCATACCAAGCAGGAAAGTCAACAGAAGTAGCTTTAAACAAACCTGTTGGAAAAATCAAGGAAACCCTCGATGCAAAAGGCGTCGTAGTGGGCGCTTTTCTTGATATAGAAGGAGCATTTAACAATGCACTACCGAAGTCCCTCTTTGAATCAGGTGCACACTCGAGAATCGAGTGATTGAAACAACTCTTAACGATGAGATGGTAAGTTTTAGAGCTGCTAGAGGTTGTCCACAAGGAGGAGTTCTGTCTCCCCTCCTGTGGTCTCTACTGGCCGATGATCTTCCTGCCATCTTGGAATCGCTGGATGTAGAGGTATTGGGATACGCGGATGACGAAGGAGCAATCATTAGAGACATTCCAGAGAGTGAATTCTCTGGAAAGATACAAGAATTAATAACACAGTAAAAGACTGGTGTGACAGGGAACGTATGTCTGTAAATCCCAGCAAAACAGTTATTAACGGTGAAAGAGTTCCATTTGGATTAGAGGGGAAATACCTAGGGGTCACTCTAGATAAAACTCTTACCTGGAATGCCCTTATATGGAAAAAGTAACCCGCATAGCCACACTGTCTTCAGACCAATAATTGCGTATGGCGCAATAGTCTGGTTCGAGAAGGGACATCAAAGAACCTCAAGGGCCAAACTAACCAGCTTACAACGACAGACCAGTCTTGCCATATGTGGTTCAATGAGTTCTAGCCCTTCTACGCTTGAATGCTTACTAAACTTAACTCCACATCAAATTTTCTTAGAGGCGGAGGCACGAAGAGAAACATACAGAATAAGGGCCAACCACCAGGATGGCGGAGCAAACAAAGTGATATCAACAGCCCTAATAAGGGAATAAGAGTTGGATGCAACGTACAAGTATTCAAGAAAATGTCGACATTAAACATAGTCTCGGCCAATTGGCTACTATATTTCAGGCCGAACTCGTAGCCATTGAACTGTGTACCCGGTGGATTACTGACCAAGAATGGACCAACAGGACAATAAAAATCTTCTCCGACAGTCAAGCAGCCTTAAGAGCGCTTGATTCCTATACGGTCTCATCGAGAACCGTAAGGAGCTGTAGGGCTTGGTAGCGTTAACAATGTGTCATTCGTATGGATACCAGGGCATTCTGAGCACGAGGGAAATGAGGCCGCAGACCTAGCAGCAAGGGAAGTGGCATCTGCCGAATTTTTCGGCCTCGAGCCAGCCCTGGGGATATCATACATTTCTGCTAAAACAATCATATTAAAATTGATGGAGAATAGCTTCAAACAATACTGGATAAATATACCAGAACTGGCTCACTCTAAATAGTTCATTAAAGGACCTTGTCAAAGGAGAATCAATAATATCATTGGACTTACCAGACAGGATATCCGTATAGTTACTGGATTTTTACGGGTCACTGTCGACTAAGAGTACCCATGCACAGAATGGGAATAGCAGACGAGATCCAATGTAGACTCTGTATGGAGGATGAAGAAACAGTTAGACATGCACTGTGCGGCTATTGCAGGTTTACGTCAGAACATTTTCGGTAATCCTCAGATTAAAAAGATCTGAACAGTGTCGCACCCAAGCTTATTTTTTTGGAGGATTAGGCATACAGTGGTGAGAAACCACTCAAAAGTGAGCCACAATAGACCCACTGATGGTGGACAGTGGAAGGGCCGCAAGGCCCACTCAAATATGAATTATCATTCACATATATCATATATCACATATTAAACAAAATAAACGTTTTTGCTTTAGTCTGTTAAAAGTCAGTTTTGTGTCAGTAATTATTTTTTCGATTTTGGTACAGCTGGTAATTTAAAATAAAACCGTTTAACTTAATAGTTTTTAACTATACTTATAACATAATCCTTCTATCTACTAATGGATATGTGGCGGAAAGGCTTAAGCCTACCTACTGCAAGCATTAGGTTTTATAAGCATGTTGGCGTCGATAAATATCGCAAAACGCGCGGTAATTGTATAGCCCTGCTGTCCCTAAACAAACACGAACTAGATGGATAGCGGCGGCGGTACCGCACTGCTCTTTCATAACGTAAATGAGACCAGGACCATCCCATCGCTAGCAGTACCGTGCCTTACCGATATTTTGATACCACCACGCGGACAAATAAATGGGTGTGATCGTTTGGTTGTGGAAACTCAAACTAAATATATCTATTTCTTGATTATTGCCAAGAAAAACAAAGACTTTCATATAAAAGTTGAGTTAATTGAGACAAAAGGAACGCCTACGATGAGCCCGAAAATCGTGCGACGAAGCGGTACGAATCGTGAGACTGATAGCTGTCAGAGTGTGTTGGTATTTGCGAAAGGGGGGTCGGGAGGTACGGCGGGGAACCCTCAGGGTACCGTCTCGCGCTAGGGGTCGTGACCCTTTGTCGAGTTATCTTCGGAGCGACCTGTGTGGTACACTGAAAACGCGTGCTGGGGACATCATCGATAGGTAATTACACATAATAAGGGTTAATGCGTTTTGAGAATTAAAGGTTAGATTGGCTTCATCATATAGGCGTGCACTACTAAGAACGTACTTAAATTGTTTTACCTAAGAGGGTGATATAGTAAGGGCCAAATTTCTACTATTAGGAAGAGCCCCTCTAATGAAAAATCCTCCTCACTTGGCCCCTCTAATGAAATTTTCACATTATTGTAATAAAAAATCAACAAGTACCCAGGTATACTCCATATCATGATTATTGAGATAACTTTTTGACAGTTATCAGCTATTTTTTTGAAGTTGTAAAAAGTTGTCTCAAAACTAATGATATGAACTAGCAAGTCGACGTTTTTTAAACGTCAAAAAGCGGTCTTTACGATACTGAAAAGTTAGGGGAGACGAGAGTAAAGTAATCCCCCTAAAGTTGAACGCCACGTATTTATGAAACATTAACCAATTTTAAAAACATATTTAAACCGTGGTTTTTATTATTATTTACCGAAATGTTATTGGGTTTTACACATTAACAAAATTTTAAAATATTTTGGGTTTGCGATGCTGTTTGTGGGTGTCCGCAGAAGATCATTATACACGCACCGTGTCGAGGTAAAATGATCCCATTTTAACAGGTTCTCTATTGCAGAAATTTTGAATTTTCAAAAAAATTAAATTAGTATTATTGAAAAATATTATTGTATACAATGAAAAAGGATTCAGATATGACATTAAAGTTGTACAATGATAAGTGTGGGCATACTTAGAAAAAAATAAAAATCTTAGAATATTAATTCTTTAAAACAATAAATTTTAGGACTTAAAAAGTCAACAAAACAGTGATGCTGTCTTTTTTATTAGATACTTTGTCTTTAGTTTTCACTATTTTTAAAGAGCTAACAATAATGCGTTCTATTATCTAAAGATAATTATTTACTTAAGTTCAAATTTTCAATAAAAAACTATAGTTTGCGCGTATCTTGAATATTGACTAACAAAACATTTACTTCAAAATGGAAGTTTCTCAATGCAGTACTTATTTTTCTAAAAATGGGATAAAATGATTCCGGGAATATTTTATCTCTACAATAAACGATAATTTTGCCCTAAATGCACAAATTTTATAAAAACACGCAATTTGGCTTCATAATTTAAAAGCTCATGTAACATCATACCCAATAGTAAAACAAATATTTTAAAAATGTTTACAACTGACTGCAAAATTGATCAAATCCAAAAAGTATTAAAAAATCAGTAAAACGCCGGTACTTCTCTATAGATGAAGTCGAACTATTTACGACGTGGCAGCCACAGAGGCAGGTGTGCGCGTAAATCATATTCAGGTACTACATTAAAGGTGACATTGTCTGATCTCTCAATATGCAGGGGAATCTTTACCTTGCGAAATCATTATACCCTGGTCTCCCCTACTTTCGAAATGACGTCATTGTTAGAAGTCATCAAGACATCAGTAGTTAGTAGTAGTATACTAACACAGAAGAGCAGAGACGTCTATATAACTTTTTCTAACTCAAAAAGCCATCTGAATTTTGAAAATTCTTTCCAGTTGGGAAGTCTGAAAGGAACTTTGAAACCCAAAAAATAAATTTGCAATACTAATCTCAAATCTCCACTCTCTACTTGGATATGGATTTATTTATATTAAATCCTCTTTTTCTATTCTACCTTTAAGACTCCTTTCATAAGAATTTTTTCTTTAAGATTTTTAGCTCACACTAGTACTATACTAGTAGTGTGAGCTATGGTGATCCTAATTTTTTCAAAAAAAAAAAAGTTGCTCCGATTTCAAAAAATGTTATATATCTTTGCGTTTCAGATGATTTTGAAACTTTTTTGTCTCGCCGTCTGTCTGTCTGTCTGTAACGACCAACCCGCATAACTCAAAAACCGCTTGTCCGATTTAATTGGTACCTAGGCTGGGTCTTGCGCCGTGGTGGTTCCATTTAAAAATAAACAAAATCCACCGAACGCAAGCCAAATAAAGGGGTCGGGGTAGATTAAAAAAATTAGAGTTTATGTGAAAATATGGCGTGTGTGATATAAAACAAAAGGTAATTAAGTCTGGAGTTAAACAAAATGAATTTTAAGTTATTTAAAAAAAAAGGGTGGGGGTAGATGTCAAAAATTAGAGTTTAAGTGAAAATATGGCGTGTTTGATATCAAACGAAAGGTAAATGAGTCTGGAGTTAAACAAAATACATTTTACTCTTTAAAAAAAGGGTGGGAGTAGATTTTAAAAATTATAGTTTAAGTCAAAACGTGGCATGTGTGGTATCAAACGAAAGGTAATTCAGTCTGGAATTGAATAAAATATATTTTAGTTTTTAGTTATATTAGCTCACACGTACACTATAACTATAGTACCTAGTGTGAGCTTAGGTGCCCATAGATTGGCAGAGTATTTTCTACTGATTACCCAAATTAATATTTTATTTTAAAAATATTTATAACTAGTATCTTTTATGTTATATTTTTGTAGTTATCTGCCAGATTTATAAAGGAAGCACATCATAACTCGAAATTATTTTTTCTCGAGGCAAACTCGCACGTCATTTTGCGTGTGAACACTTTTTAAGGCTTTTACAAGTGCCATAATTAACAGTATGAGTAGGTATCATTACCATGATGCAGTGCCTCGTATGGTACTAAATTCGTACTTCGCTGGAACGGTTGTTTTTGTTTTACTTTACGCGAAACACCGTATAACATGTGATTTATACGGTAGCCGTAAATTGGACTTTAAAATTCAAATCTTTATTCTGCTAGGAACTTTTTTCTTTAACAGCTAACCGGAAAATTCGACAAATAGAAAGGGACACATCTTTGCAACGGCTTGCCATATATAGTCGAGCGGCATAGGGCATAAAAAATGGATTCGACTGCACCAAGATGTTGATGGTTGCCAACGTATATTTTTTTAAACTTGACTCCGACTTTATCTTTGCCTCCCTCCCTATCAGTTATACCCTTTCCAGCTCCTTCAAACCGCTTAAAAGTCATTCTTTGATATCTCAGCAACCAGCAGAAATAGAACAAATAGTTTTTCATTGTTATTGTGGTGTTCTCTAGAACATATGATGTGATAACAGTCTAATGCATATCTCGAAAACCGAACAAGATATTTAAAAAAATATGAATTAAAAAAAAACAACAGAAACTCAATAATAGGGTGTGAATTATGAACGGGCTGGAGTCGATTTGGTTAAACGTATCAGACGAGTATCGTTTTCCTTGCAATATAAAAATTTTGTTTATGTTGCGCCTCATTTTATTCTAGACGGACAGTAGCTTATTAATTTTTTTATCATAGTTAATAGTAATAGGTAATATTGGGCTGGGTCTGGAGAGGAGGAGGAGAACTTGAGAGGGTAATAGTTTAAATAATTTAAGGCTGCTATGTGTTTTGGGACAAGGAGAGGGTAAATTATGCAAATTACAATGATTTAGCCACAATGTAAAATCAAAATCAGGCTAATTCTTATTTATAATATATTACGTGGAGTTCATATGGTTATATGTTTCCTTGTTGGCCTAATTATGGGATTTTTTTTTCTAAAAGTTATGTTTTTCTTATTAAAGATCTTAAAGGTCTTAAAATATATGATCGTTATGTTAAATAAAATTACTTTTGGTCAGCGGATTATTGTAATTATCTCTCGAGTTTTTCTTAAGATCATTCTTCATTCCTCGCCTCTTTTATAGTGTATTTACTATTTTGTTTTTTGGTGGCCGGCTAATTAAAAAACGTTTTCTCCAGTGGCGGCTCCTACAGGTAGGGCAACGGGGCAGTGCCGGTTTTGATTTGGGGTACACCGTAAAAAAATTGTCTTAGATCAAAGAAAATTTCTTTGAAGTAAAATACTTTGTGCTTTCCTATTCACCAAGAGAATATTTTCTTGATATAGCACAAAAAATGGCTTGCCTCTTTATTTTAATGCAAAACAGATATTGTTTTATTATAAATATGAACTGAATTATTCTAAGGCACGGTTTTCTCTGAAAGCAAAATATTACTTATCTGAAGACAATTTGCTTTCTTACAAAATGTAGTATACTGAAACAAAACAATTAAAGAAGAAAAATAAAGTCTTATTTCAAGATTTAACGCTGCGTTTAACTAAAAAGAAATATTTTAATTCAAAACAAATTGTTTTAAGGTAAAACAATTTATTCAAGAAAATAACGTGTTTTCATTGTAGACAAAAATTTTTACCGTGCACGTAGGGTCAGTAGTTAAAAGCATTGCCGGTCGTGTCTCCATTATTTATTTTCAAAATGGAAATAAATACCGTCGATTATATAATTAACAGTGCAAATTTAAATACGTTGACATTATAAACTTCGATTTCAAATAAAATCTTTAGGGCCACATAGACCGGACCAAAAATCGTAAAAATTAACCAAAATTTTAGTGCAAGTAATAAAAAATTATACGATGCTGAAAACTGGTTGTATGGTTGTGAAAAACGAAATGCATTTTTTTGCTTTATTTGTCTTATTATGAACAATCCAAGAGTAATCCTGCGTGGGTGCCAAAGGGAATGTGAGATATCAAGCACTTTAGTGAAAAGTTAGACACAAAGTAAGTACTACTTATTTAAATAACCACATAGAATTTTCTATGCTAGGCAAGATTGATATTAGGTGCCAATTGAATAGTTCCTATGGGCAAAACATTACCGAACATAATGAAAATGTGGCAAAATAGACATATACTTAGTAGGTTAATAGACTGGGCGAATAGACTCTATCTATAAAAAAATAAACTGAAAACTACACCAAGTAGCTGCTTGTTTGTAAAATGCTAAAATAAAATTGTTTAGGTAAGTTTTTTTATCTTCTTTTTCATGCAATATAAATTTATGCCCCCCCCCCCAATTTATAACGTCAACAGCCGCCACTAGTTTTCTCCATAAATTAAGACAAAACAACAATATTTCTTTCCCTATCCCCAAAAGCGCTTTAGCACAAAAATCTTAGATATCTTACGAGGGGAGAAAAATTTTTAATCACTTACCAATACATGTTAGATGTGCTGGCTCCATCAAGCTGTTTATAAGAAAATTAAAAAGAATTCTGATAGAAAGACCCTTTTACAATTAAGCAGAATTTTTTGAGGATTGGTTACAATAATGTGTGGTTTTATTTATTGTATTACTTTTATTAAATTTTGTTGTGTGTAACTATTATTTTATTATTAGATAGTTTAAGTTGTGCTACGTATTTTTACGTAAGCATGAGATTTGACAGTTACGCAAGCGCACTTCGTCACACCGTCGTCAAGGTCACGTTAGGAGCTTACGTATTTACGTTAGCTTACGGCAGTCTGCGGGCACCTTAACGTTACCAAAGAATAGAATTGGTTGATTGACCGATCGAAAAATGAGGCCTAGACGATAATTTCCGCTTCCAGTACAAGCGATTATTTGCAAATATATTCCTACTGTAGTTGAAGAGACAAAAAACAAAATTGTAACATCAAGAAAACACAGTGCCGAATTCCATATTCTCTGCTATTAGTAGACTTGTTATGGTAACGTAAAAACATTCAACTTAAACTCAAATTTGGAACAAAACGTAGAGCGCTTAACGTGCAGTTTTACGTAAAAATACGTAGCACAACTTAAACTATCTATTATTTTATATAACTATCATCCAAATGCCTGTTATGTGTAACTTTTAATATATATATATTTTTTTATTATTATTATTTTAAAAAGTATAGATAAGTTAAACTTAGCCTGCTTTGTCTACTGAATTTTTGTTTTGTTCTATTATATTATATTCTATAAATGTTATTCAAAGCAAAACTGCAAATTAGAGCTTCCGTTGTTCTTTTGCGCTTGTATAATTAAAAACTTATCGATAAAAAATACAAGTTACGTAGCGCTTTGTATGTGGAATATTAAATCTCAATAAAAAGCGCATATTACCCAATAAAATATATTTATTTTGAATCATAAACGTGAAGAAAATCACGCAATTCGAGGGTATGATTTTGCATTTATAAATCATTTCTTCAAATAATACGTTACGGTAAAGATTTTGGTGCCTTTCTGTAGATTGATGATATGCATTTGTGTGCTGCTGAGCATTTTGCAAAACGTGTTGGAAAGGCTAGAATTAAAGTGCAGCCAGCTTATTTTTAAAGAAGAGCCTTCGATGCCGGACACGGCAGCGAAAATTCTTCTTAAGACAAATAGCTTCATCGCCAAGGATTGGATCTGTGTAAAAGAGGTGTTGATTTTCGTTACTTTTGAATACTCGTTCCTAATGCTGCGGTAAAATATTTTAATATTTTAATAGACTGCCTGCTACCATTAACAACATAAGTACGCTAAAATCTTTTAAAAAGGCAGTTTTTAACTATATTTGTGATATTGAGCCATATACACTAGAGGAGTATTAAAGGAATTAATTTTAAAATGCACAGTTTTGTCGTCCAATAAATAAATGTGTCTGTGAGTGTCAATGTTACACGTATGATAATTGTATTCTTGTAATCTTATAATAATTTTTATCATACAAGTTTTATTATATTTTGTTTTAGTTTATTTTATTTTATAATAAATATATTCTTGTCATTTTATCGTCAGCGCCGGCTTATCCTATATGCACTCTAGGCACTTGCCCAGGGGCCCGCAGGGCCCTGGTCCAAAAACTTAATTTGACTTTAAATTTATTGTGGTGCAAGAATAAAATTAAAAAAAAAACGTTTTTTTTATTACTGGTTTTTTTTCTGAAAAAAACAACTCTTTTTAAATCTAGGTATTTAATAATTTTCTAAAAAGAGGGCCCCCAATTTCTTACAATTTTTTTATTACCTTATGTAATTTTCAAAAAGTTTTCGGATTTAATTTTTTTTTTGGTTCAAATTTTTGAGGATAAGACTTATATAATATAGCAAAAAATTAAATTTTCTTTATCAAAATTTTTTAATAACCGAATTCTACAAAAAAAATAGTGAGGAGATATTCATGTATTTTTCCACGCTGAATTCAAATCCGGGGTTAAAAAAGTCTTAGGCTCACTGGGGAAAATTTAGATGTTTTTCCTTAGGAAAAAATACATAGGAATATTAAGGTCTGTCTCGACCGACATTACCTATTTTTTTTTCTGTTAGGCTGTGTAATAATTTTTCCTGTGAACATTAAAAGATTTTTGGTCCTGGCATGTGAAAGTTCAAAATTAATAAGTGAAAAAAAAGTTTTGATCAAAAATATAAAAAAACAAGTTGTCTCGCTGTATCTTTTTTTGCGCGGCTTTGTAAAGGGGGAAGGGGCCCGTCTTACCACTGGTAGGCCCTTAAACCGGCGCTGTTTATAGTGATTTTTATCATACATGTTTTTTATCAGTTTTTGTTCTATCTTGTTGTAGTTTATTTATAGAATTTTTTGATAAGAAAAATGTTTTTTTTTCCATTAATTATATATTTTTAATTGTTCTCATTATATTTATAGCCGCTTTTCTTCTGTGCTGTAATAAAAAAAAATAGTTTTGATATTTATGACAAAAATCCATAACAAGATTGTTAACCGTTTTAATTTTAATTTTAATTTAGTTTTAATATTAATAATATTATCTCTATTTTGTAGATAGTTTCTGTATTATTATTAAATGTTATTCATAAATGTGTACAAACTTGTTATTATTATTAAATGTTATTCATAAATGTGTACAAACTTGTAGTAAGTTTTAAACGGTAAAAAAAGTTTTCTTGACGTACCATATTTATATAATATTATTGTATTGTATTTTTAATATGGCAAATAAAATTTCTATTCTATTCTATTCTATTCTAATCGTTACTCGACTACTAAGTAATAATTTTATATATTCGTTACTATTGTCACTTTGATTACTGTAACTGTATTTAATTCAATCATACAATTAGTGCGAAATTCTCGGACTGTCGTTAGTTCGAAGATCATTAACTTAACTTGTAGGTATATTTTTACTAAATTTCACGTTTGTTAGTATTATTTGGCTTAAAATTTCAGCTGATCGACGCTCGCGTCTGGTGGGGGCTAAAAACGTAAATCAGCGTTGCTCTGGCCTGAAAGACAGAAGAGCTATCGTAGGTCACGGATGGTTCCTTTTTCTTTGCAATCGATCTTTTCATTGATCGATATGTACAGCGTGTCCCATTTTCGATGGGATTAAATGGGAAACTCGGTTATTATTAAAGATATTGATTTTCTGATTGCACCTTACCATGCTCTTTTTTTGAGCCCTTAAAAATGGCGTAATCAGATTTTTGCTCTACCCCGTAGTTTCGCTAATACAGGGAGTTTTTGAAAAAATTGTATTTTTAATTATTCCTTGTATCTCGCTTATTTTGCGAGATACTTTTATTCTGTAAAAATATTTTTATGGCAACTTTTTTAGAAGAAAATAATGACGTTGTCAGTTTTTTAAAATATTGTTTAGTTTTTGAGATATGGTATTTATCATAAAAAAATTAAATACGGACCTGGATTTTTTTTATTACTATTTTGATTAGTTTCATGCTAGTATTATCATAAAATAATAAAAATTAACAAAAATTTTGTTTTAAGGTAAAAAAAAATATTTAATATTTTAAAAAAAATAGTCCGAACCTGGATATTTCCAACATAAATATCAACTAAAAATTGCTAGTTAAACAATTTTTAGTTTAACTGTTTTGATACTTAGCATATTAAAATGGTTTTACGTTAATTTACAGATTTATTTGAAACAAAGTCTACGAAAAATAGAAAAAAAAACAAGTTATAAAAAATAACTAATTTTTCTGATTACCATTACGTAAGACATTGTTGGCATTCTTGAGTAATTTTTCTTAACGCATTTTGCATAAAAATATTTCTGCCATTTAAATATTGGGATTTTGTTGCTTGAATGAAGCAGTCAAACATATCACATTTTTCAAAATCTGGATATGGTCGATTTCTAGCCAGTTTAAAATAATTGTAAGCCATTCACAAAAATGACAAGTATAATGACAATGTCAATTCCACGCTTTTGTTTTGTAAATTTCACGACCTGCTGTTCGGTTATCAAATAATTAGTATGATATTAATTTTGTAAATTTTTAACGTTTTTTACTTTATTTATAAATCTTTTAATTATCATTTCAAAACAGATAAACTAAAAATCGTTCAACTAGTGTGTCTTGCAATTTTTAATTTATAATTACGTTGGAAATTTCCAGGTTCGGACTATAATTTTTTTTTTCAAATATTAAATAGTTTTTTTAACCTTAAATCAAAAATATATTAAAGTTTTATCATTTTAAGGTAATAATAGCATGAAACTAATCAAAGTAGTAATAAAAAAAATCCAGGTCCGTATTTAGTTTTTTTTATGATAAATACCATATCTCAAAAACTAAACAATATTTTTAAAAATTGACAACGTCATTATTTTGCTCTAAAAAAGTTGCCATAGAAAGGTTTTTACAGATTAAAAAATCTTGCAAAATAAGCGAGATACAAGGAATTAGTTAAAATGCAAATTTTTCAAAAACTCCCTGTATTAGCGAAACCACGGGGTATAGCAAAAATCTGATTACACCATTTTTAAGGGCTCCAAAAAAGAGCACGGTAAGGTGCAATCAGAAAATCGATATCTTTAATAATAACCGAGTTTCCCATTTAATCCCATCGAAAATGGGACACGCTGTACAGCAGTTTATTTTCGGCTGCTATTGTTCTGGTTTCTCTCATATCTCGTTAGATGGCGCTTCTTGCGAGAGTTTTCTCACTATATACGTACAGTAGCGTGTCGTGGATAAAAGGGCGGGGGGGGGGGGGCGAAGACCTTAAGGGGCGCAAATATAGGTATGGGAGTCAAATAAATTACAAACCTTTTTTTATATCGTTGTTGTTGAGCATATTCATCTACTAATATATTTTTTGTGATATACTGAAATGATTATGTTATTTACTCCGAATCAATGTTATGTTATGTGAAATAACATATATATTTATAATGTCGCCGGATGACGATGACATAACTTGAGACTTATCTTAAAGAGCCAAGGGCACCTTTTGTTTTTGCGTTAAATTTAGTTTTTCTATTTTTTTCTCAAAGGACGCCAGGAGCGCCAAGCGCAGAGGGGCGGGGGGGGGGGCGTGTAATTAACTTCGCAAGGGTTTAACATTGACCAAGCAGTATTCTGAGAAGTCCCATAAGAGCGAAACAGTTAACTGTCCACACTTATTAGGTATCCATTAGATCTTGGACCCCCGGGAGGTTAAGCTTTTAAGCTACCCACGGAAAAATATGAGAGAAACAAAAACTTCTTTTTGCCCGATTAGCGATAAACTTGTTAGATTTTTAAATCCACGGGAATTTTTTTAAAAATTAGCAGATCTGGTGGAAGCAGTTTATTCTGGGACCAATGATATGCGAATATTTTATTATAGGAGAAAAAAAAAGATGTAGTGCAGCTATCCGAGGCTCTTTCTATTATAAGATTATAATAATACCTTGACGTTGGCGAAAATATCAAATTTACATAACAAGAAGCAAAACGCAATCACTTTTCTGTGTAAGTGTCATAAGTAAACTAAATCCGATAATTTCGGAATTTTAAATTTGCATTTTCACAACGTTGTAAAGTTTAAGTCATACCCAGGCAAATAAATAAAAACTGGGTCAATACTAACATCTTATAAAAACTAATCCCGTTTCGAACACGGTTTCAAGCAAGAAAAAATCGGTCAGCGGAAAATTCAATCAAATGTTTAAAGTGACATGTCAGAAAGATTTTGTGCTCACATGCTTTGGCGCGATATCGAAACATAGATTAAAGCAGTCCAGTCAGGTCAGTAACCAATACTGGAACAATAAATACAAGGAACTAATATGGCCCAGATTTCTCTGCCATAATAAACCAATCGGTTCACAATTTTTTTTTACTATTTTTTTTTTCTTAAATTTGTGTACGTACTCTAGCATTCTCTAAAAACTATATTCCGTTATCCGATGACTAAAAAGTTTTTAATCATACTAAATAAGAAAAAATTATTTGCTTTTTTTCTAGTCATGTAGAGATAAATATTTGGTTCTTTAAAGTATCAAAAGAATAATCTAATAACCATATTTTTTAAATTAATAATATTAATACTACAATTAAGACTTTAATAAAACTGATCGCATCACATCACTCGATATAATAAGTTTATTTTAAACGGACACATTATTTTAAGAAATGAGCTTTCAATATTTAACTATGTTACTCTCAGACTTATAACCAACTTTTTAAAGGCTAGTCCCTTGTCCTCAAAATGATTTATTGAGTAAGATGTCAACAACAATTCACAACACCAAAACTACAATAGGTCATTACATTTAGCGGCATAGCGTGCCCGAAAGGGCGGGGGGGGGGGGGCGACAGCTAAAAAGGGCGCCTCTGAAAACTGATGAAAAATCTTGTGGCACAAAAAAACAAAAAGGTCAAAAAGGCGCCTCTCACAAATCTTGCGACCAAAAAAAAAGGTCATCATGTGTGAGGGGGCGGCCGATAAGTCACAAGGGCGCCTCTCACGAATCTTGCGACCAAAAAAAAATGGTCTTCATGTCGTTAGTTTCCTTTGGCACCCACTCAATTGGCCATTACCGGCCCGACTTAATAAAGCTGACGGCGCTTCGGCCACCTATGGGGCGCCATTATCCTCGGGGCGGGGGAGGCGACGAACCCCCCGCCCCCCCCCACGCTACGCCGCTGATTACATTAAAGTGTCAGCATTTGTATTGTTTTTGTTATAAGTCTGTGATTACCAAAGCTTTTTTTCGAAAAATGCTATTTATTTAATTCATTTGACAAAATTATTATGGTAATTTTTCAATGATTTAAATTTAATAAATTTAAAGAATGGCAGCTTATAACATACTAGATATGACCCTATTTTTACAAGTTTTTATTAAAACATTTAAATCACGAATTTTCAACAACTTAAATAAATACATTTTTGACATTATCCTTTAAATGACTAACAAGGTTTGAAAACGACTCTTTGCGCACGATCGAGATAGTTCGGTGTCACAAGTCGAAGGAGTTTTTTACGATACTTTTTGTACGACTGCAAATAAACAGAGACCAGAAAAATCAAATTTCAATTTAACTCGTTTTTATTAAGTATAATATTCTATTAATGCATTAACAAAGGAAACTAATTAATACTTAATATTTATGGTAACATTCAAACATTCCTTCAAGCTTATGCTGAGAAAAGCAGTTTTATTTTTCACCTTGTTTTCGGTAATTGGCAATATTTTTTGTGTCGTGTTTTCAGTGGAGCCTTTCAACGTATAGTGGTGGTTTTCTTGTTCTGTTCCGAATGAACAATACTTATTCTGGTTCTATGACGACAAATGAGCAGAAGACACTGAAGACTCTATTTTTTTCGAAACTTCCATTTTATTTCTCACAGAGTCATCAACATAGCCTTCGGCAACTGAACTAAACTTTTATCCGCCATGGCGTTTAAGGACAAGCAGATCTGAGCCAGAATTGACTAAAATTGTGTCCCGTGAAATTTTCTCGACTCCCTAGCAACAAAAACTTGGCGATTTCTCTTAGTAGAGTAAATTTGTAGGGTATTTCAATAAAAAGCTGCAAAAAGGGTATATTTTTTTATATTTGGCATCGGAATCCAAGATGGCGGCTGTCAAAGTTAAGAAAAAAATTTTTCCCTGTTTTAAGACAAATTAAATTAATTTTGATAAACTTACCTTAAGTGGGACCTACTTAATTCAAAAATGTAAAAAAAATACACCTGTCACTTTAAAACAAAATTGCGGCTATATTTTTTAAAAATCGTTTTTCCTCCATATTTTCTTTATTTTTTGCGCGATATTTATTTTTAATACCTCATATTAAAGCCACTGACCAGCTCTTTAAACCTAATGAAAAAAAGTTATTAGTTTCTCAGCCGATTTCACAATGATGGCGTTTAATAAGTCAAAAATAAAGAGACCTTTATAACCTGTAGACCAAATTAAATTTAAAAAAATATTTTTTTTTGGATTTTATTAATAGTAAGCCAAGTTTTGTAAAAATTTAAAAAAATTTACAATTTGACATAAAACTAATTAAGATTAATATAAAACTACCAACCAAAAAGATACTGTTGTATTTATATTTTGACCGCCGCCATCTTGGATAATAATGGACATATGTCATTTATTATGAAATATTTACAATCGGCGACCCC
This sequence comes from Aspidapion aeneum, assembly GCA_963576565.1. NCBI lineage: Eukaryota > Metazoa > Arthropoda > Insecta > Coleoptera > Brentidae > Aspidapion > Aspidapion aeneum. The sequence goes on from OY755043.1 coordinate 108,638,421, forward strand.
CATTTAGTATAAATCAATATATTACACGGCAATACTAGTTGTGTCAAACAAGAACAAAAAAATTACTTTTTTATCTGAACTTCGGCCGCCATCTTAAAATGCTAAATGTCAAATTGTAACTTTTTATAAATTTTTACAAAATTTGGCTTACTACTGATAAAATCCGAAAAAATTTTTTGTAAAAATTTTATTTGGTCTACTGGTTGTAAAGGTCTCTTTTATTTTTGACAAATTAAGCGCCATCTTTGTGTCGGCTGGGAAACTTTTCATTTCATTTAAGCAGGTTTGAAGAACTGGTCAGTAGCTTTAATATGAGGTATTAAAATTAAATATCGCACAAAAAATAAAGAAAATATCGAAGAAAAACGATTTTTTTTAAATATAGCCGCCATTTTGTTTTGCAGTGTAAATTTTTTAAACATTTTTGAATTGAGTATATCCCACTTAAAGTAAATTTACCAAAATTAATTTAATTTCTCTTAATACAAGGAAATCATTTTTTTTCTTATCTTTGGCAGCCGCCATCTTGGATTCTGGGGCCGGAAAATCGGGGATCCTCGAATGAAAATTTAGCTTTTGGTGTTAGGTACTACTATGCCAAATATAAAAAAATATACCCTTTTTGCAGCGTTATTTTACAAATTTACTCTACTATCTAGCCATGTTTACTATTTTGTTAATGCCAACGTTTAGTCTTAAACATTTTCCGTTTTGATACTTTACTGATACTGCCTGTTTTCAAATCGGGAGGACGAAGGGTACTTTGTTTTTGTATTCTCCGTCTAATGCTTTCGTCAAAAACTGGCCAAAATCTTCTTTTGTAAGAATTTGGGACTTTGGGACGTAGGTTTCGGATTTTCGTTTGATTATTACAACTTTTTATAACTTCTAAGATCTATGTTGTGATTGGCACTTAACGTTGACTTGAGCATCGACAAAATCGTCCACAATGTTGAATATTTATATTTCTCAAACAGTTATTCAAAATATACTATTAGTGCGTTTTCTGAGAAAGTTTGGATATTTTTGGCTACTCTCCATTCCATGAATTGCCTATACTCAGATTCATACCTTCTTTTGGATATTCTGGGTAGCAGTCCCAAACATATTTCGCTTGCTTTCTGTAAAATTCCCTCAGAATCCGAGATTTTTACACCATAGCTTTAAAAATTCAACAAGTTTCAAGTATCGACTCAACAAAACAAAACAAAGGATGGTTGCTATGGAACTCAGCCAACTTATATTGTTGGGTGATAACAAAAAAATCACCCGTGTGCAAAAATGACGTAAGCGTGTGCAAAACGTTGTGCACGCGGCGTACGCAAAATGCCGTTTTCAGATCGTGTTCAACATACAGTCGTATAAAAAATACATAGTCGGCTTTGCTTAGTATGTGGGTACTCGCACTTGAATTTGGATTTATATAACTTGCGTTGACAGTAATTTTTTATCTTAAACACTTAATACTTCAAAAATATATACATTTTTTATCGTGACAGATGCCTTATTTGTTCCGTCGCGTAGTGTCCGGCCGGTTGGTCACAAAATTGATGTCGAAATTCCAATTTTTTAAATCGATAAAACGCGATCAATCACTATTACCTAATCTTAATCCTGATTGACTATATTTAAAAGCTTATTTAAATACGTCTTTCGTACGCCGCCATGCATAAAAAGTAAAATAAATTTATCAACGTGTTCAATCTCAATATTTAATATTCGAAGTATCTCGCCCGCCTTACAAATTTATGCAAATAAATATCTGTGCCAAACACCTTCGGTTACCAAACTGAAGAGACTGGATCACGTAGCTTCTTTTTCCCTCTCCTTGGCCATAATAATTAAACTTAACAAGCTATAGCTAAATCAATTTTAAATTTTCTTATTAACAATTTGTGAATGAAAAATATTCAAATTCTTCTTCTTTTTTGTTTGAGCTCAGTCCTTAAAACGTTTTCTTATTTCGTTTTTTACGCTAAATCTGGATATGACCACACAGGGAATTGCTCTATCAGGTTAAAAAATCGACATTTTCTAACCTACCTGTCAGTGGCGTCTTAATTAAAAAAAAATCCTTAGTAGTAGCGTAATACCGAGATAAAGTTTTGTTTCTAAAATTGCATAGGGTCTTACATGACATAATTACCTCTAATTGAATTGAATGAGCATATTTTGGAAATGAAAAATATTTTTGAGAATATTTAAAATGAGATATAAAAAGGAAGCTGGTAATATATAACGTTTATTAGATAAATTACAAAACTAATTTCGTTTTTCAAATGTATATCTCTATTCCCGAGAAATAGAGGAATGTCGGGTCCAGATATGAATGGAGTTCGAGAAATAACATAGAATTATGCTAATAGATCTAATTCCTATTTAAAAACCCCAATATTTGCAGGCCTGTATTAATTTTTTTCAAAGAGATTTACAGTGTATGATTAATAAGAGTTTTTGCTATATGCTATAGGTTGATTTCTATTTTGGTAATTCCATCATTATTGACTCGTTCACCTAAGTATCTAGGTATTTAAAATTTGGACGTGTTGTGGATTCTCGTTTATTAAAATGTGTGTGTTCCTTATTTTGCCTGCCAGTAGTCAAAATACTTTTTTAATATTCCTATTTGTTTAGGTTAATATGTGAATGGTATCATTGCTTCAAATTATTTGATCTGATTACCAATTAATATGCCTTTCGTCTTCACTAAAATAAAAAACTGGAGAATTTTAGAGCCTTGGTAATGTAGTCATGCTTGACAGAGAACGAAGATACGTACAGACTTCACGTTATGTTGGGTAATTGGCAGAACTTGGAAAATAAACTATTGGCGAATTCTTTTGGGAAAAAAAGTGCAGCACCGGTGTACCACTAGTGCAATTTTCGTATTCTTTTTGGAAAACTAGTGCAATTTTTGTATTCTTTTGAACAACTGACAAGCCAGGGTTGCACATTTTTTTCCACGGATTCTCCGAGCACTTATTTCGCTAGTGAACTTTGTGTTCTTTTGAAACTGCACTGGGGAAATTTGCAACTCGGAGGACTGGACGCTTTTTTCAAGAACTTGATTGGATTGGAGAACGGAAACTTCTAGTATTATAATAGCTATACCCTTCGAAGTCAGAGATATATAAAGAAGCATATTTTGCTTGAAGTGCACACTTGGTTCTAAAGATGATTACAAGCGAACTTTATTATGTATGTCGCCGACCGGTTATTATATGAACACACCTACAGTTCCTTTTAAATTTCAAGCTTACGTGGTCTGATCTAAACTTTTTTCGAAAAGTGAAGCGACGCGATGGGAGCTTGGCCAGATCGTTGACAGATGACAGATATTACGCAGCATGGCGTCTTCACAGACAGCTGCAGTGTGCACTGGTATATTCCGATATTTAAATAAGTAGGAAATATCTTATAGGAAAAAAACGGATCTCGGGAAATCATAAAATATAGGATTCTGTGTTTTCTGTTTTATTTTGAAAAGTCGACAATTACATTATATACTATAATTTAATATAAAAATGACATAGTTTTTATAATTGTAGCAAATGAAACAAGTTAGATGAAGTTTATTTTATTACAATCTTGTCATTAAAACAAATGAAATATTTGAAATAGTACATAAATATATTTTTTAAAAATTTTCGCCCTCTTCTACGATAGGCTTTACCCGGATATTGCGTGCAGAATTCCGAATTCCGATATTTCATTCTCTAGGATTCTTTACCCAATACTTTACAGAAATTGGAAACCGACGTCATTTATGATGTATAGATCAATGTTTAGTAGTAGAAGTAATTTGCAATTGTAGAAATTGAAACTTATCCTGTGATAGGGATTCTTTTGCATTTTAGATTTTCGGGAAAAAATAAACAATCTATAACTATATAAAATATAACTAACAAGATCCATTATTTTTACTTTTCTCCGGAATTACAAATACAGTTATATACTCTAAAATTATAATAGATGGATAAAATTATTTTTGTTTTTAGCAAATAATTGTTGTATTGTATAAATAAATCTTGGAAGATGAATTTTTTATTTGTCAAACCCAAATACTGTATTTATTTTATTAAACAAAGGTAGAATAATTAATATAAAAGTATTTAAAAAAATTGTACAAATTTGTTTTTTAATTTTCCCCTAGGTTCGCATTTAATCTACGATACGGTATATTAACTAAAGACAATATAAACTATGACAATACTTTACAGAAATTAAACTTATTGTCACTAATTTATGTATGTGAGAAGTAGTTTTAAATTAAGGAAAATGAGGAATCATCGTGCGATGGTCCTCGCATTTTATGCGTTTTAGATTTTCAGTAAAAAGAACCATTCTTTTGGTATTTCTCTGGATTTACAAATACAGTTTAGGGACATCATCATTATGTTATTATGCGGGTTTCAACTTCCTTTGTAATTTTAGGGTTGCTACTCTTTAGCATTACATTAGCTCCGCCTGGAATGTTTTTAACTTCGTTAAATGAGATAAAGTCTCTATTTATGATGAATTATTTTGGGAGAAAAGTGCTGGTGTGCCACTAGTGCAATTTTCGTATTCCTTTAGGAAAACTAGTGCAAATTTGTGTATTCTGAGCAACTGATAACCCAGTGTTATTATTATCTTATATTTTTCGCCACGGGCTCTCCGAGCTCGTGTTGCACTCATGCACTCTCATATTCTTTGACTAGATACAAATGTGGAGTGCGGTCAAAAATAAATCCTTTTAAAGTATTTTAACATAATATACGTCTTCCTTCGACATAGCGGGAACGAGCCTAACGCCGCTGGTGTTCAAATTCAGCTCAAGAGACTTTTCGTTCGCCGTCACGCAATGTTGGTGCAGATTCTTAATTTTTACGCTGAGAATAACCGCGTGTGTTGTAGAAAAATGAGACTCCTTGTTGTTAGTGTTTGTTGCCTCGCCGCTGGTTAGTTGCTCTGTTGTGGATTTTTAAGATTTAGATACAGGGTGTTGATCAAATGCGATTCTGATTAAGTCCATTTCGTGTCCTGTTGTATTATCGTCATCTTGTTGCGTTGGCTAGTTACAACGCTGTCGAATTTATTGACTTGTCTTGATCTTTTCTCTTTGGTAGACCCCAAGATAGTCTGACTCTAGGTCACTTGGAGTCTGTGTTCTGTTCTTCTTGTGAAGCTACTTCTATTTTCCTGATCTTCATGTGAAGTGTTCTCATTTTCCCCTGTCTTTCTTTCTTCTTTTTTTCAGTTTACTTTTTCTTTCTGTCTTCTTTTATTCTTTTTTCATACGTTATTTTTTCAATATTTTATTTTATTCTCATTTGTTTATTATTTGTCTTTTTTAAATTTAATTGATCTTTATATATATTTTGGATAGGTGGGAGCATTAGTCATAAATACAACATAAATTCACGTCTCACAAACAAAATTCAACAAAAAACGAAATTAAACTATCAATGGCGGGTAAAAATAACTAAAAATAAAAAAAGGGGGGTACTTACTACCGTAAGTATCTAGGATGTCAGTGACACTTACCGATCTCTCCCTACAATATCATCTTAAATTTAGCATTTTAAAGCATCTTGTATTGAAAATGGACGTGAAACGCCTGCACTGCCGAGGGCCTGATATAGATCGAAATTGTTGATATTATTGATTGGATAAACATAGAAGATATGACTGAGGTCCTCTGTCTGGCCGCACTCGCATAGAGGTGATTCCACCACCCCTATCCTATGCAAATGTTGCGCTGTAGCACAGTGATCTGTTCTTATTCTAAAACGGGTAGTTATTTGTCTTCTATATCTATATATTTGATTGAGTTTTACCAAGGACTGTTTGGAAAGGAGGGTTGACTTTCTCTGTACCAGATACTTTTATCTTTATTAGTCTTTTTCCATTTCGTTCTAAATTCTTTTACTGTTTTCGTTTTTTGGATATTATAAATGTCTTCAAGTGTGTAGTACATTTCCTTAGGGATGTTTAAGATTCTTCCTATATTAGCTAGTTTATCTACTATTTCATTTCCTCTGTTTGTTTAATTAATTGGATTATTGTTTTAGTTTTCAAGGTAATATAGTCTTAATTAGCATCTATTTTGATTTTGTTTAATTTTTCTATGGAACTTTTTGAATGTGTACATACGATGATATTCTCTAAATTTCTTTATAAGCATTTCCTGAGTCCTTCAGAGATTTTCTCTTTTCGGTTTTTGACCAGTAACAAATGGCTTAGGTTAGGTTATGGAATGTAGCAGAACACTAACTGGCAACGGATGAGCTCACGTGTGTTTTCCCTCCATTTTGATACCATCGATGCATGAAAATAACACTGGTTAACAAAAATCTGCGTATTTTTTGTATTAGTATAGATAAAACAAAGTTTTTACTATGTGAAAATGTCTTAGCAAGCCGAAAATAGAAAAAGATCACCCGTAGTTTTTTTCGCAACAAAACATTCTTATGAAAAAAAATAACGATACAGTGAAACCTCCTATAAGCGGATACTCACGGTTTCGTAGATTTTGTCCGCTTATTGGAGGTATCCGCTTATGAAAGAGAACTGCGAAATTTTAATGTATTAACAATTTCCGCTGCTTAAATTTTTCCGATATTAAATTTTTTTGCGATCTTTCATGCTGATAGATGTTCCTTCTCCGAAACGTTAACAACTTCCATTTTTGCACGTAAACTGAGAAGCTTTTTGCAAGGCGCCATTTCAAAGAGATCTATTACTTCCCAACTAAACTACAAAATAAAACACACCAGTCCCGCCGAATAAAATATGTCGTAAATAAGACAGAAGTATTTAGTCTCCGCATTAAAACGAAAAGAGGTTGTTCCCCAGCTGCAGAGTGCATTGTTGCCAATATACTACATAATATGTATGCCCATGTCGTGCAGCGTCCCGTTGTCAGAGGTTCGCATTCGGTTAAGGTTCCTTTCTTTAGAAACTCATTATTACTGAATCGATTAAAGTCAAATAAAAAACATCATAGTGCAAACTGATCTCTAAAAATCAGTTCTCAACCATGATTTTTTGTTTTACTAAAATCTGGTAATAACGAATTTATAAGGAAACGAATGCAGACAGGATTGGCAATAAAATCGTATAATCTGTAAAACACAGGTTAAAAAAAAAAAGATTTTTTGATAACCATCACACCTATGTTACTAATTTGTACCTCGTTGTGTGAAGGAAAAATAGCGCTTTCCTATAAGTTAAAAAAAAAATTAAAAAGTTTTCAAAAAATAAGAATAAACACGCCATTTTGAAGAAGCAAATATGATTCTGTCCACCATCTTAAATTTTAAGAAAGTGATAAACTTTGATTATGATCTTTAAAAATAAATCAATTCTAACCAAGATGCTTTTATTTCATTAAAATCGGTTTAGTAGTAATGAATTTATAAGAAAATAAATTCAGACATGATTAGCAAGGCTCAGGTTCTTTTTCATGCCTGCGACAGCACCGGCGGCAGTAGCAGTTTGCCGGTATTCGCTCCGAAAAGGAAGTGAACTGTGTTAATAGAAAACACTTTTCTCAGGTCCTCGTCTCATCCTATTTAAACCGCATCTGCCTTGAAATACAGAAAGTTACTAATCCTGCACATCTTCTATCTGCTAGCCTAACCACGGTACTGTTTATAATGACATAGCCACCGAATTGCTAACTTGGTTACATAATATGTCTCAGGAACCTGGGATCCAACAAAGATTTACCCGATGTCGGTTGCCCATCTTATTTAAATTTTCCAGACATCTTTAAACCAGGTTCGAGCTAGTGATGCAGGAGTTCAGTGCCTTGATCGCAGTCCGCCCAAATTGCCATAGAACAAGCAAGCCTAAACTGAACCAATGACTAGTTGTTATAGTCGAGTCCTAGAACAACTGATTCGACGCTTTGTATACTCTTTGGGTTTTTTATCAGATACAGAATTTTATCACTCTTATATTCGTACTTTTTTCTGACCGACTGTATGTTCCGCTTTCTTTTTTTCTTTTAGTAGTTTTAACCTTATTTTTGATTCATTTCATTCATTCTTGATCTTTCTTTCACGGATTTTTTGCAGTTTGATTTTGTTTTAATTATTTTTTTCATTACTTAATTTAAATTATCTGTCCCTACTATGTGGTCCTTTAAACTTTTATAAAGTACGTTCTGTGTAACCTGTTTAAAATAAAATTAATTCAGATTTTAAATAGGTATATCAAGAATTTTCACCCTGTAAAAGTGGAAGGCTTGTGTCGCATGCATGTGAAAGTTATATCGTGCTCTGCAAACAACGCTCTGGGCACCTGTTGATGCATTTTTTAAGCCTCTTCATTCGTTTGTCCGTCTCTTGGTCAACACACTTGACTACTACACAGACCGACCGGAAAAAAACCTGTAGGGTCTGGGTCATGTCAGGTCGATTCATGAAAAATGATACACCTAATGTAAACCAACTTCATGTATCAGATAAGACTTGATATATTTTTACAGTTTTGACCACAATGTTTATAGCACTAAATTAGTTTAAACTTCTTCTAAGGACTTTGCTTGAAGGCTACCTTGTAAGTGAGCTGTGAAAATCTAGTGAACATCTTACCGAACTATGAGAATGAAAAATCTATTAGATAATAAAGTCTTTCTTATGGCGGCCAGAAGTTAGAAATGACAGTAGATAAGAGCATATTAACCAGGCGGGAATAACCACAGTGCCGTAGCAAAATAGCACCTGGTCCATATATCAAATTTTTTTCTATTTTGACCGAACCGAATCTATTAATCTAGCCAAACCCATCCTAACCTCTTCTAGCTCTATCACAATCGTAAAGTGTGTTTCCTAGTGACCTCGGTTAATTTTTTTTGTGTGCATTTAAATCGAAAATTACACTACCTCTGATATACAATTCTCATTTGTATTAGTTTTGCATAACTTTTAAATGTTTACAAAGTAGGAGTTTAATTCTGTGGACGATTTTTTTAGAAATAAATAGCTTGTAAGTATTTTCCACGTAAAACTTCTACCAGTTTAACAATTTCGTTGTCAGAAAGGTCATGATTATACATTTTGGGACAGAACAATATTTTTTGCGTAGTTATAGGTAAAACATTACTATTTATAAGTTTTAGTTGAACAAAAATTATGTGATATACATAGTCTGAATCAAATACTGATTACAAAATTTGTAAAAAAATTGTTTAGCTTAAATACATATTTTTTTCATAATCAGTTTTCCGTAGTTCTTTTTACAGGGTGTAAACGGTATGATACAATATTTGAATGAGTGATTTTTTTATATGACATGGGCGTCAACAACCCCTTTCTTTAAGCTGAATAATTTTTAAATTTTGAAGAGTGGGGGAAAGTGTTTTAGCAAAAAACAGAATATGCCACCACTGAATGATTATATGGCTTATTATGATTCAAAAATGTAGTATATAATTTTCTTGATAAAATGATAGAGGTAAATGAGTAAAAAAATTGAAAAAAGTTAAATCCTTTTATTTTTGCTTATACAAACTTCAAATCAGTGGATCTTTGACGACTCTGATACCTTCCCAGCCATCCTATTAGCATACTCCAACGACCTCCTACGACGTTTTTGGTTATAAACGAATTATTGAGAAAATATGAACTATATTCCGAAAATCACATATTGATTCGATGGTCCGTTCAAAAGTAAGCATTTTTAAATTTTTTAATTTTCAAAAACTGTCATTAGCAATAATGTATTTTTACTAAAATCTAACCAGCTCGTTAGTGTCGAACACTACTTTTTCTGAAAATGTCGTGAAAATGGGTTTAGCTCAGACATACATACACACACACACAGCCAGACGTCACGATATTGCTAGCATACCTCCAAATACCCCCAAATAAAACATTTTCGGATCTCGAAAAAAAAATCGCAGAAAATAAAAGCTTCTATATATATATATATATATATATATATATATATATATATATCCCAGAGACTTGTTTCTAGTAACATAAAACATCAACAAATATATTATTATTGCATTTATAAAAGTTTGTAACAAAAAAAAACTCACTCATCACGGCTGACAGCGAGTTAGACGCTGTTTTGAAAATTTTGTAAAATATTTCACATTTTAAATGCGATATACTAATATAACTCTAATATTTTTGCCCTGAGGATGACGCGGAAGGCGTCGAAACGTTGGCTGTTGAATTAGTAATTTAAAATAAAGGTCCAGAAAAGTTTTATGACAAAAAATTATACCCACAACTTTCTTTATAATTTTTATATCTGATTATTATTCCTATTTTGATACACGACTTTACTAAATTTCATATTGTTACTATGTTTTTTAAAAAAGTAGCAAAAAGATTTAAAAAAATCATCAATTATTCTGATGCTCTGTATCTAGAAAACAAAAGAGTTTTGACCTCGAAGTTATATGAACATTTTTCTTATTTTAACTTCCTCTATTACTTAAATATTGTGAGTCATACCCTTTACACCCTGTATATGGCCTTTATTAACACAAAACATTCGCTTGAAGAGAAGAGAGAGAGAAGAAGCAAGCAAAAAGCTGTTGGATACCAAGATAATAAAAATAGCAATAAGATGTGGTGGACGGAGGAAATAAAAAAACGCACATACTTGAAATGGCTCAGTACTATAGAGCAAAGAGACCTAGAAATTTATAGGGAAATAAGAAGACAGCTAAGAAATTTAATACTCATAGAAAAAATTAAATGTTTGAGCGCAAATACCACGATTTAAATACACACGTAGGAGGTAGGCAATGTTCTGAAGTATGGAAATTCATTTTTACGGTAAAAGACCCAATAAAAGAAAAAGTAAACATTCAGATCATCAAACAAGAATAATGGACAGAACGCTAGAAGGGAGTGCTGCAGGAAACGAGACCCGAATATCTGTCAGCCTCTCCAAGGAGAGACATAGAAGTACATGGAGAGGAACCAATTATCGAAAAAGAAATGATACGATGAACCGCTCAAATATGGATCAGAGAAACTACTAGAAAATCTCACATATATTATCAATGAATGCATAAACGGACATCCAGGACCTGATGATTGGAAAATTACATTCATATCCTTAATTCATAAAAAAAGGAAACAAGCTGAGTTGCAACAATTACAGAGGCGTTTCATAACCAGCACTCTAAGTAGATTACACGGTAGGATTCTTAGAGATCTAATAGATAATGATATTTATAAACAAGAAGAAAAAGAGCAAAGTGGGTTTCGTGCAGGCAAATCTTGTAATGATAATGTTTTTTGTCTTAAACAAGTAATTGAGAAAATTGAAGTGAACTTTCTGGACCTGCAAAAAGCATATGATACCGTTCCAGTGGAAAAATTATGCACAGTGTTGATGAAGACCGGGATATTGTATCTCTCCAACTTTTAAAGTAACTCTTTTAACTTTTTAAAATATATATCGCAGTAGCTCCAAAAAATTGGAAACGTAAAGTACACGGTAGTACACCGCAGTTTGCTGACGACCAAGTAATAGCTAATGATAATGAAGACCTGAAGTATATGATGAGAAAGTTAACGGAAGAATACCAAAAGTGGGAGTTAACAGTTAACGTTTAAAAGACACAGTACTTATGTATTGGAAACGAATCAATTGAGTTAGAACTAGAAAATGGACAAAGAATATCTCCATTCAGTATGTATACTTAATAGTCACAAATGAGAAGACAGGAGCAGACTCTGATATGGTAGGGCCATATACAACGGATGAACGACAACAGCTTTCGATAACGAAAGTATTTTTTTCAACGGACACGCACCCTAATATTGACAAATATGTCATCCTTCGGGGGCAGGGAACAGATTTCTACTCGCCCGCTGTGATTGAAGCTGTCAGGTAGTTACTCTTTAAACTAAAAGCTATCCTCAAGAGTATGTATCTCTCATATAGAGCAGCCGCACCCTTAAACTAGTCAATTTACTTTATTAATCGTTTTTTTCCAATGGTTTTTACATCGCATAGATAAAAATATGTTATTAAAATTATATTATTATTACTGCATAATGTTACACCAGATTGTGCCGTTATAGGCATAGGTAGATGAATATTAGAAAATAGGTTTAAAAAACTATCGAATAAAAATTGTAAAACACTGTGCTAACACGCAACACGTTTTGCCTTAAAACAACATTGTCGTCAAAGCTTATAATTTAACATTTTCATTGGTAAAATGACAACCTGTGCGCTGTTATTAAGGCATATTTTGCAATTTACTAGCTCAACTCGGACAACAACCGAATTCCGAGCCGCGCTTAACAAATTTTTATTTGTCGTGTAATAAATAAAAGTTGTCATTGAGAATGAATTAAATTTTTTAGCCTACATTTTTAGTTTAATATCACCATATTTTATACTGAGTGATAAAAAAATACTCCATTATATTGCGCCATTTACATAACTTTTGAGTGGCCAATCGTTTTGAACCGCGGTTAAACTTTTGGTTTTTTCTGGTTGACCCAGGGCTATCAAACCGGGCGGACCACGATCCTCCTCTTTGTTGACGTCACATCGGAGGCTGATTTTTTTTGATGTTCACGTCACGACATAGCTGATTGTCTTTAAAATATTAAAGTTGGAATGACGGTTCATGAATATTTGATTTTTTTTTAAATAAAGCCGGTTTTGAGATTGCTTTTACTATATTCTTGCAGAACAATGTATTTTAAATGTACAGTAATTCTTAATTTTTTAGATCCGCTTCATTAGCTCACACAAAAATTAACTTTAAAGCAGAAGCGAATGTGTTCGTTTCTGCGTGAAAAGTAACCGGATTACCTACAGCTACAAAAATTACAACATAAAAAAGTGATTTTTTTTGTAGTGTACTTTTGTTTTAAAAAGATTAGCGCTGGTATTTTTGGATACTAAATTAACCTTATTGTAAAAAATCATTAAAAAATCGAAAATGTTTTACAATATAAACAAATAAACAAATGCCATGATAAACACAGAAGACAAACTCAAATTCATGTTCAATATAACAGTTGGCATACGGTACGGTACATGAATTTAATTTGAATTCAAAATAAGGAATGCTAAATCTTGAAGATTTTATCCTATCAATCATCTTGCATCCTTACCAAAGTTTGGTGGAATATTGGGATGGTGTCTGAGAATATTTCACTGAAATTTTGCGGAAATCAGTAGTGGCATTTTGAAAATATCATAAAAAAACATCTGACCTCCCATAAGACCCAATGTAAAAGTCAGCCCCCAGAGAACAGCTGAGTTTTTCAGGGTCGTGGCCTTTTTTTTGTTGGCCTTGGTTGACGTTGACATCAGCTGTCACTAATAACCAGACCGGACCACTAAAACGAACTTGGTTGAAACACGAACTAACTTTTGAGTGGTCAATCATTTCGAACCGCGGTTCAACTTTTGTTTTTTTTTGTTGACCTTGACGTCACTAATAACCAGACTGGACCACTAAAATAAACTTGGTTAAAACTCTAAGCCTACTTTTTAAAAATTGTTCCAACGTTTTTTTTGCAGTTTGTGGAGGGGTTTTCGAACTTTTTATTTTATTGTATTCTTCCTTTAAAAATGAGGAAGATGTTGAGTTTCTCGGGAAAAAGTTTTTAGACAAAAAAGCAAGTGTGCTTATGGCAGCAAAGCTGCTAAATGATAGAGTATGAACCTTAAAATAACGACAACTGAAAAGTAGGTTATAAGCTATAATATTGGATGGAGATACTGATGGGATTTATTAATCCCCTACACCTCAAAGAGGTTTAAAAAAAATACATTGGGACCCAAAGTAGTTTATTGGAACCTGATATATCATGATGTTGATCTTCTTTTAAACACTCAAACATAACGCCCAAGCCCTTAAAAAAAATTAAAAAAATAATAAATAGCCAGCATAACCTAAAAATACTTGGAGTGGGGATAACCAAGATTTGAAAACAGTTGCGGACCTGGGTAAATTTCTGTTCAAATCGATGACGTTTTTCGACGTCATCGATGACGTCATGTAGTTTAACCAAAGATAACCATGACCACTCGAACGCTTTTGGTTTTTACCAATTTGGAACGTAAATTACCGATTTACCGCTTAAAATTCATTTTTTACTCAAAAACATAATATTAAAAAGTTGGTACATGAAAAAGATTGTAGGTCTTTTCACTTTGGTCTCATATTTCAATCCATTACTTTAAATTCATTTTTACGAATCAAAAAGCAGCGTGAAACCAATCCCAGAACAAGGATTGTTTTATTTGCCAAAAACACTTTGTCCATTAGTAGTAGTAGTACTGACGTGACCCGCAGGTTCGACAAGTAGACCGGAGTGAGCCCTTTTTGCTATGCCCGAGATCTTGCCCATAATCTACTATCTGCACTTACCTCGCCCAGAGTTGGTGCCCCGAGTCTGTGGTCTCATCCTTACGTAGGTCTTAAATTGTGCCACGAGGTGTCTTGATGTCTCTTCTTCCTGTCCATAGGCTGGTCAAGTAGGGTCGTTCTCAACTGCTATAGTCGTCATGTACTTCCTTAAGTCCGAGATCTTTTCTTATCCTTCCGAGCAACCATCTAAGGTTGGTCGCTTCTGGTCGGTCTACGAAATGTCTGGTCTGTATGCAACACGTTCCTGTCTGCAAGGAATTTGACAGTGTGGGCCATTTGTAGAGTCCGCTGTGCATTTGTCTTTTTGTCACGCCCAGAAGTAGTTCCAAGCCTACATAGGCGGTTCCTGCTCCGATCCGAGCGAATCTGTCTTCTCGTTACCTGGAACCCATATGCCCCGTAACCCAGACCAGCGTCACCAGTTTGCCCACGATTAGGGTCTCCAGCGCCAAGCCGTTAACAATTCAAGGTGCGCGGAGTGTCTTTGGGTTAGCGGGGCTGTCTCAGCATATATGTATATACAATACATATATACAATATGCTCTTCTTTGCTACTCAGGACCTTTTCTAGGGTTGCCGGCATTATTATGGAGTGCACTTTTACTTGAAAAACAGTATCCTGCTCTTCGTGCGGTAACTCCTCTGAACTTCCAGTTTTTCTTCGTATACTCCCGCTCCTGTTGTTTGCCTCGCGGATAGTTTGGATCAATCAGTGTAGCAAACCATTGCGCTCTTCTTAAACTTTGTTTTGTTGCTCTGCCACGCTTCCCTATTTGGGATATGTAGTTTGTATCTCTTCTCAAGCCAAGGTGTGTGGGCTCTGCTGGCTGTCACTAATGCGAGGAAGTTTCTCTAATTGTCAGCTCTTCTATAGCTAGATGGCCAGTTGTTCCCCCCCTTTCTCTCCACTGTCCCGTGTCCCTTAGACGTAGGTAGGTCTCCATTCTTGATTCAAGTGCTTTTACTCTAACTCACAATTTTATTGTACTTATTTCATGGATTATTTATTTTATTCAGTTTACTATCTTAAACAGATTTCTTCCATTTCCTCTTCGAACTGGCATACTATGTCTATGTGTTTTTTCCATACCTTTTCATAATATTTAGTAACAAATTTTGACTTTTAGTTCCCGATGAAGATCACTATTTCAAAACGTTCAAACCAGAACCTTTTCTCCCCTGGGACCACTGAACAATGTTATCTGCTTTAATATAACTTTACAGTTGAACACCATATAGCAATAGTAGGATTAGTATTTTTCAGTAAAACAGTAATTTGTTTTGAGTAGGGACAGTCCATTTTTTTATATTTAAAGGTTTTTTCATTTTTCTTATCATGCTCTTTTCGGCCCATTTTTGTGTGTGTCACTTTTTTTATTCTAAAATCAACATTAATTAATTTAGTTACCTATATTTATTTTGATTTGCAATATTTTGAAAGCATTGTAAACACGCTAAAATTCTTAAGGATGGCTGGGACAATTTTTTAAAAAACTTTAGTTCAATTTTTACATGAATAAACTGACAATAAATGACTGTGAAAATCTACGATGTTAAATAAAAATTTTTAGACAACCTAGAAAATATTTTAAATCATATAGTAATAGTACCTAGTCTTATGCCAGTTTTAAAAGATGCAATTGAGAATAACAAATTTGCCATTTAAACTAATAAATTCCTAATAGCAAAATAACAAGTAAATGACATCCTTATAAGAAAAGTCTCACAATTTACGCTAATTCTGTCGTGATATTCATAAAATTGTTGCCATTACTATGGATCGCATGCAACTTTATGTCTAAATTATTTCTCATTTGTGTGAAAATGGTCTTTTAGAAAACATGCATATCTCTCTGAATGTAGAGTATCAGGCAAATATTCTTCTTCCTACGACATCTGATAAAGCGCATCAAAGTTTCGACCAAGGCTCAATATTACCCAATATTAAACGCCAGAATGGGCTCTATATAATCATCTAGTTTAACCTGTAAATATTTCTTTTGACATAAGATCTGATAAAGTCGCAAATAATGATAGTCGAAACGTTGTATACCATAAGATTTAAGTAATAGCAGAGGATGGTTCAAACTATATAATAACATAATTTGAGTTATTTACTTTATATGGTGTATTATGGGTTGGTTGAGTTTATAAAATAACATTATTTGAAAAACAGACTTTGACAAAATGTTAAACTTGATTTATCGCTGCAATAGTAGGGGAGCGTCGAGCCGGGAGGGTGTTAAGCCCTAGGTTAGGATTTATTTGCAATTAATTGACTAATAGGTTCGGTTCGGTTCGGTTCGATTCTGTTCGGTTCGTTTTGGTTTGGTTCGGTTCGGTTAACACCGATTTCGACCTCTCAAAAGAAGGACAGGGGAGCTAATTAAAGGATAAAAACACAAATTATTATTTTTTAAGGTATTTTTGGGCACAAAAACAACAATATTATTTGTTCCCTATATAAATTTGCCGTCAAACTTCCATGATACCGATTTGTATGAGAGGAAGAGAGACGGAACCAGTATACATGAAAAGAAAGGAGAGGGTTGCTCAAGCTGGACCCGGCCCCTTTTTATAGTTTTGTCCGGTTATGATAAAATACGTTATACATAACTTCGATTTTACTCTTGTCCTGTTTTGATGAAGTTTTTGTATAATTACCGGTTATTAACAATTCCGTTTTTGCCATTGGACAGTTATACCATTTTATTTTATGATCTTGGACGATTTTGTTTTTGTCATTTATGACGATAAATAAGGATTTGTCTATCCTTCTTTAAAATGTCGAATGTACACTTCATTTTTAAGCTTAGCCGGTTTATTTACGCTGAATATGGAGAACGGCGCCCCAGAGTTCAAAAAGTCTTTTTTGTCATCGTCGTTCCACCTTGAAATGGTTTTTCCAGGCATCGTACACAGGAAACATTATGCAAAATAATTAAAATAAAAACCGAATCAGAACCGAATGTAAACAATTCGCCGACACACAGATTACGAAGAAACTTAGGCGACCCAACCGAACCGTTTACAGACACTATTTCAATGATGGACGCAGGTTTAACACATGTCTTTGCCTTGCAAAATCTTGCTACGGATGCCTTCACCCCGCGGCATATCAAGTAGACACAGGCGAACAAAAAACAAAAATCTCTGTCTGTCTGTACGCTGGGCCCGTATTCTCTCAATATGTTTTGTTGCCTGCTAATTGCAAAATATAGAAAGAGAGTACAGAATCCGCGGCGAGGAACGCTCACGGTTTTTTATCGGTTAATAGGTAATAAGGTGACCAACCGTTCGTTCGGTTTTGCAGACGCGGCGCGGATTCTATTTTCAATTTTTTGTTCTGGCTTAGATTCTTAGACTATTATATTCAGTCTGAGACAAAGAGGTGAAGCAGAGCTTTACGTGCGTCACTGGGCGAGCTGTGCATTACTCCAAAAATAACAATGCATCGAAACGAAATAAACTTCCGGACGTCTAGAGTATGTATTTCGAGTGGATTTCTAATAAGAAGCGAATTTTGAATGTGCCCAATGCCTCTGAATTCCATACCTAGGGGGGCAAATTCATAACATATGTAATTTTTTGCCTAAATATGAAAATACTAATGGGTATAGGGGGCAAGCTCCCTCTTGGCCTCTCTGAATATGCCCTTGACGTGTAGACAGCTGTTAACTATGATAGCTAAAGCAGGGATCAAACGGCTCGTGTACTTGGCGAATAATTGTTACTTGCATATACTTGCCATGTGTGAGTGGGTTACTTGTACAATTATTTGTCACTCGTTGGTTTTCCATTTGTGGTCGGTAAAAATGGGCCGAGTCAAAGGGCTCACGATTATTCGTACACTTGCCAATACAATACTTGTCTGTAGCCGGGATCAAACGACTCGTGTACTTGGCGAATAATTGTTACTTGCGTATACTTGCCAAGTACGCAAATACGCAAATAATTATGTATTTGCCAAGTACACGAGTCGTTTGAGCCCGGCTTAAGAGACAATTATTTTACCTATTGAAAAAAACATGTTTTATTTTTTAATATGATTTGAAATTATTGTGCTTTAAGAAGTAGAAAAATGCCATACACGCATACTTGCTAACAATATTTATGAAGCAACATTTTTCTATATGCCCTCATAACTTACATTTTTGCACAAAAAATTGTAGCGGAAAAACAATATAAGTGAAAGCCATAAGCGCAATAAATCAAAGTTGTGAAAAAAATCCAACCTTAAGTATACACTTAACCATTTTATCAGAGTTAAAAGCGGTTATAATAGGTAACATTACAATTATCACTTCATCATAATTATATAGTTTCTCCTTTAATCAATAAATGAAGAATTGTATATTATGTATTATAATAAAAGACGTGATATTCGACATTACTGGGAGATTTGGGAAAATGGAACCGATAATTAAAAAAAACAATTAATAAAAAAAAAAATAACAAAACAATGAAATTAACAAAGATAAAAAAGGATATTGTCATCTAAATTGAAAAATCTAATAAAAAAGGGCTATTCTATTTAAATAAACTTGAAGTAATATCTCAAAACCTAAAGGTCATTGCTTAAAACACTTCAAAAATAAATTAACAAAAATTAGGTTCTGATAAACAAAAAGTTTTACACACAATTTTAAATAAAAACTGAATAAAGAACCTCAGTACCTAGCTTAAAAGCGGCGTGTCCTATGTAAGAGGACAATCAGTCGCGATTTTTTTTAAGCTATTTTAGAAATAGTTTCGTGAGGAGTAAAAACAACTCTTTTTCTCTGTTTAAGTATTGTGGCTAGAAAGACGATTTTCGTTAATATAAAAAGCATACACGGTTAGGAAAAAGTACGGAAACCTCAACATTTTTCGGAGGATTAGTAACAAGAAAAATAGAAGTATTATACCCTAAATTACTTCCAATAAGAAATCGGTTGGTGACCATCATCAAGGTCATTTAAGGGTCAACTTATTTTGCTTAATTATTACCGATCACGAAAGCGTAAAGTGATATAAGGAGATTTTACGTTCAGACACATGTTTAAATCTTAGGTTGGCATGCCCCCTGGCGGATAAATAAAATAAATATAGTACGATACCACCACAAAATCTCATAGAAATCTCGCGAGGTTTGTGAGAAAAAAATGACTGGCATTAGATTCCTTGTTGAAAGTTATCCAGGGTACAACACTAGGGGGGGGGGGCACTTTAGGTGACATTCTCTGTTGGTATATCTTTACAAAATATTTTGCAAGTTTACGCTACAAATTCAGGATAATTTATTAATAAAAGTGGTTGTAATTTCGATGATAATAACAATAGACACTTCCATGCACCGCAAGCAAAAATTTTGATTTTTATTAGAAAAAACTTTACTTTTTACTAATTTTTTGTATATTCAAAAAATTCTTGGGGGGGGGGGCAAGTGCCCCTAGTGCCCTCCCCCCCTGGATCCGCCACTGTTTCTTTTAGCCCGCTTTATTTTTTATAACACAAAACTTAAAATACAAGTCAAACTGAATGTGATCGTTTAGTATCAACGGTAAACTGAGGACTTGGGATGTAAACAAAGGTGTAGGTAGGTTAGCGGTTTACCTTTGAAGCTGAAACAGAAATATTATTTTCATAGAATTTTAATTTTTGTGTAAAGAAAAATGAAGCGGGTCAAAAAAAAATAATCTGCCAATATATGGGCCCCTAAGCTCACACTAGGTACTATAGTTATAGTGTACGTGTGAGCTAATATAACTAAAAACTGAAATATATTTTATTCAACTCCAGACTAAAATACCTTTAGTTTGATACCACACAAGCCATGTTTTGACTTAATCTCAAATTTTCAAAATCAACCCCCACCCTTAAAAAAAAAACTAAAATGTATTTTGTTAAACTCCGGACTCAATTACCTTTCGTTTGATATCACACACGCCATATTTTCACTTTAACTCTAATTTTTCAAATATACCCCCACCCTTTTTTTAAAATAAATTAAAATGTATTTTGTTTAATTTCAGACTTAATTACTTTTCGTTTGATATCACACACGCCATATTTTCACATAAACTCTAATTTTTGAAAGCTACCCCCTTTTTATTTGGTTTGTGTTCGGTGGATTTTGTTCATTTTTAAATGGGACCATCTCGACCCAAGACCCAGCCTAGGTACCAAATTTCATTAAAATCGGCCAAGCGGTTTTTGAGTTATGCGCGTTGGTCGTTACAGACAGACATACAGACAGACAGACATACAGACATACAGACAGACAGACAGACAGACAGACAGACGGCGCAACAAAAAAGTTTTAAAATCATCTGAAACGCAAAGATATATAAAAAATTTTGAAATCGGAGCAACTTTTTTTTTCTCGAAAAAATTAGGATCACCATAGCTCACACTACTATAGTACAGTAGTAGTGTGAGCTAATATAATGAGTAGGTATGTTGCAAGAATATTATTTTATAAGAATATATGTTAAAAAAAATAGGAAAATTGCCTTAGTTCAAAAAATTCAAAAAATATTAAAATATTAGTTGTTCATATCATATTATTTAACTTTTGTTTTACAAAAATCAGCTAGATCACCAGTGACGTGAAAAATTCGACATTTATATATAAGATCCGAAGACCGGTCTAATTCTAGGGACCTTGATTAGATCCGTCATAGATCAATTTATTTTCAAAACTAATCTTCCAAAATATTGTGGGGTAGGGTAAAGTCGGGTTAGATGGCCACCGTTTTGCATAGAAGGCGCCTGCAAATTTTTGGTGAGGGTTATGCTGTATAAAATATTTTTTTGTCATTGCTTACCTATTATCCGAATAGGTTCAAAATACTTTTATTTTTTGTTTGTTTTTATTTATAAAAATCAGCTGTATATGGCCATCTGTCCCGGTTCGGTGGGATCAGTTTGCCAATGCAGTAAGGGATAGATGGCCACAATATAAAAATGCAAATAAAACACTAGTTAATAGAACAAAATATAAAAAATATCCTTATTACACACACAAATTTGCCAAGTGTTTAAACAGAATGAACAATTTTCATGAAAACACTTCTGGCATATTATGCATTGCAACCAATCTTTTTTTTTTCTGGTGTTGTTATACCATTTTCCAGATCCTACACATTCCTTTGGAATTTTTTTGCAGCACAATGGAAATGAAGTGAAACTGTAAAGAAACAGGCCATCTGTCCCTACTATTTGTTGACCATCTCTCCCAAATGCTAGGAAGAGATGGCCAACGTGACAAAGAAACCCCACCCCATATTTGCGACTGTTGTTTGAGGTTAGAGTTATCTAATGAATAATGTACTTACCTAATAAGTTGAAACCTGCAGTAAATTTCTTCATAAATATTCACAGAAGAAGGTTTCACAAAACTGTTATAAAATTACGTGATTTTGTTTTTATTTTTTGGGCACTTTAATGTGACCTTGACGGAAACGACAACACACTGGTCGTGCTTACTGATAATATTTTATTGCCGGTAGAGGAATGCAGCGCCATCACACGTCCCTTTAGTGAAATTTTAGCCGTTGGCCATTTCTCCCGACCGGCCATCTCACCCGACTTTACCCTACTATATACTTTATCCGCTGTATAGGTTTTTGTAAAACAATATTCAAACTTTTAACTCATTTTTTCCAAAAAAAGCACGCTGTAGATACTGTAGAGGTCAGTTTTTTTTTCAAAATATCCCTACGACAGGAAACCTGCTGCACATTGTACACTGTATTGTATAAATTGACATGTATGTTGATAAATTGAATGGCAATTACTTTAAACGCCCATAAAATTTTATGTGATTGACTGGCATGAATAAAATATGTTTATAACAATTTTTGGCAGCACATTTGCTGGTACAAGTATTAACATCATATCATGCAAATGAGTGCCACGACCACGTATGAGTCTAAAAGTAATTGTCAGCCTTTGAAGTTGTCAATTGTTTTGAATATATAAGGTAAAATGCGTAATATCTAAGTTCCAGTTAAGGAAGATACTCTATTATTTTATAAAGTAAGGGGTAGCGATATCTGACAAGGTCAACAAAAGAAGGTGTAAATAATTTCTTCTATAAGCGTGCGGAAACGTCCACTTTTCCGCACGCATTTTAGTGTGGAAAGTTCCACTTTTCCGCACTAGTGCGGAAAAATATTTTTTCCGCCCTAGTGCGGAAAAGTAAATTTGTTACGATTTTGAGGTGTTCTATAACATTTAGACCGTTCAAAATACATTTGTATCTTTCCTAGCACACGAAATATCCTAAAAATATTCAAATTGACTAAAATTCTGCTATATTTTCAATATTTTCGATAAAATAAAGTTTTCAGTAAAATAGGTTCAAATTATAAGTTTTAAACCTCCCCGGTATAAATATCGTCATTGTCAATGTCAAACAACAATGAACACTAGTGGTTTTAGATTTGGCATCTTAAATCACCATAGCAACAAAGTACAAACAAACTGTCAAAACAAAGCCAATTTTGCAGATACAAGCGTCTTTTGAATTTTTCAAACAAAAAAATCAGATTTTCAATGGATTCTTCGGACGAAGATCTACCCCAGTCAGTTCTAGAAGCCGCTAGAATGTGAATAATAATAATTGATTTGATTAAAACGTTTTGAATATAAATAATTTTCTGATTAATTTTTAGTTTTTTCCTCACGCTTATAGAAAAAATAGTGTACCTAACTCGTGCGTAAAGTGTCTTTTCCGCACTAGTTAGGTAAACTACTATTTATTGTACCAAACAAAGTGTTGAAATTTATGTGTCCACCATTACTAACTTTGTTATTATTAAAGATAGAAAAATGTTTAAATTTGCAAACTAGTACATGTTTTCAGGCTCTTTAAGATGCTTAAATCATAAAAAATTTTTTTCAAAAAACGTAAAACAAATTTTAATTGAATATCCTATATTTTCTTTCAATTCTAAACAAAAATTGTTTTTTGATTTTTTTTCCTAAAGTTAAAAGTAACGAATATATTCTAATTTTAAAGTTACGCTTAGTTATTTTTAACTTTTGACAAAAAAGACCATTTTGGTTTAGAATTAAAAGACCTATTAAAAAAAAATGATAAATATATAATTCAATTAATTTTTTTAAATGTTTTTTCAAAAATTCTAATACTCCAAAAAGTGATGCTTTACTTTAGTGTCTTAAATAGCATCAAAAATTTTTCTAGCTTGCCATTTTAAACTTTCTTCTAACTTGAAATAATAAAAAAGTTAGCAATGGTGGACACTTAACTTGGAACACCCAGTACAGTTTTACAAGTTTCTTGTAGGAGAAATTTAAACTTTCGTCTTGTTTTGTGTGATAAAAAAGTTTGCCTGAAAACAGAGTGGGTATAACGGTCTATTTTTATATGTTTAGAAGATACGTGGTTGCGACTTAATCGGTAGTTTTTGAAACTTAAGACCTATAATTACAGTTTTTAGCATTTTAAGATATAATAAGAAACACGAAATATTACCTACATTTTTTTTTTAATTTTGCTGGTATGCATATTTTATTCTAACTTCTTATCACGCTTGTTGAAAACCAAAGGTTTAGCAAATAGTTACTATATGGTTAATTCAGTTTGTTTTAGGGCCACCTTTAAAAGTTGACAACTTATCTTTTTGACTGGTATCCCAATCCGTGTCCTTCTGTGTCTAAGTGCCGGTTTTTCAATAGAGGGTTAGCTGTGACCCGTGGGTCGGGTCTCGGCCCCCCCAAGCCTTAGATTTTTTACATATTTTCCACATATTTCATGAAAAAACACAAAAAATAGCTTGAAATTCGACAACATGAGGCTTCAGACCCCTCCCCAAGAGGGCTCGCCCCCCCCTTCATGACATATTCCTGGGTGCGCCACTGGATGACTGACATATTTACCACCTGTAAGACAGCTATGAAAAATAACCCACGTGTCAAGGCTAACCCTCTATTGAGAAACCGGCCGGAAATCGATTGATCAACGTCAGTGGCGGCTCGTGACAGTGAAGTTTGTGAGTTCTGCCGATAGGGTATAAAAAATGCTATTTTTTACAATCTCCAGATCACGTGTCTATTATAAAATCCACCACATTCATTGTGACACCATTATACAAAAACAAACAACAAACGCGACCATAACCTCCCGCTCATTCGTTTGGCGTCTTCTAAATAAATAAATGCGCCCGCAAACACGCAACTCTGAGCCCGCCCGCCCGGAATTGTACTGGAACTGCAAGTTTTGCAGCTCTATTTTTTCCTAGATTTCGCTATCTTAACCAATGAGCAAGTGCGGTGCGGGACAAAGGAAGGGGTTCCTAGCCGAGCACAGATCTCGTTAGCCGCCAAGCTACGTTGTGTTGCAATTTAGCAGCGCAACAATGCCAATAACTTCATTTGACCGACTGTGAAATGCGGCCTTCGGCGACGCCACGCGGCGTCATAGTCAACACGCGTACGCGATTTGAAGGCCTACTATACCAACACCGGACCGAAAATATACTTATATTCCAATAATTTTAGAAATAAAATAATTATATTAGAAAAATAGCAGCGGCTGAAAAATAATGTAAAAATTTTGGGGGTTCTGCAGCTCTGCAGCCCTTATGCACTAGCCGCCTCTGATCAACGTGTAAAAGTAGTTACAAAATAATCTGCGAATTTATCGGAAAATAGTTACGCTCTTCTTTATCTTTACACCAAGTCCAATGTTGCTTAATAAAGATATTTTATTTTGGATTTGTTTTTGTTTATTATCTATATTGATAGTAACCTAACCAATTAGATAATAGGTGAGATAACCATTAAATTCCACCCTTTTATCTAAACAGCGAGTTCGTGTCCCGATCAAATCAAATGGCTTGCTGATTTAAATAGAGCAAATGAATAAATTTACTAGCGATTGCATATTCATCGGACTATAGCTTCTAACACATCGGTATAAAATAATGGACGCAGAAAGAACAAACTAGGCACGCAATTAATTATTTTACTTACGTTTTTCTGCATTTTGTGGTCATTTTACGCATACAATATTCCACTTCAATCTCTACTGTTGGAGTGTATTCTCTGGTTGGTTTATATAAACAAGTTGTTTTCATCCAGGTCGTCTGCGGTATTCTTTCCAAAAGAATCGGCTTTATTATTGAGGATCTGTCACTTTTTATCATGTAGCCCAAAACGAAATTTTTCTTTGTTTTATGATAGTCATAAGTTGTCTCTTTGTATCTGCCAGATTTACATGTTTAGTCCGTGATATTCTTAACAATCTATGTATACATATTTCAAATAGCTCGGTCCTTTTTGGTATAGTAAACAATTACGGGCCAGAACTAACACTTAGATCTATGGGGCAAGTCCAAATGCAGTACCATAGTTTTAAAGTAACTTATTCTCTCATCCATTCATGATCCTTGTTTCTCTCTAATCTTAAATATGTTATTTCTTAACTGCCTCTTGTTTTTTTGGGCTTCGAGTGACCTTTTCGATTTAACTTTTTAGTGATTCTTGTTAGAATTTTTTTGAGGGTTTAGGATTAATTAGGTTTTAAGAAGACCAAATAATAGAATTAATTGTAACAGCTAAAAGAAAAAACCCCATATAGCTCGAAAAATAAGTAATGACCTACTTTACAAATCATGCCAGATAAACTATGCACGAAGAAAATGTTTATTGTTAATAAGGGATAAGAAATTTAAGAAAGTGGATAAGGCGTTTCTATACTCTATTGAAATAGACAGAAAAATACTCTGCCAATCTATGGGCACCTAAGCTCACACTAGGTACTATAGTTATAGTGTGAGCTAATATAATCAAAAACTGAACTATATTTTTTTCAACTCCAGACTCAATTACCTTTCGTTTGATACCACACAAGCCATGTTTTGACTTAAACTCAAATTTTTTCAATCTACCCCCCACCCTTTTAAAAAAAACTAAAATGTATTTTGTTTAACTCCAGACTCAATTACCTTTCGTTTGATATCACACACGCCATATTTTCACTTAAACTCTAATTTTTGACATCTACCCCCACCCTTTTTTTAAAATAAACTGAAATTCATTTTTTTTAACTCCAGACTTAATTACCTTTCATTTGATATCACACACGCCATATTTTCACATAAACTCTAATTTTTGGAATCAACCCCCACCCTTTTATTTGGCTTGCGTTCGGTGGATTTTGTTCATTTTTAAATGGGACCATCACGGCCCAAGACCCAACTTAGGTACCAAATTTCATTAAAATCGGACAAGCGGTTTTTGAGTTATGCGGGTTGGTCGTTACAGACAGACATACAGACAGACATACAGACAGACAGACAGACAGACAGACAGACAGACAGACAGCAAAACAAAAAAGTTTCAAAATCATCTGAAACGCAAAGATATATAAAAATTTTTGAAATCGGAGCAACTTTTTTTTTCTCGAAAAAATTACGATCACCATAGCTCACACTACTTATAGTAGTAGTGTGAGCTAAAAACCATTAGAGAAAGTGGGCGAGAGGGAGTGAGGGAGCGAGAGATATATAGAGAGAGGGAG
This sequence comes from Aspidapion aeneum, assembly GCA_963576565.1. Classification (NCBI taxonomy): domain Eukaryota; kingdom Metazoa; phylum Arthropoda; class Insecta; order Coleoptera; family Brentidae; genus Aspidapion; species Aspidapion aeneum. Next base: position 108,665,312 of record OY755043.1, read on the forward strand.
AGATGTAGATGGTCAGAACTTATTCGGCATATGGTGAGCCAATTAATTGCAGATTTTATATGGGTCCTGAGATTGAACTAAAAGCCATAGTAGCATTATTTGATTTACAAAAACCTAGAAAGAGATGGTTCACAAGTATGGATGAAAATTTAAGGATTATGAGAACACAAAATGTTAAGAAAGTTACCTGAGAAAAATGGAGCAAGGAGACAAATCCATTAAAGCGTTGTAGTGATTAAGAATTAAACAAATGAGATTATAAATTAAAAACATTTTTTATTTCGTAAATCCAAGGTAATGCATGTATGTTGTTTAGACCGTTTTATCCAGCCTTCCGTTAAATATCGATGATATAGTAGGTTGCATGTGAACATAAGACTAGCAATTAGAATTATTTGCACATGGATAAGTATTTAATTGATTATGGTGTTTTGGTCTGTACACGCGTTTATATATTTAAAAACATATCGTCTGGATTTCGTGTTACATTTTGGACGACGTCTTGTTTTTAGTTATCACCGATGGAGTGCTTAAAAATAGATAAAAGCATTAACGTAATATTGACAATTTAGTTTTGGTGCAATAACCCACTAAGCACAAAAACATTTTAATAACGTCAAAATAATGTTTAATTTAAAAACATAACTTTCATAGTGAAAAAGAAGCTCAATAACCCGTTTTCTGACGTTAGAAAAATAATCTTATGCTTTTATAACTTTTTTTAAAGTGTTTTTCGAACGTTAAAAAAATATTGATTTTTAACAGTGGAAAATAAATGTTTTTCTAACATTGAAAAATAAATGTTTTTTTAACAGTGAAAAAATATATTTTTTCCAAATATCTCTAAAGATAAGGTAACATAAATAACGTAAATAAAATTCTTCTATTTTGGAAACGCAGGGCAGCAACAGTCTGTTTCAGCAGCAACAGCTTTTCGTGAACTCGACACCCAGTAAAGGAAATTCAAATCCGTTGCTTCTGAAAATAAAATTTAAAATTTTATGTAAACAATAATTTTGTAGAAAGTGCCTCGCTACGAGGCCAAACAATTCATGGATACAAGGCTAACAATTTCAAGGCGCGTATTCAATTTAGCATGAATGCAAACGAAGCATTTGTTTGGTCCCACTGCGAGGCTTGCGAATTCTGCCCCAATTGAATACGCGGCTTAAGGTCCAGCGGCTAATCATCCGCGGTGAATTGTCGCGTTCCCTGTCTGATTACCTATAACGTTAGGTATGCGATATTTCATACAAAACCATTTTTTTTCTTTTGTTTACTTTCTTACCTTATGTTGTGGTGCTTCATTTAGATCACTGCATACACATTTGTTGTTCTTTAACTATACCATCTTTCCCACATAACTGGAGTAATACTCCGATCCAAATATGTATTTACTCTTAAGATTAATAATTGTGCTTTTAATTTGCCATGTTTGTTTCTACAAAAGGCAAATATTTTAGCCAAAGTTACACAAAGCATATTTTCTACCGATTCGTATCAACTCGCAGCCAAACGCAACTACTAAAAATGGCGATGTAGGCCAGTCATTTAAGACATTTAAAAAGGCAAACATCGCAAACGGGACTATTTCTACGATTTTTAGCTCACACATATACTATACTATAGTAGTGTGAGCTATGGTGATCCTAATTTTTTCGAGAAAAAAAAAGTTGCTCCGATTTCAAAAATTTTTATATATCTTTGCGTTTCAGATGATTTTGAAACTTTTTTGTTGCGCCGTCTGTCTGTCTGTCTGTCTGTCTGTCTGTATGTCTGTCTGTCTGTCTGTCTGTCTGTATGTCTGTAACGACCAACGCGCATAACTCAAAAACCGCTTGGCCGATTTTAATGAAATTTGGTACCTAGGCTGGGTCTTGGGTCGAGATGGTCCCATTTAAAAATGAACAAAATCCACCAAACAGAAACCAAATAAAAGGGTGGGGGTAGATTTCAAAAATTAGAGTTTATGTGAAAATATGGCGTGTGTGATATCAAACGAAAGGTAATTGAGTCTGCAGTTAAACAAAATACATTTTAATTTATTTAAAAAAAAGGGTAGGGGTATATTTTAAAAATTAGAGTTTAAGTGAAAATATGGCGTGTGTCATATCAAACGAAAGGTAATTGAGTCCGGAGTTTAACAAAATACATTTTAGTTTTTTGTTTTTTTTAAAGGTGGGGGTAGATTTCAAAAATTTGAGTTTAAGTCAAAACATGGCTTGTGTGGTATCAAACAAAAGGTAATTTAGTCTGGAGGTAAATAAAATATATTTCAGTTTTTAGTTATATTAGCTCACACGTACAATATAACTATAGTACCTAGTGTGAGCTTAGGGGCCCATATATTGGCAGAGTATTTTATATATTGTAAAGACCCATGAGACTAAGTTATGCCCAATTTTGCAACCCTCAAAATCCTGTGCTACTCCTGTGTGATACTCAAAAAACCTCAAAAGTTTGGTACTTATTTCAGTTTTTTTGAAAAAACTATGTTAAGAGAGCATTTTTCGAATTTAATTATTCTATACTTTCACAACCCGAAGCTTCTAGGCCAATTCGTTATTGAAATACACCCAATTAAATATCGGCAATCTTTTTGAAAAACTAAAAATTTATGAATACGGTCACATTCCAAAGCACATATAGGCTAAACATTGACGCGACAGAAAAGTCATGAGAAATCTGAGGGCACGGCAGTGCCTCGCCAAGTTCGCGCGCCGTAACCATCTTTTCTTGAAACATTTCAGCCGATATTTGACCTACCTAAAACTCTACTTCGGAATGAGCTATGAATCTCAAACTTTGCACAGTCGTAGATCTTCATGAAGTTAACAACCCCTCCAAGTTTCATGGAATTCCATAAAGTAGTTACGAAATTTCAAAAAACGTCGAAATTGTCACTCACTCACTCACTCACTCATGTATAGATCATCAATATTCTACTGTACTTCCAGACATGCTACAAAGCTGAAATTTGGCAGACTGATAGATATTATGACCAAACCCCTGGAAAAAATCAAAAAACCCCAAAATTTTAATTTAGTCCCCTCCCCTATACATTTAAAGTTATGTAAAAGTAGCATTGTTCACTTCCAGAAACGCTAGAGAGTTGCGCTTTGGCAGACTGATAGGTACTATGATAAAACTATAGGAAAAAATTAAAACACCCCAAAATTCTAATTTACTTCCCTCCCCTATAAATGTTAAGTTAACTAAAAGTAACATTGCCTACTTCCAGACATACTAGAGAGCTGAGCTTTGGAAGACCGATAGTAACTATGATAAAGTTATAGAAAAAAATTAAAACCCCAAAATTCTAATTTACTTCCTTCCCCTATAAATGTAAAGTTATGTAAAAGTAACACTGCCCACTTCCAGAAACGCTAGAGAGCTGAACTTTTTAAGACTGAAAGACAATATAATAAAACTATATGAAAAAATTTAAAAACACCAACATTTTAATTTTCTTCCCTCTCCTATAAATGTAAATTTATATAAAACTAACATTGCCCACTTCCAGAAACGCTAGAGAGCTGAGCATTAGAGTGCTGATAGAAATTATGATAAAACCATTGGAAAAAATTTTAAAAGTCCAATATTTTCATTTACTCTCCTCCCCTATAAATGTAAAGTTATGTAAAAGTAACATTACCCACTTCCAGAAATGCTAGAGAGCTAAGCATTGGAAGATTGATAGGAACTATGATAAAACTATAGGATAAAATTTAAAAACACGACAATTTTAATTTATTTCCCTCCCCTATACATGTAAAGTTATGTAAAAGTAACATTGTGCACTTTCAGAAACGCTAGAGAGCTGAGGTTGGAAGGCTGATAAGAACGACGATAAAACCATGGAAAATTTAAAAACCTCAAAAATTTAAGTAAGGCATTGCAAAAGTTTTGAACAATATTCCGCATATTTTACTACTTTAAAAATTAAATATTATCCAATTCCTTTAAAAAAAAAGTGAAATCAACAAAAACATTTCATGTAAAAAAAGCCAAGTACGCGAAAATGGCATTCCGTAAAAAGAATTGAGATAAAAGTAAAGCCAAGTTCGCCAATACAAATTTCAAAATGAAAGGTTCTTACTAGTTTGGAAATATTTTTCTAAACTTGGCTATTACGGCTGTAAATGACTCTTAGGCGCAGTCCTAAATTGAACATAAAGAAGTTCGGCTGTAATAGCAAAGTTTAAAAAACATTTGCAAACTAGTAAGAACCTTTCATTTTGAAATTTGTATTGGAGAACTTGGCTTTACTTTTATCTCAATTCTTTTTACGGAATGCCATTTTCGCGTACTTGGCTTTTTTTACATGTAAAGTTTTTGTTATGATAAAGTTGTAGAGAATTTATTCAGCTTTAATTTGATGTAAGAATGAGGGTTTACTATTAATTGCTTTGGTCATAACAACCCACCCGTGTTTTGAATCCTTCGTCACCCTGGGTTTTGAAACTTTGGGACATATCATATTATAACTTCCTTGAGACAATGTTGGATTCTGCAGTCGTCACATTTTTTTTACATATTTATACTGGACAAACTTATCTCAAAAGTGATGATTAGCTAAATCCAGAAGCCGCTTTGCGTCGCATCCGAAGAAGCCGCTAAATATAAAATATTATATTAAAATATAAATTGTTTGTTCACAACGACAACCCGTTTCATTTATTTCCAGAGACTATAATGGCACAATTTTTTTCTGATTCAACTAAAATCGCAACTCTTACCATTTCCGAAATCCCCATGTAACTGTTTGCTGGGACACCCTGTATATTTGATAAACAAATTATTGATTTTCTGATCAGCTCTAAAAACATTCTAGGTTCTCTACTGGAAAATGTCTTTAAGACTGTCCGCAAAATAAATGATTCGATTTTCCAGAGCCAAGTCCTAATGCAGGAAGTTGGATAGCTCCAAGCTTACTATTAATTGCTTTGGTCATAATAACCCACCCGTGTTTTGAATTCTTTATCACCCTGGTTTTTGAAACTTTGGGACATATCATATTATAACTTCCTTGAAACAATGTTGGGTTCTGCAGTCGTCATATTTTTTTATAAAGCCAATTATTTATACTAGACACTTATTTCAAAAGTGATGATTAGCAAAATCCAGAAGCCGCTTTGCGTCTAACCATACTAAGCCCGCATCCGAAGAAGCCGCTAAATATAAAATATTTTATTAAAATATAAATTGCTTGTTCACAACGACAACCCGTTTAATTTATTTGCAGAGACTATAAAGGCACAATTTTTTTCTGATTCAACTAAAATCGCAACTCTTACTATTTCCGAAATCCCCATGTAACTGTTTGCTGGGACACCCTGTATATTTGATAAACAAATTATTGATTTTCTGATCAGCTCTAAAAAAATTCTAGGTTCTCTACTGGAAAGTTTCTTTAAGACTGTCCGCAAAATAAATGATTCGATTTTCCAGAGCCAAGTCCTAATGCAGGAAGTTGGATAGCTCCAAGCTTACTATTAATTGCTTTGGTCATAATAACCCACCCGTGTTTTGAATTCTTTATCACCCTGGTTTTTGAAACTTTGGGACATATCATATTATAACTTCCTTGAAACAATGTTGGGTTCTGCAATCGTCATATTTTTTTATAAAGCCAATTATTTATACTGGACACTTATTTCAAAAGTGATGATTAGCAAAATCCAGAAGCCGCTTTGCGTCTAACCATACTAAGCCCTCATCCGAAGAAGCCGCTAAATATAAAATATTGTATTAAAATATAAATTGCTTGTTCGCAACGACAACCCGTTCAATTTATTTCCAAAGACTATAATACCTACCAAAGAAATTAATTTACGTTCCTTAACTGTGGTAGTCGCAAATATATCGCCACTTTTCCTTTAAAATAGCTTCTTCAATACGATTTTCTGCTACCGATATTATACTGATAATCTTGCTGCTATAAATCAAAAATTATTGAGCGGGTAATTTAAAGATTAGTAACTATAGGTAGCTGTACTAGTACAGTGTTATATATTGTAGGCTAGTGTGAGAATGTCTTGTTCTACATGGTTGACTTCGAAAAATTGTTTCTGTTAAGGCTTTGTACATGGCTTGGCATCTGATAAATAACCAAACTAGCTACTGTGCATTAATTTTTTTATCTTATCACCAAATAGGTTTTGTCGCTTGCATAATTTACGTTTATGTCTTACAGATTTATCTTAATTTCTTGCTAACGCTAATAACTAAGAATTTGAATTCTGGTTTGGATATGACTGCATTTACTTATAAGTAAACATACTTTTATCAAAATATCATCGTAATTCAGAGATAAATAATTAAGGGTTTACTAATAAATTAATAAAAAGTAACGTGTGTTGTTTTTTGGGGAGTGTAAACCTTTTGCCAGATTCCTCGAAACACCCGTTATTTTTAAATTTTCCTCAGCGCTATAAGTCATCCCGTTTTATGTATTCTTCTGCAACTTGCGGTGTTTGACTTTCAGTATCTCAAATGGGCGAAGGTTTTGATGTATATCGGAAAGCTCGCATAGAAAAAGAAATAATAAATTAGATGGCGCTAAGATAAAAATTAATGATTTTGAACCAACGGATTTCGAACTAATTATTTTTCGAACCAACAGGTTTAGAACTAATAAACTTTTTAAGTAATGGTTTTCAACTAATGCAAGTTTCTAATCTAATGTTTTTGAATCAATTTTCGCTACCGTTTATACCGGTGTGTTATCGATTTTCAACGACTCGACACTCAACATTTAGTTTTATTAAGAATATTTTTCAGTCTAAAACTCTGGCATGCTGCGTTTAGTCTTGTCAATAATATTTGAAGTTTTTGTAGTTTATCAGCGGCATAATGAAGGTATCATCAAAATAGTGGCTTTCATATATATGACACTGCTTCTAAAAGAGAGCAAAATCGATGTAGCACTAATCCAGGAACCGTGGATATTTAAAGATGTTATAAAGGGATTAGGGCTGCTTATCGGTTTCACTCTCTATGAGATAAGAAGGATGTTGGTAATTTAGGGGTTTAGTGGTATATCTTTGAGCGAAAGTGTTGGGCCTAAATAACTTTTTGTTATAGTCTGCAGAGTTTTGCTATATACTAAGTGACAAATAAATATTCCACCTTAGTCAAATTCACCAGGTACGTAAGCAGAATTGACCCATATGTGCATGGAGGTCCAGTTGGGCCCGTCACCACTTGAATACAATACAATACAATCCTCGAAATATGTTAGGTTGTTCATAATTTTAACATTAGTTATGTCCTTTAGAGCTACGTAAAGTTTTATTAAAGACTGCTTTACTCTATATATTGAAAATGAGTGGACGGACATCTCTTGGTATTTTTCTTCTTCTAAAGCCTGATCTTTAACTTTGTTGCAGAGAATGTTTTTGATGTATACACAGGCTTTTTCATTGTATTGTGTATTAATATACTTTCTGCAGATTAATCTACATTTTTCTTCAATCATGTGCTTAGATACCTAATTGTTCTGTACAGCTTGTCAGCGGTAATGAAGGTATCATCGAATTATGTTAGGTTGTTTAAAATTTCATCATAGTAATCAGCCATTAAAAGCTTTATTAAACACACATTTACTCTAGATAATGAATAGGAGTGGACGGATAACCCGTAGTTTTTATAAATAATTTATCTACGTAGATTACAAGCGGTAATGAGTTTATTATCGAAATATCTTAGGTTGCTCAAAACTTCATCACTAGTTATTTCCTCCTTGCAGCCACTTAAAGCTTCATAAAAGACTGCTTCACAGTAGATATTGAAAAGGAGCGTTTAAAGTATTGATATTTAGCGGATATTTTTTAGTACTTTTACTTTCTCTAAAGCCTGTTCTTTTGTTTTTCTGCAGAGCAATTTTTGGTTTCTACGAAACTTTTCATTACTTTTTTTATTCTCAAATTAATTCATTATATATATACAAATATTATTATCTTTGTTATAGCAACAAAACGAGCAATACGTCGGCCCAGCTTACGACCCATCCCGAGATCTTTCACCGAAACTACCTTCATGCGACTCCAACGCTGCCAGCATGGGCGACCCTTCGGCGACAACAGGCATCGGCAACAGCGCAGACGTAAACGCAACGAACACCGGTAACAGCGGGCCTGGAAGCGCGCGCAGCACACCCTCTAACAACAATCACCAATCGTGCGGGTCCGATACATGTCGGCCGCCACCGAGTCACCCCGACTCGTGTCGAATACCTCCGAGCCATGCTTCGGGCAATTCGTGCCGACCAGACAGTTGTCGGGGAATATCAAGTGTGGTCCGACCGCCGCAATCGGTTACTCCAGATGAGTTGAGAAGGCCTCATATGCCGTTTGAGCATCATATTCCTAAGATTGAGCCAGATCAAGAGCCGGGGACTCCACCAACGCCCCCTTTAAGGTATGCCAATTTTTTAATAATTTCTATGTTTTCATATAAATCTAAATACGTTTTCAGTATAATTTACTTACTTTCAAACTCAGCATAAAAAGACGAATCTAAATGCGTATTACACTCTATTTGTTGGTCAAGCCCACGTTCAGGACTTTCATAAAAATGGAGATCGATCGAACTCAACACGTCGTCGTTATGAATCAGATCAGCTGATTTACTGAATAAGCCATTAAACAAAAATATTATTAATAAACCTCAAAACCTAAAATCTAATTTTGAAAAATAGTATTTTTAAACTACTAATAGATTTTTTAACCTACGCTAGGTCGATTGGTAACAGATCATAAAATTTTTGGTCACCGGGTGTTTTCCTCCAATTTGAGTAGAAGGACCGGTGTGACGTCATAAGTCCAAGATGACGGCTTTTTTATTTTTTTTACAAACGTTATTTGTTTCCAATAGAATAAAAATTAGGATAGTAAAGAAATGAGCTTTATTTCTTAAAAATAAACAGAGATATTAATTTGTTTTAAAATACTAAAACAAAATAACTTTTTTAACCAAAAATAGCAAGGGAGTTTTAGACTGCACCAAATCGATTGGTTATGAATCACTTAATTTTAAGTCGCAGCGCGTTTGACTAAAATCTAAGTAAGCGCCTGTCGTAAGAGTTTGTGAAAAAAAAACATGAAAAAGCCGCCATCTCAAATTTATGACGTCATACAGGTTCTACTACTTCGAGGTAAACACCCGGCAACATAATATTGAGTGATCCATCACCAATCGATCGAGGGTAACCGAACCGAGCCAAAACTAAAAACATTCATTAAACTATTTTTAACCATCCTTAATATCCCCGGGAATGAAACAATTCGTCGCGGCCGATTCGTTGCAGGCCAATCTGCCGCGGGTCGATTCGCCGCGGGAACAATTTGCCGCCGGCCAATTCGCTGCGAGAATTTTTATTTAATTTTTATTTTAATGTTTCGTATGTAGTAAACCTATTTTTTTTTAAATATTTAAAAAAAACTGCCATATTAGATTTATGAAATAAACTGTTTTTGGAAAACCTACTTTTTAAAAAAGTATTATTTTCAAAAAAAAATTTGTAAAAAAAATGTTTGTATTTTTTTTTTGTAAATTAATTTTTTAAAAAGCATTTTTTTTTAATTGTTTTTTTTTTGTGGGGCATAAATATTTTTTTTTGCAAAATTTTGGTGGGCCACACAGTTGACCACGGTTAGGTTTAACACAGATTTTGATCTCAGAACATGGGGACAGGAGAGCTATGATTTAGGAGAAAATAAGTTACATTTAAAAAAAATTATACAAAAATTCTTGCGACGAATTGTCCCCGCGGCGAATCGGCCCGATGCGAATCGCCCGCGGCGAATTGTCCCCTACCCACTTTCCTCATTTAAAGTCAAGAATTAAAATTTAATTCAACGAACTGGAGAGAAGTGCTATAAGAGGGCAGTTGTATTCAGTCCGCCCCTATTTTAAATGGGACGCACTATATATAAAAATTTTTTGTTTCAGCTGTTCGGAAGAAACAAAAGGACTAGTAGTGTGTGCGGGTTGTGGCTTGCGTATTACTGACCGGTACTACCTCCAAGCGGTCGAACGGAGGTGGCACGCCCAGTGTTTGCAGTGTTGCCAGTGCCGGAACACTTTAGACGGTGAAATCACGTGCTTTTCCAGGGACCGTAATATTTATTGTAAAAAAGACTATTACAGGTGAGTGAGAGAAAAGCTATAGCCCCAGAATAAAAATCAGTAAGATTGCCCATGTTGTTCTTTAGTAATTAAAACAATAACTGTCTATGGGATTGTATAGATATCTATAAAGAAAGCGGCAAATAATTTTGGCCATGTTTTTATATTAATTCTTAATAATTATTATAACTTTAAAAAATATCCCACCTTAAATTTTACAACTATAAATGTGTTTGTAATCATAATTTCCAAAACAAGGTTTTCTTACTTGCCTTTTGCTTGCCTAAATTGAGTTTTGCATCAAACAAATAAGAAAAAAATAACTGAGTACGTACTTAAAATAAAAATAAGTGTCAAGTTAAAATCAATGACGACAAAAATTGTAGCCAACTTCCTAATTGCAAAGGTTTTAACGCCTTGTGGAAATTGTTCGACTATAAGTTAGCAATTTTTATATTTTAATATGAAGGACACGCACAATTTTACATTAGGATTTGAATTAGGTGGTACTATAATATGTTTCCAAGCTAGGTATAACTAAAATTTACCAGGAAATTCCTCAGTGATCTCGGGTTCAATTGCCGAATCAAAAGGTCCTGAATATTACTCAGTAACAGGGTTTCTTAAAACAAAAAGGTAATGGATTAACAGGATGATTAGCAATAAAGCAGCGTATGTCAGAAAACAATCCAAGAATAATATTTAAAAAAAAGCAAGACAAATAGTTTATAAATCATTATTTCAGAACAGGTGTAGGGTTTAAGGGTGGATAGTATGCATGCATCTCGGTTCTCTTATGCTATTAACTAATTCAAATTAATTAAAATTAAAATGTATTATAAAAATTGAGAATAGGCCGTAATGGTTCTTCCTATTGCAGGTCACTCTATTTTAAGTGAGTTAGTAGGACAATATTTATAATGTAGTGACATTTCGTCTTTTTGCAGGTCGCTCTACTTAAATAAGTGAGTCAATGTAAAATTTAAGTAGTTATTTCCCAAAGCAAAAAAAAATATATTTGTGATTGAAGGTTTCAATAAAATGGGTTAGATTAGCTTATCTGATCTCCTGGCCTTCAGCATGGCCTGCTGATGGTGGGACCCTAGACGTCTTGGGATCTGCACTTTGGATCGCAGATATCTCTAAAGTCGCCCTAGTGTCATGGCATCCTACTGTCGCACAACGTCGCACCAGCGCAGGGCCAGTTCGTCACGAGGTGGCATCTGGATTATGGCGGAAGCCTGGTGGGGATACAGGCCTACTCCATGAGTTCCCGGCCGGATCGTAGAGGTTAACAATCGCAGTTTAGCACGTGCCAGCCATGTTGAATTTTTATGCAAAAAGTCCAACTTCTTCAGATGCGCATGCGTTTAGTATTGCCAACAGCTAGTCTCGAAAACAGTTATCTTATAAACGCGACAAATCGTGACGAACCATGGTTGTACTCGCAAAAGAACCTTCCAGTGGCCAACTTTGATTAACCTGTCGTTAATGCCAGAAGTCCAAGTTGACAGATAAAAATGAGAAACAGCTAACTGATAAAAAATAAAAGGTTATATAATAAAGAATAAAATAAACATTCGGGGCGAATTCCCTCCTCAAAGTTTCTCTGAGGCAACAGATCCTACGCGAAACACCGGGCCCGGTGTAGCGACAAATTTTGGAATTAACGGGGCCCAGTGTCCCAAAAAAGATTGGAATACAGGCAGTTATTTAAGGTAAGAAGGCCCTCTACCCGTAAGGGCAACACCCCCTCGGCCAGAACATTATCGACACCAGTGGCGTATATAGAAAAAAGTTTCGGGCGGGGGGGGGCGAGACCTCATGAGGCCGTATTTTCTGCTATTTTATGTTTGTATTCATGAAATATGTGGAAAATATCTAAAAAAATCTTAGCTTCGGGGGGGGCCCGGCCCCCCCAGGCCCCCCCATTTATACGCCACTGATCGACACCGTATTTCTTAAGCCATTTTTGCCACTCACACCCTGACTTTGTGATGGACCTGCGTTACGAAAACCCGGACCGTCACATACCAACTCACCATTTTGGTTTTATAATGATTGCAACCCAGAACATTTTTTTGTTTAACCCTCTAAAATATTTCCTATACTTTTTCTTATATTTCTTATATTTTTTGTTATCTTTGTTTGATCACAAAACATATAAGTAGTCAAAATGTTATTAGTTAAAATTTTTCCTTTCGTTTTCTTAGTCTTAAAAACAACTTATTTGATGACCAGTTTTAAAAATCTGTTAAAGAAATTTCATCAAACATAAGTTTAGCTCATCTGACTACCAAATAAAACCGCCAAGTACTTAAGTACCACTTGTCATAATTTTGTTTGAAATCCTTATTTGACAATCTTGACTAATCAAACAGAATATTTTCATGGCGGACTTACGATATTGAGTACCAACTTAACTTCTAAATTGCTCTTAGAAAGTTGTTGATCTTATTAAATACTTCTATTATTACTGTTAAATATTTATTATTTAACAAATGATCTGGGTTTGACAGGGAAAGATTAAAGGATTGCAGACACAAGACAAAATAATATTTAAAAAAAATTAATAAAAAAAACACCCAACTGCTAAATTTGCTTATAACTACTAGTCGCAGTTGGGTACGAAATTGATAGTTATACCTATAATAATGTACGACATGCTTCAACTTTTAGTTTTGATGCCCAAAGCGCACTTAATTATACAGTTTTGTATTTTCATGAATCAGGTTATTGGGTAATTTTGTACCCAACTGCGACTAGTAGTTACAAGAATATTTAGCATTTGGGTGTTTTTTTTATTTAAATTTTTTTTATTTCCAATTTTTAGGTTTAATTCTTATTTAGCTTTATAAAAAGCACTATGCATTTACTATTCATTTAGCTTTATCCAAAAAGTACGTGTATATTTTCTACGGACGCGAACAGTGTTACCGTCCATTGAATGAAGATGGGGGAGAAGAGAGAGAAGGGAATTAGTAAAATGGTGTCGAAAAAAATCTTAAAGCGTCTGCTGCAAGAATTTTTAAAATCGCTTTATATTTATGAAAGGTATAGCTACAACTATTACTAATAAGGAGGAAGGGGAGAAGAGAGGGAGAAGGGGGGGGGGGAACTAGTAAAATGGTGTTGGAAAAAAGTCTTAAAACGTGTGCAGAATGAACTTTTGAAATCGCTTTGTATTTGTAAAAGTTATAGCTACAACTTTTAGTAATCAGGAGGGCGGGGAGACGGTGGGGAGGGGGGTGAACTAGTAAAATGGTGTTAGAAAAAAATCTGCAAGCGTATGCGCAAAGAATTTTTAGGGTGGAGAGAATTACAGGAGGGGAGATGGGTGGATCCAGGGAGGATTACAAAGTAACTACAGCAAATTAGAGGACATTTGCATTGGGTGATTCAAGGACTTTCGTTAAAATCGCCTGAAATGCAGATAATTTGTATGCCTTAAAGCCTACATCATGTGACAAAATGGTCTGAAGACCGCCATGTTGATCGGTTTAGCCGTTTAGCCTCTGGCGTGACACAAACATACATATTTACATACATACATACATATCCCAATCGAAAAACATTACCCCTCCTTTCGCTGTGCTGCGTTGGTTAAAAAATTAGGCGAGTACCTAATGGTGAACGAAATACATATTTGTACATTTATTTTTTTTGAGAAGAGGAGTTAATTATTAGTTTTTAACTGTGCATGCATATATGTTTTATACGAGGTTGTTAGCCTGTTACCCCCTCAAAATCGCTTGTGCAGAGACAGAGGATTGTACTATGTAAATTAAAATAAAACGTGCTTTTTTTCTGAACTAAAGGAATCGAATACTTGCGCATTTGAAGCCTAATTATGCTCAGTACAGGAATCAAATTTATAACTTAACTTCTTTCTCTTATTTTTTTAATGTAACCAAAGATTCATAAACGCAGTTCGCGCCGGCAGTTCAAAGATAACCAAATTTTATATTGGAAGTTCGTGTTCACTAAAAAAACGCAGGAATTTATCACTTATTTTGTAATTTAGAATTTTCTTAGTCACACAAGGTCAAAAACGTGTTTTCAGGACTCGCGAACTCCCAACTGCAGACGCGAACTGCGTTTATAAATCACGTGGTAGTGACCCCAAAAGGATTTTATAACAAATTTTATTACAAATATATTTTCCGAGTCTTTCATATCTATCTGTGAAGGTATATAGTGAGTAGTCTTTAAATGGTTTAAAAGTGTTTTTTCTAAATATTATGTGCATTTTTCTACCAAGTGAAAACGATTCAGAAATATTTGTACAAGTATTTTAGATTATATTATATAAAGCCGTAGATTTCTTTCTATAAGGTATCCTTGACTATTGTTTTCGCGTAAGACGGTTCACTATAGCACGGTGCTTTTTCATTGGTCCTGAACTACAAGTGAACTACGAGTGAACACAGTGTCGGACGTCAAGACCCAAATAAATTTGGAGGGAAGCAAACGAATCTGGAATAATAGGCAATCAATACCTAAACAGTTAAAGGTTGCAACAAGACTCATCCAGGAGAAATCCGTCACGCTTTGGAGACATACATAACCAGAAGAACAAATAGCTTAAAAAAACATATTATCAAAAGAAGGTTCCAATAAGCTAGGTGGATCAAAGTTATAACAAGACTATGGATTACAGGAAATTGATTTTAAAAGCAGATAATTATGACATCGTGCGATATTTCCGTCCCTAAAGTTGGCATAGAAATATCGTGAAACGAACGTAGTTAAAGAATCAGTCTGCAGTGTATAAATTCTTAAAATGAGTCAGAATGAGACAAAACATCTCTCAAAATCAACATCAATTTAAATGCCAAAATCAATTGAGATTTCATGCGCAGTACTGTTTTTCTCCACTTCAAAATTTTATATAGAGATAGCTTCTCTATCACCAATATTTTCTTTCAAAAATCAATCATCAATGTAGTTTCGTTCAGTTAACGGATACGAGAAAGAGAGAAAAAATAATAATTTCCTTGAGACAAAAGAGGTAAATAATGCAAAACCCAGTAGGATATCGCGCTGCGCTGCCATAAATTATGCGGCAACGAAAAAAATGGCCGATCAACGGAACATTTATTAAATCAGGCAACCAATTAATCAGACAGTCATATTAAACAGTAGCCCGTGTATTCGTGCGAATGCCATTCGCATGCATTGCGTCTGTAGAACGCAAATTGTTTAAATTTTCTCTCGCTAATACACTAAGGTCGTTCTCATGTGGAGCTTGTTTACGTGCTGATTAATAAAGCAGCTTTTTGTTGGCATATAGCTTTTGTATTAATAAGGAGAATTAATAACAAATCTTAAATGTTTAAGAGGTTTGAGCATAAGAGCTCAACATAATTTCTCGGTTTAGGCTAATATCTAGCAGCTAGCTAGAAAAAAATATGCTGTTGCTTGATGACTCCTTCCACATTTTCTGATGATCTACTGCCTCACGATTTGCAGATTTTTGTTCAAGTTATTCATATTTTATAGTATATAGTATATAGTATATATAGTATTATCACAGTTTTCTATTTTCCACTCTTCATTATTCCCCATTCCAGTAACGTTATTCTTGATTTTCGGAGAAATTTTATTCCTCTTCCTCGAGCACACACGCTCTGATTGGTCGACGAATGCAAGATAATGCAAATACGCACACCTAATTGGTAGACTAAGTTAATTGCTCTCCCCATTAACACAGGTGGCATGATTTTCGATAAGAGTTGGTCGTTGTGAAAGAAATAATAACAAATAAATTCTATTAAAATTGTTGTCGTTAAACGCATAACATGTATATACCAATCAGGATTTCTTGTTTTTCCTAGATTTGTGGGAAATTCAAGAATAGTGCTTTGATGATATAGTTTACTTTACTTGTCTCTGATTTCTTTATCTATTCTTGTTTTAGAACTACTCTTTCAAACTTTCTTTAGTTTAATTTTTTCATCATTTTATAGATGTTTTTGAGAATGCTGTTACTAAATTTGATGTTTAATATTTTTGGATACTAATCTATACGACAGTAATCTGTTGAGTACCACCAGATCTAATAAATTGATATTTCTATCTATCTTTCTATTAAGCCTTCTTCGATCCATCTTTGGACATAGGCCTTTCCCAATATCATTCACTCTTTCCTGTTTGTCGCCGTGTTCATCCATCTAGGTCCCGAATGTTTCTTAAAATGATCCGCCCATCTCATTTGGGGTCTTCTCCCACTTCTTTTATTTTCCCAAGGTCTCCAATTTACAATAGATTTGTTCCATCGATCGTCTTTCTGTCTGATATTATTACCGGAACAATTTCCATTTTAAATTTAACCCTTCTCCTCTGACATCTCTTTTGTTTTACTTGTTATCCATTCGGTCCTTTTTCTGTTAGCTGTTCATGTAACATTTGTATTTCCATTGATCTTTGGAAAAACAGGAAGGATACATTGGTTATACACTTTCGTTTTGAGGTACTGAGGATATTTTTTATTTTTTAATTTGTAACTTAATTTACTGAATGCTACCTGCCAATCTTACTTGTCTCTTGATTTCAGCTGTTTGGTTTTCTTTTTTATGTTTAATAATTTGTCCCAGGCATATATTTTTCTACTTGTTCTATTTTCTCTTGGTTTATTCTGATTGTAATATCTTCATCTGTGTTTACTATGATTTTAATTTTAGTGTAGTTCATAATGAAGCCTATATTTTTAGCTTCTGTATCCAGGTCTTCCAGCATTTTTATCAGCTCTTCTTTCTTATCTGTTATAAAGGCGGTATCATCAGCATATCTTAGGTGGTTCAAGTATTATTCGTTTACTTTGTTGCCTATTTCTTCCCAATCTAAGTTTTTCTAAACATCTTCTAGTGCCTGGTTGAATAGTTGAGGGGATATTGTTTCACTCTGTCTTCGTGGATTTTGATTGATGTTGTTGCTTCGCTATATATATTGGCTCTAATCTGTGTAAAAATTAATTAAATTATAAAATTTACTTGTTTCTCCTTTCTTTTCTACACTGTGACTTTGTTTTCTAATTGGTTATAAAATACTGGTTTAAGTAACATGATTTTATTTACAAAATCTTGCTGTTCAGATTTTAAGTTGTGGATGGCTGGGCCTATATTTGTTATTGCTTCCATTTTTTATTATTTAATTAATACAAGTTATTGGCTCTACTGAATTTATTTTTAACATTTTGTTCTTTATTTCAGCTCATTAATATTGTTAATTCAGTTATGTTACTAAGGTTCCAGGGCTATGGCGAACAATGATCGACAGGTTTTTGGTAGCCAACAATGCTTTAACAAGGTGTATGCACAAGACATACACCCTTTCGATAGCTTTAGGCGCTGGTTCACCTTTTAACGCATTAAGGATAAAAATGGAAAATAACGCGAGAACCATACAAAATGTCGATTGACACCTACCTTGCTATTTCTCGGCGGTACAAATTCCATTCACTGGGCGCCCAGGCTTCTACCAGAGTTCTTGAGTTGATCGAAATCACTGTGAGGAGTTGAGGTAACGGATTGGAATGATTTTAGAATTGATTGGCACTAATTCCAATTGATTGAATTGTAGTTTTGGAAACCGAGTAAAACACGCCGGTTTCAATATGGAGGTTACGATGATCTCTGTCTTGTCATCGCGCCGGTGGGTTGCGCACTTTCTATCCGCGCACTTTGCGGTGTCACGTGACAACCTGTATGGCTCAGTGTAACGGAATAATTAATATTTAGGAAAATTAACTAAGTATTCTTTGTCTTGCACGTACACAAGGATCCAAAGAAGTCGATTCACCAACTTTTAAAAGTGATCCCAAAAAACTGAATGGACCGGACCATACCTTTTTTTTGTTTTACAGTTCTCTTATAAGATTCAATATCACATCATCTTATATTAAATAATGCTTGATCTTTAGAAATGGTATGGTGAGTATTTCAATGTACGAGTATAAATTAAATAACAGAGAAGGTGGTAATTTAAAATGATTAAGTCATTTCTTCACCTAAGGAAGTAGCAAGTCATCTGGTTCTCACGAAAATCTTTATGTGTGCTCGGGCGATGAAATGAAATCTCAAAAAAATCCCAGCAATGCTGGCTGCCAAAAATAAGTTTTATAAAAAAGCAATGGACATTCTTTTTTATCTCTGCCACTTTACGGTAGCTCGGGAGGCCGTTGAAAGGGTAATTTATTACTTGGGACAACTCAATTTATCATATCGCTAAATGTTTTAAGAAATATTTGTGGAGGATAAATCGTTTTAGTGTTGGAGAATTTGTATGGAAATATGATGTTTTCTATGATCATATTGTACCTAGAATGTACGCATGTGCATGAATATGATATTGGTTTAGTTGTGAGTGGACTGGACCTTTTTCTACGAACACATATGAAAATGATGGATTTCACACGATTTGCATCCTCAGAAAACGTTAAATTTCACCCGTGTGCAGAAATTTCTCCGCACATGTGTGGAAAAGTACTTTTCCACACATGTGCGGAAAGCATTTGATTTGTGTAAAATTAGTTCAATAGTCTTCGTAGGAAAAATAGCATAGACAACTCGATAGAAAGTAACTTTCTTACACTCGCGTGTTGTTTCACTCGGCTAGCGCCTCGTTCACTACACTCATGCTCGTGTGAAATTTACCACTTTCTTCTCTTGTTATGTAATAAAGTACTATTTTACATTTACATCCAGCCAGTTTGTTCGACTTTGCGAGGGTGGGCTATACCCTGCAGACATCTAAATAGGGGAAAGGGGGGGCAATATGAGGTACTTAATTTTATAGGCTTATTTCTCCTATTAAATGATCACAATTGCATTCTTCATTTGAAATTAAGTTGGCTAGATATGTTGTCTTTATGTTTTGATGTTCAGTTTATGCGATTTAGAACTCCATCACACTTTTATTTTTATTTTTCTAAAAAGTTGACTGCCCCATTTTGTGGAATAAAATGGAGTAAATTAATTTGGCAAAACAGATTGTGTGTAATTTAGAATCAATATTTTTGTTGTTGAAGACAAGTTTTATTTATTAAAATACTAACCAAGATTAAAATACTTATTTAAAAAATAAAACGTTGCAATAAAAACTACTCTGCCAATCTATGGGCACCTAAGCTCACACTAGGCACTATAGTTATAGTGTACGTGTGAGCTAATATAACTAAAAACTGAAATATATTTTAATGAACTCCAGACTCAATTACCTTTCGTTTGATACCACAGAAGCCATGTTTTGACTTAAACTTTAATTGTTCAAATCTACCCCCACTTTTTTTTAAAAACTAAAATGCATTTTGTTTAACTTCAGACTCAATTACCTTTCATTTGATATCACACACGCCATATTTCCACATAAACATAAAAGAATAACTTTTTTAAATTTACCCCCACCCTTTTTTTTAAAGTAAAATGTATTTTATTTAACTCCAGACGCAATTACCTTTCGTTTGATATCACACACGCCATATTTTTACATAAACTGTAATTTTTGAAATATACCCCCACCCTTTTATTTGGCTTGTGTTTGGTGGATTTTGTTCATTTTTAAATGGGACAATCTCGACCCAAAACCCAGTGTAGGTACCAAATTTCATTAAAATCGGGCAAGCGGTTTTTGAGTTATGCGCGTTGGTCGTTACAGACAGACAGACATACATACAGACAGACAGACAGACAGACAGACAGACAGACAGACAGACAGACAGACAGACAGACAGACAGATGACGCAACAAAAAAGTTTCAAAATCATCTGAAACGCAAAGATATATAAAAAATTTTGCAATCGGAGCAACTTTTTTTTCTCGAAAAAATTAGGATCACTATAGCTCACACTACTATAGTATAGTAGTAGTGTGAGCTAACACATTTCAATAATAATTAAATTTAGTATTTACAAAAATTATAAAGAATTACAGTGACCTATAGTCATCATTGTCAACTCTCCTATACGAATTTTGCGCCCATTTTTTGCAAAAACAACATAAAATACAACTTTCAGTGATGGTACCAAAAAAAAATTTTTTTTTGGGCAAGATGGGGTATTATAGGTTACTAGGTATAACAAGGTACACCGTTTTGCCCTGGAAAAAGCCCCGTCTAACCCTAATACCCCATTTTGCCCCCCTTTACCCTACTGCACAAACACAAACTTTACAACCAACTAACTAGTACTTTCCATGAACGCCGAAACTAAAGGGATACTCCTGAAAATTAGGAAATAAGATTGAAATTAGATTTTGGGTTTTTTATTTTTAATAAAGGTTTTGGCATAATTTCAGATATGCCGAGTTTCAGCTTATTTGACATGTGTAAAAGTACTGTAGAATTTTGAGGATCATTATATGAGTCAGTGAGTGGCAAATTTGACGATTTTTAAAATCTCTTTACTTGCTACTTACTACTACTATACCTATAATCGGTGAGATTTTAAAGAATTGATAATTGTAGTTCATATCGACGTAGAGTTTTAGATACAGCAGTTTCCTGTAATTTGACGAAGTAAATGCAGGTAAAAAAAATACTACAAAGGTAATTTTGAGATGTCTGGAAACGCAGTTTTCAATATTTTTCATTAATATATTTTATTGAAATTTTATAAAAGTTGTAATATAAATAAAACATCTTTGTGTGTATCATAATGCAGGAGTATCAAAACGGACGGGCCACGATCCACTTTGTTGTTTGTTTGTTTTTTTTAAGGTCACGTCACGGCACAGCTGATTGTCTTTAAAATTTTGTAAAAGTTTAAATGACGGTTCATGAATATTTGATTTTTTTTAAATAAATCCGGTTTTGAGAAGAACTTTTTTTTTAAATCTATGGGAATTCTTAATTATTTAGAGCCGTTATTAGCTCACACAAAAATTAAATTTAAAGCAGAAGCGATGTGTTCGTTTCTGCGTGGAAAGCATAAAGCGAACCTTGGACCGAACCGAATAGATGGAAAGTAATCAGATTACCTACATCTATTTGTTTATATTTAGCACTCGGCAGACTTTTAAAACTGAACATAGTTATTTACATGTGTTTACAAAAATAACAACATCAAAAAATGATTTTTTTGTAGTGTAACTTTGTTTTAAAAAGATTAACGCTGATATTTCTCGATTCTAAATGAATATTATTGTAAAAAATCATTTAAAAATCGAAAAAGTTTTACAATAAAACCAAGTAAGCAAATGCCATGACAAACAGATGACAAAGTCAAATATAATAGTTGGCATGCGGTACATGGCGGATAATTTGAATTCAAAATAAGGAATGCTAAATCTTGAAGATTTTAAGCTTTTAATCATCTTGAATCCTTTCAAAAGTTTGGTGAAATATCGGGATGGTGTCTGAGAATATATCACTAAAATTTCGCGGAAATCAGTAGTGCCATTTTGAAAAAATCATAAAAAAACGTCTGACCTTCCATAAGACCCCCCGAGAACAGCTAATTTTTTCAGGGTCGTGACCTGTATTTTTTGGTTGGCCTTGCATAGTGCTATAAGAATGTGAAAAGCTATTGTCTCTTTACATTTACAAAAAGAAAGATTTTAAATACATATTTGCTTAAGAAGATATTCAAAACTGAAATTCTCTTTTTACACCTTTAATGGGTCCATGACCTGAGGGACCGGTTGTAATCAAGCTATTAAGTTCGCTTTCGATATATAGGTCAGGTCTTAAATTTGACTTCTTTTTTTTGGACCGGTTTCAAATGTGAGAACGGAATATTATCTTTTTTAAAGAAACTACATATACTGTAGGTTTATTTTTTTTCTTCTGGTTACTTTTTTTACCAAGCTTTAACATCTAACAGTACGTATACACCAAACTGCGCCGCAAACGCGCCGTATGTGCGCCTCTTGCGCGCTGCTTACACTCCGCGCGCGAACACGGATCCGTCCTGTTTTCGGGTTTTCAAGTTGCGCGCGCGCCGCTTGCAAGTTGTTTGCCGAAAACCAGCTTTCTTCGGCTCCTTTTTGTGTGTTCGCAGATCCTTTGGAATGGCATCGGCAGTTGGTTGTCGAGTTTTCATTTCAATGCGTGTTTGTTGTTTCTCAGTGAATCGTAGAAAGTTCATTGAAACAAATTTGGCGAGCGGCGTACATAAGGAGCGCAAGCTGCACACTTGCGAGCAGTTTGGTGTATACGCACTTTACCGCTCCAACTCTTACTGATTTTTGTTGTTTATTAAGCTTCTGAGCAGTACATTATTCAACATTACATAAGTTTTGTGTAACTACAAATGGTAGAAATTTGCTTTCTTGCGTTTTTATCAATTTCATACCGGCTTTACCCACATAGAACAAAAATCACATCAACGTAAAATTAACAAAAATAATAAAGTTATTTTTTATTAGAAAACAACCTTATAGGAACCAGGCTGTAAAAATGTAATTTTTGCTGAAGATTCTAGTGCTGGGTATATAACATATTTTTTACCCTCGTTATTTTTATGTGCCAAATTTACACTCGAAAAGTCCTCCACAACTTACACTCAAACGTCACTAGATTAAGACTTCTCAACGCTAGTAACTTTTTGCGTATTATTTTGTCGCGTTTTTGTCTATATGTTTTTTAATCAAAAAAAGACGCGCGATAGTTCTAAAAGCCCTCTTGACTTCTTTAAAGTAATAACTTTCTACTTCTTTTTTGTCAAGTTTTTTTTAATAACTTTTCTTTTAACTTAAAAGTGACGCGAAAGGATGTTCTAAAAGTTCACTAGTTTAAGAATACAACACTTCAAAGACAATTTTAAGACATGGCGCTCAACCGAACAAAATCTCTATACATACATTATGTTTTCTTTAAAAGCTAAACAAGATTTTTCAACAGAAAACACTTTTACATATTAATATGTCCTTATCACAGTATTAACTGATGTTTCGTGATCGTTAACTAGTTTTGGGAGTTTAGAGGCCAAAGCACTCCCGGAAAGATTTCGTCAAAGTTTCATTCAAATTCATTTATAAAAGGCGCGAATCTAATGTGATTTTAAGGCTGAGAAAAATCTACTTAGAATTCACTTGAAAATAACGTAAAACATTGCTTTTTGATTTGATAATGGCGTTATAAAAACGCCGTTTTTAGAAACTTTATTTTTTATAATGTTAATGAATGACCTATTAAGGTTGTTTTCATATATGAATAAAACGTTTTTTTCTAGCAGCTTTAATAATATAATTTAAAATACGTGCGGTGCTATGGTAATTTGTCAAAAAACCACATTTTGATTGGTTAAAAAGTATTGGTGTGGAATTTTCTTAATTATCTATTATAGATATGCATTCTACTCTTAACAAATCTCTGATTTTATTATAAACACCAGAGCTTTGGAGAGGCAATTAATAATACTTATTGAAATGCCCCGGGGCGGCGAGAAAAGACAAATATATGAACTGGAAATATACATCATATTAATATCCTTTGTAAAGCCGAGCTTGAACATAATACTTAATCTTTTTTAAATAAAAGAGCAAATAACATTTTATACATTCTTGTATCTTTCAAAAAGGCAAAATCACGACTGTTATTTAAAGTATGCACCAGCAATTTAACTCAGAAAAATGTATATCTCTAACTGACTGCTGTTTTCGCAATGAAGGCTGGCACAGAAGATATCATGTTATCATTCCCTCAAGGTTAAGGCAATGTAATAAAACTCTAAAAAAGTAACGATAGTGCTAAAACAAGCATAGTTGTTTACTCGTTTAATTGGCTTGTCTTTGACATTTACCAAAATTCTTGTTATTATTTTACGCCTTCTATCTACGATTTTCAGGAACTTTGAATGAGCAAGGATGGGGCAGCCACTACTTCAAAGATAACGTCAATATTTTTTTCTTTCTCTGAAAAATAATAATTTCTTTAGTTGACTAGGCAAAACATTATACATAATATTTAGTTAAATCTGGATTTTAAGATTTATAAAAAGTCATGATTTGGTTTGTTGTTCCAATTAGCTTTCATTAAAAAACTACGTTTTCAAATCTTCTTACTTGGTTTAACCTAGGTTAAATGGAGAAGGAGAGAGGAGATTATGGACTCACCTGCACTGACCTCACAGTCCGCGAAGGACACGAGCTCAGGAATGAATAGACCAACGCAACGCGATGTGGAAACTCTGTTGAACTTCAGCGGGCTCCTTGGACAACTTAATTAAAAACAGCCAATCGCATATTAAAAACTTAAAACTTTAAGTCAGTCTAATAATAGGCCTTAATAATAAACCTTTAATGACTTCTAATCTCTGATTATTATTTTTTCTTGAACCTAAGTTTGCTTTTCTAGTATCAGATTTCTATGGTTTGATTTATAGTTTTACTATAATATACTTAAATAAAATTAAAATATGACGTCAGCTACGTCTTGCAATGGGTTTTAAAAATTATTAATTATTAAAGAGACAAACAAAAGCAAATCAAAATTGTTTTTGTGTAGCTCTAAGATTTTTAGAAAGTAATGTTACCCACATTATTATACTGTGGCTTTGTAGCAATGTAAAAATTTATGTGGTATTTAGAGGTTTTAATTTAAAATTACTCAAGGTTTGCCACTATCCAGAGCTTTTGTTTGTTTGTTAAATGGCAAAAGGTTCTTGAAAATGTTGGCTGCTTGCAATGAATTCATAATATAATAACCAAAAATATACCAAAATTTAGAATATCTAATATATTTTCATTATAAACATCTTCAAAGTTTTTATAAATTTCTTCATAATAATATGCCCAATTACTTTATAAAATGGTTTTTTTGATTCTGGGTATACAATTCAATCAAAACTAACGGGTTGCAATCTTTCATTTTGGTGAAGTCATTGCGATACTTGATTATAGGCCAATTGTGTTTCTCGTGGTAGGCCTATATAAGTAAGAGATAGGGATAATAGGTTGTTCTTTATCCGGACATTTCTAAGTGCAATCGTTCTTACCTTAAGTTAAGTTAAGTTACCTATAATAACCATAACGGTTCCAGTTAGTTACGGAAGTTTTACATTTACAACTTACCAAAATTTTAATCATGTCCAAAATTGTCTCCAGTGCCTCTGCGCATTCTTCCTCCAAGGTATCAGCCATCCTAAGTGCATTGACCGCCTTTAGGGTGGCCTTCCTCACCATTCCTGACCTCTTTTAGTATTGCAGTCAATGTATTATGGCGTACAATTTTGCTGGAAAAACAGTAGCCAAAATTTCAGATCTTCTACGTGTACTCCCGCTCCTGGGGTTTGCGTCGCTAATAGTTTGATTTCATCAGTATAGCAAACTAAGCTCTTTCTCAAGCCTTGTATTTTAGCTCTGCTACGCTGCCTTATCTGGCTCGTGAACTTGGTATCTCTTCTCAAGCTCTAATGACCATCATTGCTGCTAGGGGGATTTCTCCAGTTGTCAGCTTCTCCACGGCTAGATCTTCTTCTCCATTGACCTGTGTCCCTTCGAAATAACTAGATCACCATCGCCCTTTTCTTGATCCAAATTGCTAGCGGCGGTAGTAGTAGAGTTATCTCAAGGACTAGGATCGGTGTAGTTCTCAACGATACGGTTATCACTCGACGCATTGGCCCCTGCAGGCTTCGAAATGGTAGGGATGTCGTCAGTTTTTATAATGTCAGAAACCAGAATATGAATTCGTATTAGATCGTCGGTCTCAGAATTGAATTGTATCCTGTGAGATAGCTTCGCATGTTCTACGGACTACCGGTCGTAGTTGACAAAATGTCCGAAAAGGTCCCGTCAATAATGTGGCAGGTGAGTCTGCTCTCATGGATGACACCCAGATACTTTAGTTTAGCTGAGATCGCCCAATTTTATAATCTCATCTAAAAAATGATTCAAATCGTCTGGAAAGGCATGTATTTTAGCAAAATTTAAAAACTGTTAACCAAAATCGTTTGTTAACTTACAAATGTTGGAAAAATAAGATGACATTAGAAAAGTGGGCGACCTAAACTCAGGACATTTCCGTGCTTGACGGGTGCTTTAAAACCTTCCATTTTTCTGTTTCTGGTAACAGTATCACCTTTTTTATCTGGGATAACAGAGATGCCGTTTTCCTGACACCAGCCTTCAATGATTTGAACAGTCCTTTGCATTGTACTGCATGCTAGGTAACGAAACAACCAACCACTTCTACAACGCGGCTATCTTCTTAGGCAAAGTAATATAGGAGTCGAATCTATTTTCCGATAAAGGTGTCCATAATCGGGTGCGACAAGTGGGGCGACATATAAACGAAATCGCTATTTTTATGGATATTTTGGCAATTTTTGATGATGATAAATGATCACCAAAAACAACAAATGTTTGGTGGAATATTCAAATGGCGTCGAAGACAATAATTTTTTTGAGTGGCCTTGAGTATATTGCTTTTAATCACTAACGGACCCAATTGCACAATCAACAATTTATTGCAAAATTTACTTGTGTTGCCACTGTTATTTTTTTCACAAAATTGGCTTTGTTTTTTAAAAATATTTTGGATTTCGCTGCCTCCTTGGCCTCTTGTTTCCGCAAATCTTGGATCAGCCACTGCTTATGCTCCTTAAATGTTGAAAAAGGTAGATCTGGGCGCATGGCAGTGCCCAGCCAAGTTCGCGTAAATTGCTGTATCATCATTTCTTCAAACATTTTACCCCATATTTGACCCATCTAAAACTCTACTCTGGAATGAGCTACGAAACTCAAACTCGCACAGTCGTAGATCTTCATAGAGTTAACAACCCCTCCAAGTTTCATGGACTTCCATATAGAGGTAAAGTAGTCACGAAATTTCAATAAACGTTGAAATTGTCACTCACTCACTCATGTATAGATTAATTCTACTGTATTTTCAGACAAGCTACAAAGCTGAAATTTGGTAGACTGATAAAAATTATGACCAAACCCATGGAAAAAATAAAAACCTCCATAATTCTAATTTACTCCTATCCCCTATACATGTAAAGTTATGTAAAAGTAATATTACCCACTTTCAGAAACGCTTGAGAGCCGAGCTTGGGAAGGCGGATAAGAAATATGATAAAACTATAAATAAAATTAAAAAGCCCCAAAATTTTAGAGAGCTGAGCTTTAGAAGGCTTATAGGAACTATAATAAAACCATAGTTTGCAAAAGTTTTGAACAACCAAATCTTTAAAATAGGAGCAAAATCTTAACAAAAACATTTTATGTAAAAAAAAGCCAAGTACCTACGCGAAAATGTTATTTCGTAAAAAGAATTGAGATAAAAGTAAAGTCAAGTTCCCCAATACAAATTTCAAAATGAAAGGTTCTTACAAGTTTGGAAATGTTTTTCTAACATTGGCTATTACGGCTGCAAAGGACTCTCAGCACAGTGATTAATTGAACATAAAGAAGTTTGGCTGTAATAGCAGAGTTTAAAAAAACATTTGCAAACTAGTAAGAACCTTTCATTTTGAAATTTGTGTTAGAAAACTTGGCCTTATTTTTATCTCAATTCTTTTTACGAAATAACAATTTCGTGTACTTGGCTTTCTTTCAATGAAATATTTTTGTTAAGATATAACTATTCCGTGCTTGACGGGTGCTTTAATACGTTTACCAAAAACAAATCGAGAAGTCTGCTTTACTTTTTTTGTTCCACACTTTTAAATAAAATAACATTAAGTTATTCTTAAATACATAAGTTGCTGATGTTGTTGAATAGCATTTTTCAGTTACCTACGTTAACTAGAGTGTTTTACTACATTTTGCAATTTTAACAAATTATGCAAATGGTTTGAGCTGGTCTATAATTTCGCCCAGCAAGTCAGTAATTTCCGATCTAATTATAATAATTAGATGGTCATCATTATCCTATTTATTCGTCGCGTTAGCGTTTACAAGTTCGCACATTCATCATACTTTGTTGTAGTAGGCCAGTCATTAGAGCGAAAAAAAGTCCCCTAGCTTGCAAAAGGTGGTGTAGACGCAATTTTGAAATATACTGTTTACATTGGAGACCTAAACTTTTATTTCAATTTTTGACCTTGGGGGTGGGGCGGCTCCCTCCGCCATCTTGGATTTAGTGTGCAGTAAAATGGTTGGAGAAGCGCTTTTATATATATCATGTTTTTTTTAGGTTCTATTCACTTTTCAAAAAAATTAAGCATTTTACGAAAAAATGTTTAAATATCTTTTTTAGAGAACACAAAATATTCTTTAATCCATCATGTATTATCTAGTATTAAAGCTATTATTGATACTCCAGGGACGCCTTCATAGTGGGGTTTTTTTAATTTTTCCTTTCTTTTATTCAATTTGCTAAACCAAGCTTTTCCAAAAAGCTCATTTTACTCTACATTGTTGAAAATAAAATATTCTCTACAATTGTATGTCTCTAGTGGGTTTTCCTTAACGGGGAACACTCATGGAACATGTTTGATGGTTTTTTTTTAATTAGGAAAAAAAAAGAAATTGATATCAGATGTTTTACCAATTTTTTTTTTAAATCAAGCTTTATCTGGCAAAACGTTTTACCTTGTATTATAAAGAACTAAATTTTATTTCAAACGATGTGTATAGTTAATAACATTTAGATAACCAGGGGTGTCCAAAAACTAGGAAAAATCACCAAATATACGTATGTCCCTTGAGTGTTCCCCGTTAACAAAAACCCACTAGAAGCATATCGTGTTAAAGATAATTTTATTTTTAACAATATAAAGTAAAATGAGATATTTTCAAAAGCTTAGTTTTTGAGAAAATTGAATAAAACATATAAAAAATAAAAAAATTGCAATGAAAAAAATATTCTTAATATCCGTACTCCCCTGCAATATAATGGGTTCAACAACAATTTGAAATACACCTCCTAAAAGGAAATTTTGTTTCCTCTAAAAAAGATGTTTTAACATTTTTCCCTAAAATACTTAGTTTTTTTTAAACTGAATAAACCCTAAAAAAGCATTTTTTTTTTCGTGATCTTAAAACATAACTCCAGTTTAGGGATGCCAAATAAGTTCTAACCGTCGGCTTGACCTACATAAGTCATACAACGTTAAAAAGATAATTTAATTTTCTACAACAAGGTTGATTGATCATTTTATTTAAAATGATTACATTTGAGAAAATCACATAAAACTTATTAATTTCGGTTTATTTTGCATATCCTATGGAAATACATAGGAAACGTGTGACTGTTAACATTTCAGGGTTTGTATCTCAGCAAGGGTACTACGCAAATGACTCAGTGATAATTCATTTTATAGGCTATTAACGTTATTCTACGTTAAAGGCCACTCAAAAAATTAGTCCGAAATGGCGGCGAAATGTTTAGCCTTATAACTCAGAAACTGTTCGGCTGAGGAAAAAAACGCGTAAAAGGGCTTTTGTAGGAAATTTTACTATCTTCAACTTTTGTATGTATAAAAACTATTTTCGTGCACACTAAATTTAAGATGGCGGGAGAAGCCGGCCCCCCAAATGTCGAAAACTGAATATCTTTTTAGGACTCCAATGTGAACAACATACGTTAAAATTGCGACTACACCACCTTTTGCAAGCTAAAATTCTATAATGACTGGACTAATCATAAGTCTAGGTTTTAGGCAGACAGGAAAATCATTAAGCAGAGTATGTGTGGAAACTTTAGAGGTGGTAAGTTGACTTATTTACATTTTACTAGGCTCAGATGAGATGTGCCAGATAGAAATATAAATACATTTAAAAAAAAACGCAAGTGTGTTGTTATTTTAAATAACATTTTTTTTAAGAGAAATTGTAAATATCGGGAATTTGTTTAAACAAGAGAAAATTTTATTTTACAGTTTATTTTCAAGTTATAGTTTGGACATTGGCGGTTTGGAAAAAACTCATTAATCAAAAGTAAAATATATTTATAAACAAGTGAAGATATTATCCCAGGCAAATAAGGAAATCACCTAAAAAAAATAGATTTTATCTCAATCTTCGTATACTTGTTCCTAAGCATCTCCGCCGAAATTGTCCTTGAGCTTCGCTAGATATAAGGACCCAAATGTCCTAAAAATCAGTTTTTGCGATTTTCTCGAAAACTACGAACTTTTTCAAAATAATCAAGTGGAAAAAAATACGAAAAATCAATCGGTCTGAACTATCAAATTAAGTAACAACCCTAAACTATATTTTTATAAGATATATTAAAAATAAATGGTTTTAAATAAATAATAACCGGACCGCCAATGGGACTTGGAAAAAATATTTTTATACATTTAAGCACTGTACAAAAAAAAAGCGTATATAATAAAAATTCGACTTCTCGGTAGAAACATATACATCCGTATATGGGTAAAAGCAGCTTTAAAATATACGCAAATCTGCACGCTTTTATTATATTTAAAATTCCAGCCTAAAGTTGTTTTACTTTATAGAAACAAAAACAAAATTTAAGTGCATAGTGTTTTGTACAAGTGGGGATCAAGCTTAATATTATTAAGTATTAAAAACTTCATAACAAGTCACCTACACGATGACAAAAAAATTAAATAAAAATTATAATATTTTAAAAATATATTTTTTTAAATATTAGGTCTGTTCTTAATTTTACAGACCAAATTAATTTGCGTATTTTTCTGTCTTTACTAATTTTAGTTTTCAAGAAAATTGGTAAAAACTAATTTTTACGAACTTTTGGCGGAGAATATATGGGGAGTGGAGTAGTGGGCATGGTCTGCACCCAGAGGTGAGGCCTAGAAATATTCTGAATGTATAATGTGCATTCTTCAATGAACCCTTAAGTTCAGGGTATTTTCATTTTTCAATCAAATCATTTCCTTGGTAAAAATATCAATGTTTTTACAATTTAACTGCTAATATCTTAAAAACTGCTACATCAAATTAAAAAAAAAACATGAGAAAACACCAGGGTAGCTATTCTGGATCTTGAAAGATGTGACCATCACACGCTTGGACCAATAGCAAACTCTGAGTGGTCGCGTGTTGTGCGAAATTACTTGTCTCGACCAATGGCATAGTCGGCCGCTCTTCAGAGTTAGTGAATTTTACGCGTTTGAAGTGAAATCTGTTCTCCTGCCCCGTGCCGACTGAACGCTTCTCGGTCGGATCGTAGGAGAAGCTTGCGCAATGTGGGTCTTTTCGCATAGCACGTGACGGCTCGGAGCTAATTTAACGCTTGCCATTGGCCAAAGCATATAATGGGAACTATCACATCGTTCAAGAGAGGTAGATTTTAACTTGTCATCCTGTATATCTAATGTATTAAAAACTAAAACTGATAGATAAAATTTATGTTAAAACAGTTGATTTTCTTTATTACAAAAATTATAAAAAAGCAATTTATAGCAAAACCAAATTTAAAAAAAAAACGACTTTGTTAAAAGGCAAGGTATTTTAAAATGTAGTCCTTACACTTCTCCTAAAAATCAATAAAAACAAAGTCAAATTCTTTATATCTATAAATAATTAACTAGCAATAATTTTTTGAGACTAATACTTAATACTTTGTAAAATCTACTAATACTTGCCGCATACGTATTCATCACCGTCAAGTTTGATTTTAGTTATTGATCATTCACCATCAATGGATCAACGAAATATGACCTATTGTTAAACAAAAACTAACAACATTTTACTATTCTTGTTTTCTTAGTCAACATGACTTCCTATACAGAGAATTCATGTTCGAAGTTCGTGAGGTCTCAGTGGTTGATGATAGGCCGAGATACAGCGCCAAATATATAATTTGACTGCCGAAGAGACAGCGATTCCACAAGAATAGTAAATCATAACAGAAACATTACATGTAAAAAGAAGCCAAGTACGAGAAAATGGTATTCCGTTAAAAGAATTAAAATAAAAGTAAAGCCAAGTTCTCCAATACAAATTTCAAAATGAAAGGTATAGTAAGACTAGTTTGTAAATGTTTTTTTAAACGTTGCCATTACAAACAAATTTCTTTATGTTCAATTTAGCAATGTGCGTACGAGTCATTTGCAGCCGTAAGAGCCAAGTTTAGAAAAACACCGAACCAAACTAGTAAAAACCTTTCTTTTTTGAATTTGTATTGGTGAAATTTACGGAATGCCATTTTCGCGTACTTGACTTCTTTTTACATGAAGTGTTTTGTTATGATTTCAATCCTTATTTTAAAGGATTTGGTTAGTATTCAAATCTTAAAGTAGTAAAATATGCGTAATATTGTTCAAAACTTTTGCAATGCCTTATTTAAAATTTTGAGGGTTTTTAATTTTTTCTCATGGTTTGATCATAGTTCCTATCAGGCTTCCAAAGCTCAGCTTTCTAGCGTTTCTGGAATTGGGCAATGTTGCTTTTACTTGACATTTATAGGGGAGGGCAATAAATTAAAATGTTTGTGTTTTTAATTTTTTTTTTTTAAATTATAGTTTCTATCAGTCTTCCAAACCTTAGCTCCCTAGCTTTTCTGAAAGGGGGCAATGTTACTTTTACATAACTTTACATTTATGGGGGACGGAACTAAGTTAAAATATTGGGGTTTTTTTATTTTTTTCTATAGTTTTATCATAGGAACTCGGCCTTCCAAAGCCCAGCTCTCTAGAATTTCTGGAAGTGAACAATATTACTTTTAAATAATTTTACTTTCATAGGGCAGGGAAGTAAATTAAAATTTTGGGTTTTTAAATGTTTTCCTATAGTTTTGTCATGGTTCCTATCACTCTGCTAAAGCTCACCTCTTTAGCGTTTCTGGAAGTGTGCAATGTTAGTTTTATATAATTTTGCATGTACAGGGGAGGGGAGTAAATTAGAATTTTGAGGTTTTTTGATTATCTCCAAAGGTTTGGTTATAATTTCTATCAGTCGGCCAAATTTCAGCTTTATAGCATGTCTGGAAGTATAGTGGAATATAATGATCTATATATGAGTGAGCGGCAAATTCGACGATTTTCGAAATTTCGTAACTTTTACTACTTTATGGAAGTCCATGAAACTTGGAGTAGTTGTTAAATTTGTGAAAATCTACGATCGTGCAAAGTAGTTTAGTAGCTCAGTCCAAAGCAGATGTTTAGTTAGGTCGAATATGGGCTGAAATGTTTCAAGAAAAGATGGTACAGCAGTTGGCGCGGACTTGGCGAAGCACTTTCGTTCCCCCAGATTCAATAAGCAAAACTAGGCTGCGTTTGTTAATGTTTACTAGTTTTCACACGAACATTTTTGGTTCTTGTTTGTGTTGGAGGGAAACAAGAAAGGGTCCTAAACTATCATATTTTTTATTTTTTTAAACCATAGCTCTCTGTCCTCCTTTGAGAGGTCCATTTTAACCTAACCTTAATCAAATTTTAACCTGAGCTTGTCATTTCTTTAACGCCTTATTTTTCCCCTCAATCTTGCTCAGTAAACCCAGTTAGGTTACAGATATTTATACAGTGAATATCGGTTATAACGACATTGACAGGACCGCCTGATTACGCGCGTTATAACCGAGCGTTATTATAGAGAAAAAAGGTAACAAAATGGGTTATATAATAGAACTTGGTCGGAACCTTAATATGTCACCGCTATAACCGATATCGTTATAAGCGATATTCACTGTATTTGTAGTATTATTAAAATTCTTTATTATTATACGACAAACCCGCCCCTATTTCTCGATATCGAATAGGGACCATTATTAAATTAAGTAAAGCTTAAGAGGGGAAACGTGGTATAGCCTTGCCTTACACACTGGCTTTCCCGATGCAGTAGGAGGGTAACAAATTCAAAATTTTTGCGTTACCTAAATTATCATTTATGTTCCCTTATCAGGTCATATGTATTTGTGTATTTACAAGTTATTTTTTGTTCCGTGTGTTTTTAAATCATAAAATTTGACGTTGTATCTGGGACTACAAAGTTGCTCAATTTTTTATTTCAACACAGTGCCTTGTTTATGAACCTATTTGACGATATCTCATTTACAACCATAAAATAACTTGATCTGTCGATATTTCCCACAATTTTTTATGCACGAAAATCACGAAAATTGTTGAGAAATGTGCGTTTTTGTTGCTATGTTCATTTGTGATTGCTTAAACCCTATTGCAGCACGCATTTTTTTATTGCTGGACACGACAACATAATTTATCTATATTGGCAATTGGCACAAAGTAAGTCAGTAGGTACCTCTGTAGTTTTGAAAATCAAATATTTATAGATGGCGTCGAAGATTTAGAAAATAGATAAAGTAGGAGGCACCTATAACATGGGTTTGTGGTTCACCGTGAAAACTGAGATTTTTCATTGCTGTATAATTGAGAAGAGGGTGAGAAACCCTTTACCCTAACCCTATCAAAATATCGACATTTTCGATAAACTTCCGAATAACCGGACCATATCGAACAAGCTGCTTGGTATCATATTAAACGCATGAAAAAGACACAATTTACATAGGTTGTGTAACAATTAATATTTAAGTAGTTTCTTGTTGGAGAAATATGAACGATAGCGCCACCCCTTTTGATAAAATATGTTTCATATATTTTTCTTTAATTTTTTAATATAAAAAATTATTTATTACGATATGTTTAGTTACTTATATTCCATTCGTACAAAAAGTCTTCTTTGAACCATGTGCGTGAAGAACATTTTTGCGCTCAGCCTCCTTGATGTCTCTGCAAGTTCGTGCATCAATAGTAGGCCTCGGCAAAAATGTTATTCTTTACGCCGCCCTTGGTACTAAAATAACTATAATTTGGTTATTTTTTACCATGGGTCACAAAATCATCTAATCCGTGACTCCTATTTTATGGCTATTAATGTTGTAATGCCACATAGGTGTACAACATCATATAAATTTAGCCAAATTACCTTACGGTGAACTGCACATGTGGGTCCGTTAAAATCTGGAACGTGTTCACTACGAATTTCGGAGCGATTAATATGATTTGCTATGCCGAATTCATTTTGGGAAATCTTGGCTCTTACATCGTCATTAGGAAGAATAAGCACTTCCTTTATGTCATGCCGTTTTGCGGCCGAAAACATATTAAAAACTCAATTGTTATTTACGGGTCTTACGCATGCCTAGTCAACAGTGGCGCACCCAGGAATGTGTCTTGGGGGGGGGGGCGACAGCTACGAAGGGCGCCCTCAGAAAACTTGCGACCAAAAAAAAAAAAAAAAGGTCATTATGTCTTTTCGCAACTACGCCACTGCTTGGGGTTGGGGGGGGCGAAGCCTCCTGATGTCAAATTTTAAGGTATTTTTCATGTTTTATCATCAAATATGTACAAAATATATTAAAAAATCTAAGGCTTGGGGGGGGGCCCAGCCCCCCCTTGGTGCGCCCATGCTAGTCAAATATATATATATTATACTACACAGCAAGTTTTACTGCCCACATGACAATAAAACTCTACGAGTTAAGTTTATAAATTTGATGCTTTTGTTGGAAACTTAGCGAAACTATAAGGTTTTTACTTTCTCCAACATCGATCACAGGGATACGAATCATCCTGCTGCAGACATAGTGGTTCATGTCAATCCACGACCGGCTTCGGCCTTATTGGGCCCTAATAAACTGGATGCAGGCGATAGATTCGTGTACAGTATAAGCTATGTGAAACCAACGAAAACTAGTATGTGAGAAAATACTTCTATCGGCATTGAATTATACCGATGATTTAAGGCTTTCGTTGCGAAGTTATAAAAATTATGCAGTTTTTTTTTCTCCAACATCGCTCCAAGGTTTACGAATCATCCTAGTTTGGAACATGTTCCGAAAAACTACAATCGCAGTGATTCATGCCAATCCATGACCGGTTTTGGCCTTATCCGGTCTTCCTCAGGTGGGTACAGGCGATAAGCTGTAAAACCAATAGTAACAACTTCTCCGAATGAATACTCACCTACCGGCATTGAAGTATACCGATGATTTGATGCATTGGTTGGGACCTAATGAAGCTATGTAATTTTCACTTTCCCCAACGTCGACCACAAGGATACGAATCATCCTGGTTTAGAACACGTTTTGACAAACTATAGTCACAGTGGTCAGGTGTCAATCCACGACCGGTTTCGGCTTTATTCGGCCGTCTTCAGATGGATGCAGGCTAGAGCATAAGCTGTGCAAAGTCAACAGAAACACCTTCTTCTCCAAAATGCACCTACCGGCATTGAATTATATCGATGATTTAATGCATTGGTTGGAAACCTAATGAAGCTATGTAGTTTTTACTTTCCCCAACGTCGATCACAAGGATTACGAATCATCCTGGTTTGGAACATGTTCTGACAAACTACAGTCACATCCATGTCAATCGACCACCGGTTTCAGCTTTATTCGGCCTTACTCAGGTGGTTGCAGGCTACAGCTCCTTGTATTCGTGGCCGGTTTCGGCAGTATAAGGCCCGCCGCAGATGACTACATGTGATTGCTCCGAGTAGAAAGTTGGCTGAGGAAAACAAACAAAAACAACTACTCCGAGGGAAAATACCCCTACCAGCATTATACTGATTATTTAGTCATTTGTTGGAAACACTTTCTCCAACGTTGACCACGAGGATACGATCCTTGTTTGGAGCACGTCCTGACAAGCAGCAAGCACAGTGATACATGCGAATCTACGGCCTGTTTCGGTCTTATTGATCTCTGTTCAGGTGGATACAGGTGATAGCTTCGTGTAGAGCTAAGCTGTGTGAAACCAACGAAAACAAATAGTCCAATGAATAATACTCTCACTAGCCTTTAATTATACCGATTGGCTGATCCTTTCAATGGAAAGTGAAACTATACTTTGGGGTTTTCACTAATTTCAATGTCAATCATCATGGTACAAATTATTTTGATTTGGGAGACCTCCTGAAAACCTACAGGCATAGAGATCCATGTTAATCCAAGACCGGTTTCGGCTTTATTAAACCCACCTCTGGTCGATGCAGGAGATAACCCACCTCTGGTCGATGCAGGAGTATGTGAAACTAACAACATAGACTTCTACAAGGAAAAGTATTCCTACTGGCATTAAACTATATCGATTGAAACTTTTTTAAAGTATGTAGTTTTCAGTTTCTCCAGCGTCAATGATAAGGATACAAGTCATCTTTGCTTGAATCATTTCCTGACATGCCGCAGGAAGAGGGATCCAAGATCGGTTTCAGCATTCGCCTTCGTCAGGTAAAATTGTTGTAAGATAAGGAAAAAGCGAGGCTAAACTTAAAATATGACTACCTAGTATTTTCGATTGGAACCATAGGAGCCAAGTTTGTAGTCACATATTTTATTACGAAGAGGCTGCCAGGCACTAAGTGCTTCTCGGAACCGATAACAGAAACCAATAGCGTGCCATAGCGCAGCAATCGTCCCTTTTGTCTTTTCGCGAATCAGGCCACACATGACGTGTCGCGACAATTACAATGGTCGCAAGCAGTGGTTTTTTATGAAGTTCTTCGGAATCGATAAATAATAGGTACGGATTACGGTCCTTGAGCAACAAATAAAGTGCAATTATATTTAGCTTGTAATTTAAAAGAAATAATAATGCCGATTATTATATTTGTGGCGTTGCATAATTTTTAATGAGAAATACTCAACGCTCCTTTAACAATTGCTAAAAGTTAAAATTAGCTGGTGCATCCTTGAAGGAGGGTAAATTAAAAAGGCCATAATTTTGTGATAGCGAAGTAGTGCTTTTACTGGAGCAACTCACTTAAAAAAAAAGGTCAGCAAAAGACGACGTTTTAAAAAATCACAACTGTTACCGCAACTGCTATAATTTACGGTTTGACATTATGAAAAGCCCCTGGACATTTAACGACAGATATAAAATCGATTATTAACGACTATCCGATCTCAAAGACGCAGACGGTGAAGATTTCTTTTTCAATGCGTACACCACGCACGAACTGAAAATGTAACGCCACACCTTAAACCCTAGATGAACTAAATACTGAATTGATCATTTTGGGAGGATATTAAAAATGGATCAGCTGATGCGAAGACTTATCGTGGATGACAAACAAAAGATTGTTTACATTAAAACGCATGTAGTTAAAGCAGATTTTTTAATATGTTTTTCTAAAAATGCCGATTTTTTGGCCGTTGTTATTTGCTTAAATAAGAAAGATAGAGGCAAAGTTCGATTTGTTTTATTTTCCGCTGTTTTGCAAGACCAAGAGAAAATTTGCGGGTGCTTTTAATGGAGAGGCGAAAAAGTTCGGTTCAATCCTTTAAAAAAGGGAGATTCTCATCTTAAATATGCCTGAATAAGTCAAATTTTTTTCAGATAAATGAAATGTAATTAGAAGCAAGATTGACTTAAAATGTAGGCAATTATGCTTTTATTGGTTAATTTGCTTATAATAATCACTTATCTAACTGCTTCATAAAACTACGTTTAATAGATTACCAAAAAAATAAAAATAATCACTGGACATAAGAACTAAAGTCACATGAGAAATTTAATAGAAAATTATTTGCATAAACAAGAAGAGCAAAGTGGCTTTCGTGCAGGCAGATCTTGAAGTAATAATGTTTTTTGTATTAATAAAGTAATTGACAAAAGGAGTGCCAGAAATATAAGGACTTGTGTTACCTCTGTGCGATAAGCGATAAAAGTACTATACAAATGGTCAAAATCTAAAACTAAAATTGGAAATCGACAGTGATGTTGTATTTCTTCAACTCTTTTCTAAAATATATATCGCAGTAGGTCTGAAAAACTGGAAACGTAAAGTACACGGCATGGGAATGCAACCTAACGACGAAACGAATCAAATGAGTTGGAACTAGATGATGAACAAACAATATCTCCATGCAATGAGTATGTATACTTGGGTATCACATTTGATAAGACAGGAACAGACTGTATAGTTCTGGAAAAAAGAATAGTAAAATCTAAAAGGTTTATTGAATGTCTTAACAGTATTTTATGGAGCAGAGAGACAAAAAAGGCTGTAAAATTGAACATACATGAGGCAATGATACAAAGCGTGCTATTGTATGGATTAAAAACTTTTTCGCGTAACGGAAAAATACAAAACAAAAATGGAATGTCTCGAAATGGATGCAATAAGAAGATTAATGTGAATACTTAGAACAGATATAAGAAATGAAACCATAAAAAAATATAAATCGAGGGAAGCAAAACGGATGACGTCACTAAAAAACAACTAATATGAACATACGAACGACGAAAGATTACCAAAGCAGGTCCTAGAATGGCAATTAATAGAACGCAGAAAAAGAGGACGTTCTAAACTGGAAGGACAACAGAAACCTAAAGTTCAATGAGTTAATAAAACCTGACAGAAGATGATTGTCAGGATCAAAGGAGGTGGAGAATAATAGGCGTCAGACAACGTTGCAAAACGTTTTAAACCGACATAGTAGAATCACGTGACCCAAAATGGTCAATGGAAAAAGATATGTAGAGTAGACAAGTCTTTAGATAAAAATTTAGCAGCCAATGAGCAATATTTTTTGACACCATTTTTCACTTCTTTCTTTTCCAAACTTTTAAGCATTAGGGGATGGTCAAGCAAAGACTTTTCATTAAAATTTATTTAAAATTTTTAAGACTTTTATGGTATAGGAGCAATGAACATTTCGAAAGTCAAACTAGGGTGAAATTTGACCGAGTCTCTATTCGCCAAACATTTATATTATTGTATACGTGACTAGAGTACACACGATTCTCTGTCTTAAATGATGATTTACATAAGGATCCTGGATAGCCTCTGTGCGGGCAATAAAAACGACATAAATTGACTTTGATTCTTGGACGACAGTACAAAGAATATTATTGCCTCATATTTTAGGGTTGATGTCTTAACCCACGATGACACAGAAGATAAATTTAGTACTTTTAGGGCCGATCTCATCGACTATTTTTCGTGCTCATCACCAAAGGTTCCTTAAGTTTTGGTAAAATTATTTAACCTAGTAGTACTTGTCAGGGATATCGACCCATACGCATAAGATACGTTACCGTAATACGTAACACCAATAAAATAAATAATATGAGACTACCTACTAAACTTGCTTTAACTTATCCTGATGAGCTGGGTATTGAGCTGCTACATATAACCATTTAAATAAATGGTTTTTATATCTTTGATAATAACATCTTTTTCAAAACAAATTAATTTACTGTATATCTGCGTGCATGATACAATAAGAAGCCCGAAATAATTGCTGGTCCTGAGTATGATACAAATAACTTAGTATTGTTGATAAAATGACTCAAATTCATCACCTACGCGCACCGCAGCACGATCAAACCAAAGTCGTATTTTGGGAATTAACATTGTATAGTTGCAATTATTATAAGTAATGAATTTTTGTTTTCTTGTCGATCATTTACACTGACCATATTTAATATATTCTGTTTCTAAAAAGCCTTCCGCAATTTTTTATTTAATAGCGCCTAACGACGCAACCCCTTAAATATACAATATATTGCAAAACCAAGGACAAATGGAGATTAATCAGTTTTTGGCAAACCATACGCTCATAGTTTATTAAAGTTTTCTAGAGATGGAGCTGTTTATACATAATAGGTATGCTTAATAGGTTTTTCAAGGGATTTACGGAGCCGGAAACTTGCCTGTCTGAAAAATAAGAGGCAGAAATTAACCACAATATTACCACTAGCGCAAATTAAAGGACTGCATTATAGTAGTACCTAATTGCTGCCTGTATTGGAACAAAAAACTGCTGAAATCCAAGCTACTAAGCTGCGTAAACTAACATACGGTGCAGATGTAGCTGGCAATATAAAAACTCAAAAAATAGCTGAGTAATATGGACCGCATGAGTGACGGAACACTAACTTTCCAAACGTATTGCTGACGATATAAGAAAAATAAGGCAAACTAACAAATATTTGAATAAATGGTTATTGTTGGCAATGATTTTTAAAATTGGAAATTAACAAAAATAAGAAAGTTTCGTTTCCGAGTCTTCAAGAGAGAAAACATCATAGAGCGATGACAATAAAGTATCTCTACCAGTGGCGTATATAGAAAAAAGTTTCGGCGGGGGGCCGAGACAGTTTTGGGGGGGCCCGAGACCTGATGAGACCGTATTTTATGCTATTTTATGTTTGTATTCATAAAATATGTGGAAAATATCTAAAAAAATCTTAGCTTCGGGGCCCCCCCCCCAGGCCCCCCCCTGTATATACGCCACTGATCTCTACCATTAATGTATTAGGAAAAGACCCGGAACCACGGCAAAAATTTATTAATTAAAACAACTCGCTTTGACCTCAAAATGGGCCAATAAGTTAGAAAAAATAGAAATATTTTTTGAAAAGTCTATGAAAATGCTGTACGACACGCAACATGCGTATGTATATTATTCATACATTGTAAATTCCCAACTTATTAAATCAAGCAATTAAATTGAGTATACTTGTGAATAGACACATATTCATACTCATAAAAATAAACATTAATAACATTTTTGAGGTTATGTTCTTAAATACGGAAGCCGAAGTTTAAAAATATTTGATTTTGAATTTGGGGACTCACCGAGAATTTTTACATCATCTTAATAGATGTAAAACCGGTAGATATAAATTTACTTTTATGCTCTTTTTCTATCAATAATTAGGTCCTGTCGTTTAATGCCAACAATGCCATTAGACAAAGAAAAAGTTATTATATTTTTGTAAATTAATGTTTTGTTTGAATACAAAAACTGAAAAATGTATTATGCTTTGTGTATTTTTTAATTAAAAAGTTAAAGATGTTACTTTAAATCACATACCGTTGGTAAAAAAAACTACAAAATAATACGGAAACAAACCCAATTTTTAACAAATGGAAATAAAAATTTGAAATATTTATTTAGGTGGGCTTGTATGTATGTATACAAACTTTTATAGGTTTTTATGCGCCCTACATTTACATCTTAGTATGCTTTCATCCCCTGATAGAGGTTATACTAAATTAAAAATTATAAATTGTATTTTACACGCGCGTACGGAAAAAACTCATTATTCTGCCCAGTTTTTAATAAGTTTTCTGTGTCTGTCTTTTACACAGACGGAAAGTAAAATCAAGCAAATAAATTTAAAACATATATTTATTTGGTTTTATATCTGCAAGTTTTGGCGTTCTTATCAGGGTCGCGCCCGAGGCAA
Source organism: Aspidapion aeneum (assembly GCA_963576565.1). Taxonomy (NCBI): domain Eukaryota; kingdom Metazoa; phylum Arthropoda; class Insecta; order Coleoptera; family Brentidae; genus Aspidapion; species Aspidapion aeneum. The sequence goes on from OY755043.1 coordinate 108,707,481, forward strand.
GCGTCAAAAATCAAAATGGTTAAAGTTAGTTACCACAAAGTTTTAAATTTGATACTTATTGGTTAAAAAATGAGAAAATCCGTTATTTTGTTTCCGCCATTTAGTTTTTAGATTTTAGTTGGAAATTTTAATAACTGACCAAGCACCCCGAAGTTTTAAGTTTGGGGCAAAAGAGTTTAATAATAAAAAAATCCTTCATTTTGGATCCGCCATTTTTTCTTTTAGCTTAAGCGCGCGTAATGATAGCGACCTAAAATGCTATCGTTTTATTAAAGCCTTCTGATCGAGAATAGTTTTGTCTTTTTCTTTCGCATTGGTTTAATAGAAGGAATGGCAAAATAAGAGGCTCGAAGCACGTGCCAAAGCAAGCACCGCTTTTTATGTATCCATATTTGGACTTCTGTTAGCAACATAGCAAGGATTTCTAACAAAGAAGAGAAAAATTGGATAATTTTGGGATTTTTAAAAAGAAAGGAAATTGAATTGTCTATGGATCAAACAAAGATTGTGTCAAGCTACGTTTACATTTGGAGAGTTTACTGGCGGAAAGTACTGGCAGCCACTAAACTAGCCGGCCCGTCCACTCTTGGAAAGTACTTGCGAGAGTAGCAAGTGATTTTCTTGTAGTTTACACATAGCAAGTTTAGTGGCTGCCAATACTTTCCGCCAGTAAACTCTCCAAATGTAAACGTAGCTTCAGACTTCTTTACTGCAGAAGTACGTTTTTTAAAACTAATTGTTTCTCTTGAGTACTTTAAAATTTTATAAGAATGCAAGATTATTCAATAAACAGTAACTACTAACTACTCGTAAGATTTTTAAATTAAACAAGATGTTGAGGTTAAAATGTAAAATTAAAAAAACCTGACATACAGTTATGCATTTATTTGCAAAAGTTTTGATTTAGCAATTTTAATTTTAACCTGACATGCACGAACTATCCGGTCGGGTGGATTTACAAGAAAAATGTGTAGTACAGGTACATATAAAAAAGTATTTAAATTATATTTATATTTCTCATTGCAATCGTGGGTATCGTTATTCTGACTACACATTAGAGATCTGTCGCACCGTTATGTTTCATATTTGTAGCATACGTGCTTATTTACGAAGATTGCAGCACTGGTTGGTCATACTACTATGGTAAATAGAAAATACGTTGATGGGTAAAACCAAATACGTTATTTTTACATTTAATATAAGAAAGTTGATGTCAAATTTTGACATATAGAATGATATTTGAGAACATCTATCATAAGGGTTAAAAGGCTTTTGACAAACTATAAAACTTTAACTTCTTTATATTATCAATAATAAAGGCGATAACCGGGGGTTAAGCCCACAAAATTTTATACTCATTCGAGTTTAATTGACCATTTTTGTTGAAAATGTGATTCAGAAATAATATTTGAGAACCGCAATTATCTAGCTCCTATGGTTCGTAAGATATGATTTTTAAAGATTTTTTTATGTCTTAAAAACTGTGACTGACAAATTTTTACATTGTAAAAAATATTTTTGAAATTGTAATCTAACTCATAGCTGCCTTGGTTCTAAAACTCCTCTACTACCCGCTTGCAGCCCCCCACTTCCACCAAAATTTAATGGCCTTATCCACGCGTACTGCGAAATTTCTGTGCCAAATTTGGCTAAAATTGGTTTTTGAGTTATCTTGTCCCAGACGGACAGAGAGACAGATATACTCTAAATAAAGGGTGCCAGCGCCTTTCCTTAAAACCTTTACTTTTAATGTTTGGTCACTAGTACGTTCCCATTACCCTTATAACCCCTTAGACCTCCTAAATGGGACTCCACAATTGGTTGTGGCAACCTATGTATTAAACTCACTATAAAACCATAAGAAATAAACCCTAGCTTCGCCCTCTGGCGGTTCCACTAGAACCTTTTAGAGCCTAAAGCTATTATGCCAGGTTCTAAAAGCAACTCAGAAACGTCCTCTATCCTATTATAAAACTAGATTTGGTAATTTGGTATCCTGGCGATTCCGGTGAATATCATAATACCTTTAGAGTAAAGAATTTTTCCTATAAAAGCTTTAGCGATATTTTAGATTCACAATAGATAGTTTAAGTTGTGCTACGTATTTTTACGTAAGCATGAGATTTGACAGTTACGCAAGCGCACCTCGTCACACCGTCGTCAAGGTCACGTTAGGAGCTTACGTATTTACGTTAGCTTACGGCAGTCTGCGGGCACCTTAACGTTACCAAAGAATAGAATTGGTTGATTGACCGATCGAAAAATGAGGCCTAGACGATAATTTCCGCCTCGAGTACAAACGATTCTATGCAAATATATTCCTACTGTAGTTGAAAAGACAAAAACAAAATTGTAACATCAAAAAACCACAGTGCCGAATTCCATATTCTCTGCTATTAGTAGACTTGTTATGGTAACGTAAAAACATTCAACTTAAACTCAAATTTGGAACAAAACGTAGAGCGCTTAACGTGCAGTTTTACGTAAAAATACGTAGCACAACTTAAACTATCTAATGGCTATATAAAATACTTAGGTCACAAAATGGCCAAAAATGTCAGAGTCCCAAAATTATTTTATAACATAAAATATACCTATGTCGTTTTGTTGATCATCAAATTGCCTGCCAGACTTATTTTTCTGATAAAATCGTATCTGAAAAGCTCTTAAAACAAGCGCGCCAGCTCAAAAATGTTTTTTAATTGTTTTTTGAGAACAAAATATTAAATATTTCAAATAAAAAAAATTATTTACACTATTTACCATTAAAAAAGTCTGTTTGGTTTACATTAATCAAAATTAAAGTAAAATTATTTAACAACAACAACAAAGATGAAAATTTGAACTTCAGTAAACACAAGCTCAGCAGTACTTTGGGTGCGGAAAAACGTGAGTCTAGTGGCGCTGCTGTGATCTGACTTCGAAAGCTCGGGCGTCCAAACAGGTAAACCCTGGCGAATGTAAGTCAAACTTGTCAAGAAACGACGCGCCTGCCTCTATTTCAGTGATGCAAAGAGCGCAGTCCCAAAAAAAACAGTTCTGCCAACAGAAGCGGGACCAAAACATCATAATGTCATAGCAATCCATCCAGCATTTATAATCGTGGGTAATATCACAAGTGCATCTAATTTATCCAAAAAAATTTGGAACAACAAGTTGACAAGACAACAAAAGACGAGCATTATTAAAAAGCCGAGTCGCAGACGAGGCTTTTTATACGCGAGTGTTTTGTTTCAAACAAATTACTTAAAAACGAGTTTTTTGAATTTTTTTAAAGGATGAATTAGATGCACGAATGATATTTGGTAAGATTATTTCATGACTAAACAAAAAACCTCATTTAACAAAAACATAAAAATTTGTTCAATTAAATATAGCAACGAACAATGTAACTTATTGGGTACTATTACTTAGGTTACAATTTACGTAAAAGTTGCAATTGTTCTTTGATATATTGTTGTTACATCATTTTCGGAACAGATTGCGCCAGTTACAGTTGCGGTGGCCTTTTGGTTATGATGCCCCTGCGAAGAAGATGCTTAAAGCCCCTTATTGCTTCCATTTCTTAACGCATCAATAATTCTTGAATGATGGTTACTGTCCATTTGTAAATAGGGTTTTATGGAGCCAGCTCGATTGTGTCCAGTTATTTTTATCAGCTGTTGTTCCTCGATCCCCGCTGTTGCTAAATTGCTGACAGCTGTGGCTCAGTGAGTGGTTTGTAATTTTCTTATTTGTTGTGTTTAAGCCAGTTTTATCACAAAGTAATATCTACTTTGTGGCTTTATATACCGCTCCTTTCGTCTATTTCGACAGCTCGTTTCTTCCCACAGGTACATTTTTAAACCATCCTATGCTTTAAGGAGTGTTCCTTTTTGGATTAGGTGTCAAAAACAGTCTATCGGTCTTGATATTATTTAAACCTTTGGACAGGAGGACATACTTCAGGCGTGCCGGGCAAAGTTCAGGGCGTTTAGTCTTCGGAACCAACCATTTGCTGTCGCACATTTTTTTGGCACCTCCTTGAGCGGTTTTGCTGAACACTGGGTTATATTCTATTCTTCCTGCAACAATCATTACTATCAATTGTCAAAATGAAACTTTTCCACCATTTTTTATAAAAAGAAAAAATATAGGTATCAAAAAAGAATTTTAAAGTAAGAAAATCACACATACCTGTTCTTATTCCATCATTATCTGCCTCCGCTTTAACATAGTGCACCAAACAATTTGAGGCTTCGCCACCTCTCCACGCCAGTTCCACTGCCGCTATAATGTAAAACTTGTGCTGTAGCCCACTGGGTGTATTTTAATCCCACGAAGACACCATTTTGTAGTACTCATCGAGCGTTAGTGATGTGGAACTTGTTTTCCTTTTATCTTCCTGCTTCCGAAGAGTTCTTCTTTTCGCACTTCTAGCATCACGAGAGGTCTTGAATTCAATATCTTTAAATGGATCAAAAACAATGTTGTAGTTGATAAAAAAGGTTTCTTGTAGCTTTCTGGCCACGATGTTCCACATTATTTTTACGCAATCCTCTTTGTACTCTTTGCCATTAACTTTTCATATATTCCATGCCCATACCATAACTCAAAGCTACTACTGGGGTATTTCTATCAATTAGATACTTTGTCTCTGAACAAAAGTTCATGAACTGCTTCCAATGCTGCTATGTGTCTTAACTGTGTTGCTGGGGATGCTTTTTTCTACTTCTTCGCTGATTTCTTTGTCTTGAACATGCCCAATACGCTCTATCTTGCTGCACAAAAACACGTTTTGAAAAAATTACCTCAAAATGAAAGCGTTGTTAGGATGCTAAGCTATTGTTTTTCCAAAGTCATTCACCGATAACGACTAAATTTCAACAGTTTTTTATTTTGACTGGACCTATCAAACATTTTATCGAATAAACTTCGGACAGGAGCTGTCAAGCAATTTATCCACTTAAAAATATTTTTTGACGTTGAAAGCCGTCTTTTTGATTGGTTCAAGTTGACAGGTGGGAAATAATTAAACAAAATACAATACTTTTTAAAACAAATATTTTAAAGAATTTTATGCCTGAAAAAAAGGCAGACAGTTTGTAAATTATTATGATTAAAGCTATACTCGAACGGAAAATGGTAGTAAGTGTAAACAAATAATAAATGAAAAGTGTATAATAAAGACTATGGTTTATTCATAAATATCGTGTTTGGTAAATTGTTTGGTTTATGAGCGCCTATATGCAAGTACCTGAAAGAAGTACTAAAAAGCAGAAAAAAACAATACAATAAAGTGAATGAAGTCATAAAATGCATTTGCCTTATAGTGCAGGCGCTAGAATTAGTTGAGTATGCAAAATATGAGGACTGCAGTTGGACTCGATTCTATCTAAGAAAGGGTCACAGATTATCGGTCCGGATGTTGCCGGCCCACTTTTTGGTCTAATTTTTTTTAGCCTTCCTCCTTTTATAGTTGTGTTTGAATTTCTCAAAATTTAACTTAAGTTGATGCCCTAAGGCCACAATGACACACAAATGCATCAAAATTTAAGCCAGTTATGCGTTGCGCCGGCGGCAGCCGGCCTACACATTTTCGTTTGAACACGAATACAAACACATACATTACACCGGGTATTACATTCTAGTTGGTATTCAAGTGTTTGTTAAATTTCTTTTGGAGTTTATTCATACTTCATGATAAAATGTTTAATTATTAAAAATAAAAAAAATTATTTTATTTTTTAAGCAAAATTTGTGTGCACGTGCAAATGGGAGAAACCGCCACGCCACTGTGAATCGTGCGGGTCATAGATAAAAATTATTCATTTTTTTTTTTATATTGTCGCGACTTTTTTCACAAGGATGAACTTTCTTTAAAAGTTGTGTTTGCTGAATCCGCAGAAGTGGAAAAATGAATAGACGATGACATGCATAAGCTAGGTGCTAGACACGATATCTTTTTTATTACGGAAGCTTTGCAATAAACCATAGCATTATGTTAAGCTTTTAAAAAATCTTGTTACTAGGGAAGTACCGCTATAAAGAAAGAAATTACAAAGAGGCTAAGATATAGTTAAAAATTTAAGCCAATAGATACTGGCGATAAATTATCAAGACAATAGAATCCATACTGTAACCCTAAGCTACTTATGACAGGTGACAAAAATGTCATATTTTGTAGCTATCGAATGGTATTGGCAACTTACCTAATTTTTTTTTGACATTGGACATATTTTTATTCCCAGTAAAAATTTCGTTTTGTGTGTTTGTAATAATAATCATAGTTTTATTTTTTCCCTATTGTCCTATTGTTTTTTTTTGTCAGTTTTTATATCCTACTAAAATGGACGGGCCACGATTCTCCACTTTGTTGACGTCACATCGCGGGCTGATTTTTTTTTGATGGTCACGTCACGACACAGCTGATTATCTTTAAATTATTGAAGTTTAAATGACGGTTCATGAATATTTGATTTTTATTAAATAAAGCTGGTTTTGAGATTGTTTTTACTATATTCTTGCAGAACAATCCTTAATTTCTCAGAGCCGCTTCATTAGCTCACACAAAAATTAAATTTATAGCAGAAGCAAATGTGTTTGTTTTTGCGGATAATCGGCTTACCTACATCTTTTTGTTTATATTCGGCACTCGGCAGACTTTTGAAACTTAATATAGTTATTTACATGTGTTCACAAAAATTATAACAAAAAATTTTTGTGTGTTGTTTTAAAAAGATTACCGCTGGTATTTTTGGTTTCTAAACGAACTTTATTGTAAAAAATCATTAAAAAATCGAAAAAGTTTTACAATACAAGCAAACAAATGCCATGACAAACACAGATGACAAAGTCAAATACATGTCAAATGTAACAGTTGGCATACGGCACATGGTGGGTAATTTGAAATCAAAATAAGGAATGCTAAATCTTGAAGAGTTTAACCTTTTAATCCTCTTGCATCCTTACAGAAGTTTGGTGGAATATCGGGATGGTGTCTGAGAATATTTCACTGAAATTTCGCGGAAATCTGTAGTGGCATTTTGAAAATATCATAAATAAACGTCTAACCTCCCATAAGATCCAATGGAAAAGTCAGCCCCCCGAGAACAGCTGATTTTTTCAGAGTCGTGAACTGTATTTTTTTGTTAGCCTTGATCCAGCCTAATACAATTTTTTACGCACTTTTCTAATTAAAGTATTAATCACTAGTAATTTGTACTTGCTAATGCCAGTAGCTTGTATTTTTAATTTTGCCCTTATCCTAAAGGTACATTCATGTCTCCTGTATAATTTTCAAGACAAACCTAAGAAACAAACTATTCCTATTATCAAATTAAAGAAATTTTCTGTTGACATAGGTTTAAGAAAACCACAAATAGACCGTTAGAATAGAAGTCCTTAAAATTAGGAAGTTTAAGAAGGAGTAATGATGTGAATTAAAAAATGGCTTGCGGCGATATCTTTTTTATTACGGAACTTTGCAATAAACCATTGCATTATTTTAATCTTTTAAAAAATCTTGTTAGTAGGGACTAATGCTATAAAGAAAGAACTTACAAAGAGCATAAGATACAATTAAAAATCCAAGCCACTAGATACACTAAAAGCCATACTTTAATCCTTTAATTAAAATATTAAATGTACAATCTCCTCATGACCGGTAACAAAAGTATCATATTTTTTAGCTATCGAATGGTATTGGCAACTCACCTAATTTTTTTTTGACATTGGACATAATCTTAGTGAAAATTTCTTTATGTTGTCAAATTGTTCTTTATGTCAGTTGTTTATGCAATTTTTTAATTGCAGTATTAAACACTAGTCATTTGTCTCCATATCATAATTTTTGAGAGTTGTCAGCTGTTTACCATAACAAATAGTATAGGCCAACGAAAAAAAGTTGTAAAAAGTTTTCTCAAAAATAATATGAACTGTACCAGTAGCTTGTATTTTTAATTTTACCCTAAAGGCACATTCGTGTCTCCTGTATAATTTTCGAGACAAACCTAAGAAACAAACTATTATTATCAAATTAAAGAAATTTTCTGTTGACATAGGTTTAAGAAAACCACAAGTAGACCGTTAGAATAGAAGTCCTTAAAATTAGGTTCTTTAAGGAGAAGTAATGATAAGAATTAAATAATGGCTTGCGGCGTAACTAAATGTAAAAACAAGAGGCTTGTTCTTTAACCAATTAGGAAAAAGACGAGATTTAAGCGGTTATTATTTTTAGTGCTAATTAAGACGTGTAATAATCCTAAAATGCGCAAAAATATATAACATAAAGGATATTATCTTTGCGCATCTTTGATGGTTTCCGGTGTTGTTAAGTACTACCGCAATTTACTTGAAAATCCTCAGTTAGTGCCGTAAAAGTTAAATGTTTTTAAGTTAATCTAAAAGCAAGCTAATTTAAAGAAGCGTGCTCTATAAAATATAAAATAGTTACTTTGTCTTTATAGGTATGCCTTTCAATAAATACGTAAAAAATGTTCTCGCAGAAACTCCTAAGCTACCTTTTCACTGAAGCAACATTGAGGAAGATTGAGCTATTTTTGGTATTGTATTGCTAGTTTCCAAAAATGTTCCTTATAGTTGCTCCAAGTTTGGGAAAGATACGCCCGTTAATGCTTGGCGTTGCGTATATAAGGGAGAAGCACGAGCCACCACGAAGCTAAGATTTTTTTAGATATTTTTTACATATTTTATGAAATCAAATATAAAATAGCATAAAATATGGTCTCGCCCCCCCCCCCCCACCCAAAACTTTTTTCTAAATACGCTACTAGTTGCAGGTTTAGCTACATTTCTGCTAAGGCAAAGTTGAATGATGGTTGCTGTATGTTTCACACATTTTATGCATGCAATCACGTCTTCTAGATTAGCTAACTTGGTGGTAAAGTTGCTAAATAGTACTCTATCCCAAGGCGACGTATTTGAAACGCAAAAAAGCGGTCATTTTCGATGACCTAAGACGTACTAAAGTGCAAGTGACGTTTTTATGACATTCAAAAGATAACCGAAAATTATGTACGTCATTTTAAACCATCTTTAAGACGTCAGTTATAACGTTTTTGGGAGTAAGACGAACAGCTGTGACGTTTTTACGATATTTTTTTAACTTTAAAAGGTCTTAATATTATATATAATATTAGGGACACTCATCGAAAAAGCAAACTTTATAGGAAGTGAAGCCTGACATTGATTTTCCATTTTTTGGTTATTATTCTTGACATGTTTTCCTCGGTTTTGCATTGGCGGCTCGGTTTAATTTTAAAGATGTGTTTTTACACAGCCTACAGTTACCTAAGCTAGGTATATAAATTTATGTATTTACAAATATAGTTACGTTTCTTTCTCTACTATTATTAAATCATAGAAAATTATTAAGTATTAAATAGATCTTTAGACTGTGTTAAAACAATATTTTTAAAATAATAATGAGCCGCCAATGCGAAACCCAGGAAAACATGTCAAGAATTATAAGCCAAAAATAGAAAATCGCTACCTGTAAAGCTTGCTTTATGATGAGTCACCTTACTCTGAATATATGGGAAATTCCCTGCAGTTGATAACACTGATAGGAACTAAGACTTAGAGTAGGTTCGCACTTGGAACAAGTACAGATTGCACTAGTTACAAGTTCAAAAAATTCTGTGGATCGATCGTCCATTTCTACCTTGAAACGAAGCCTGAAAATTTTATTTTATTTAATATTTTATTTACTTTACGTATTATCACGTCAAGTATGATCCCGATTATAATAGGGTCACTGCATCACGAAGACGTAGTGTCTTGGCTTCCAGGATGCAGTGACCCTAGATTATAATGACTCGGGCGCCATCTATGTATGTATAAATGTACGTCCCTGGAACAAATTGTACTGTGTTGGTAGTCACGGTTGATAGAATAGACCGGTGTTCGGATCTTATGAATATATGTGGCATTTTCACGACACTGGTGGTACAGCTGATTTTGGTAAACAAAAGTTAGATATGATATGAACAGTTAATATTTTTTGAATTTTTTAAAAACTAAGACAGTTTTCCTATTATTTTTTAGTATATTCTTATAAAATAATATTTTTCAGACATACCAGTCGTTATTTTTTTTAGCCGCTTCATTTCTTTTACACAAAAATAATCCGCTGACCTACATCTTTGTTTACTTCCCAAGTCCTCGGTTCACCTTTGATACTAAACGATCACATTCAGTTGATTTGTACAAGTTTTGTGTAATAAAAAATAAAGCGGGCTAAAAAAAATAACGACAATAAGTCTAGAAAATTATATTTTATAAAGATGTACTAGAAAACAGTGGGAAAATTGCCTTAGTTTTTAAAAAATTCAAAAACTATTAGTAGTTCCGTTGTTTATATCATAACTACTTTTGTTTACAAAAATCAGCTGGACCACCAGTGACGTGAAAAATTCGACATATATATATATATAAGATCCGAACACCGGTCTATTCTATCCACCGTGGTTGGTAGTGACCAATAAATGACGTATTTAAGACGTCAAAAATTACACAACGAAATGACGTCTTGAAGGTATTGTTTTTTGGAATATGACCTGGTGGTCATCCATATAACCACTTTTCGATGTGAAAAGGCATCAATTGACGACCCCTTGCTACTTGGGATGTTTGGGACATTTTCATGCTACCAGATCTTTCAGACTGGGTACCGTGTTGTTCAGAAAGCAAAATAGAAAAGTAGTAGTCCGGTTACCTAGTTACTTTAAATCAAAAAGACAATAGAGAATTATTGAAATAAAGCCAGGCTATACTAGTGCCAGGCACAATTTTAACACCTTTACATTGTAATATCAGCTGTGATCTTTCAAAACACGGCCTTTGTTTACTATATGAACCAGGATAAATAGTGCCTTCTTTTATTAATTGAAAATAAACGACGAAAGTTTTAAATTCGACTTTGGTATGTCAATTTTGAAGGATCAACTGTCAGTTTTCAATGTGAATGTGTCAAAATAGTGCGGCACAATTATAGCCTGGCTGTATTACAATAATTCTCTATTATATGAAAATATTTATCGAATACATACACCTGATTGGTTGACACGGTAATTTTCTATTAGTATTGACACAGATGACGTTATTTTTGATAAAAGTTGTTCTATGTACTGCTCTTTAATGAAAGAAACATTTTGCATAGAAAAATATGTCGTTAGTGTCAACAGGGAATGAAATAACCTGTATAAGCCAATCAGATGTTCGACAATGTATTCAAGGCTCGTTTTTCTCTAATATGAAAAATATTGCTACCAAGCTGATTCACGTATAAATCATGACTTTGATAATCAGGAATAAGGGACATTGCTTATTTTTTTGAAAATATTGATAAATCTTTACAAAGGTTGCTGTTAATACAGTTGGTATATCAGAGTTATCTTATTTTGTTTTATCTAATTTTAATGCAAAATCACCTGCCAATATAGATTAACCTACCAATAAAATATGCAGGAATTTATCGGTTTGTAGTATCGAGAGATTTTATTTGCTCGATCTAGAAACTCAACCTGTTTCAACTACCGTGTTTTGCAGCCATTTTGATAAAATCTATGTATATTTCTCGTGTCTACCGAGATTTTCACACTTTACTAAACTTAATAAATTTAATTTCTAATGCAATTTAATCGCTTTAGTGACTTTTTCGCTAATTGTTATGGCGGACTTTATCTCTTTAATTAAGGCCAGTGAATTTTTAGTATCGAACAGTCATCTTCATGTAAGGAGTACTTAGAGCTTAATTAAACAAAGGTGTGGCTTAAATCCTTTCTTATATTATGCTATCTTCAATTTATAAGCGACACATAGATTATACAACCAGGGTTACAATAATAAAAATTAAAGGTCACAGCCAATCTAGCGAATGTAGGGGAGGTATATCAGGAAACAAATAATCAAAATGTCATATTCCGGAATCGAAAAGCAGTAAAAATCTCGACATTTGCAAATAAATTCCAATCAACAGCATATCCAAGTCCTGGTCTTGGTAGGGCTAATTTAGACGAACCAGACAAACTACCAAGAAGCCCTATCGTTAAAAAAAAATTAAATACAGAAAAATTAAATTTGACATTTCGTCGCCAAAACCACGAAGTGGCGTAACCCACAGAAATGCGACTTTTAGATAAGCCCATTACCATACATAAAATACGAAATTTATTTTGACAGCTGTCAAAGCTGATATGTGAAAAAAATTTTTGAACGCTCTTCTGTAAAATAGAAAAATATTTATTTACCCAACAAGTGTGGAAAGGGTTACTTTACCGTACGTGACGGCAGTTGGCCGAACGACGCGAAGCAAAGTTTGGTCAAGCCGTCAAGGGTGGTAAAGATACTTTCCGCATGTGTTAAGTAATAGATTTTACCTATGAGTACCTTTTTTTTTAAATTAAATTTAATTTATAAATAAACATGCAAGCAAATATTGAAGGTGCCTTACTGGCGCGTTGCTACGGTTTCTAAGTGGTGCGCGTGCGGTATAGTAATTACTTTACCGCACGTCAGTAGGTAAAATCAGTTACGCCACTTCGAGGAATTGACGACAATATTGTCATTTTTGACATCAAATTCTGATATATAACCGAGATAGCTAGTTAAATATAGCCAATCCCCTGGTACGTTTATTTTTTTACCGAGGTCTTGTTTTGTCCTGTTTTTTCACTAACCTTCGAAAAAAAAACAAAAATGCTTTTTCTTTACATTTTCCGCCGCCATCTCTAAAAAGTAAATGAATAGTATTTTTTTGTACATTATAATTTAAAACTAGCTTAGAGTAATATAAAATTACATTTTTTGGTAAAAACTTTTAACAAACCAAAAAATACTGTAATTTTTATATTTTGAACGCCGCCATCTTGAATGGTATATAGAAATATGTCACAGTGGCAGATTCAGGGGGGCACAGAAGGGCCCGCCCTCTCCCTGTCCCAGCCATATAACTTATTTTTTAGTTTAGCGCCACTTATTTAAAATTTGTCACAAATTCTACTTCTACCCCCTCCCCCCCCGAAATGCTTTTTTATCTAAACTTCGGTCGCCATCTTAAATGTTCATTTTGAAATTGTAACTTTTTATAAATTTTTACAAAAATTCGGTCACTTTTGATAAAATCCAGGTTTTTTTTTTCTAAAAATTAAATTTGGTCTATAGGTTATGAAGGTCTCTTTTATTTTTGACATATTAGGCGCCATCTTTGTGTCGGCTGGCGAACTTAATTTTCTTTTCAATAGGTTTAATGAGCTGTTTAATAGCTTTAATGGTAGGTGCTAAAAATAAATATTGAACAAAAATTAAAGGAAATATTAAAGAAAAACTAACTTTTTGAAGTATAGCCGACACTAGCAGTATAAAGTGGAAATTTTGGCATTTTTTTTTAAATTTTTGTTTTGTTTGTCTTCATTCTACCCCAAATACGATTTTTATAGTAAAACATGAACTATTCTACACAGGAAACAATGTGCGATTTAATAAAATACAAGACCACGGTGCACGATATCGGCGGGGGCTGTAGTTACAGGAAGTAGGAATGTCTTACTTAAGTAGTACCTATTTATAGTATTCATACAAAATTAATATATTTTGCGTTTTTTTTTTATGTGGTCAACTTTCTTTATCTAAGGATCTCTACATAAAACAACACGTATTTACGCGTAATAACCCCCCGCAGGCGTTAAACGCGTTTTGGTTAAAATTAAACCCGGCAAACTGCGTGAAAATTCAACGTGTCATTCGACAATCAGTGTAATTATTGTAATTGTATCGACTGGACTTGTAAATTTCTGTGTTATTTACATAATTTGCACTAAAATTACTTGTTGCACGTCCGATATGTACAGCTTTCTTAATTTTTTGCACCTGGTCTTACTTCAAAGACGTTGTTCGCGTTGGTTTCACCTAACTGGTTTGGTTTGTTAAAACCAAATACGTTAGAGCATAAATATGGGGCATACCCATGTATTCTCACACGCGGTGCTTGAAGCCAGGACCTCTATTTAATTCTTAATGTTCCTTTTTCGGGTAGACAGGATTTCAGTTACTGCGCATGCGTCAGTTTTGGTGGTTTTGGAACATACTCCGTTACGTCAATACATTATTTTACAATCGTCAAATGTTTAGGGTTGGGTGAAAATTTATCAAATTATGGATTAAACTTGTATATAGTTTTTCTAAAATTAATTATGCAATACAACCGAACACAACCAAACCCAATATCTTGATTCATGAAAATACAAAACTATAATTTCATAAGTGCTTTTGGGCATCAAAACTAAAAGTTGAAGTAGGTATGTATAGTACAAGTAGATTTAGCAGTAGGGTGTTTTTTTTATTTAAAAAGTTTTTTATTATTTCCTCTCTGCTTATTTCAGGTTGTAGCTCTGAGTTTATGTTCTTTATTTTCGTTTGGAGTTTCTTTATCTTTATTTCTTTTCTTTTATCCTTTACTTTACCTAGAGTCTAGAGCCTAAGTCATTTCATATTTCTGTTATTTTTTGTAACTCTCTCAATATCTATTTATTGGCTTTTTCTTTATTTATACCTTCTAAACCTATAATTTTTTAAATAAAAGATACGATGAGTTACAAAGTTATTTGACGTTGTCAGATTGGTCATTTTTATTATTCATAATTTTCCCCCATTCTGCAAACTTGATAAACTCTATATCATAATTTTGAGATAACTTTTTTACAGTTATCAGCTGTTTACCATAACAAATAGCATATAACAACGAAAAAAAGTTGTAAAAAGGGTTCTCAAAAATAATGATATAAACTGTAAATGCTACTTATAACTATAAATAGAGTCCTTGAATGTTGACATATTTTGATATATTTTATCAGGGCTATCAAAACGAACGGGCCACGATCCTCCACTTTGTTGACGTCAGATCGGGGGCTGATTTTTTTTTGATGGTCACGTCACGGCACAGCTGATTGTCTTTAAACTATTAAAGTTGGAATGATGGTTCATGAATATTTGATTTTGTTTTAAATAAAGCCGGTTTTGAGATTGTTTTTACCATATTCTCTTGCAGAACATTTTTTTTTTAAATCTACCTATAGTAATCCTTAATTTTTCAGATCCGCTTCATTAGCTCACACAAAAATTAAATTTAAAGCAGAAGCGAATGTGACAAACACAGATGACAAAGTCAAATACATGTCAAATATAACAGTTGGTATGCGGTTCATGGCGGGTAATTTCTTAAAAAAGTTGGGTGGAATAGCGGAATGGTGTCTGAGAATATATCACTGAAATTTCGCGGAAATCTGTGTGCCATTTTGAAGATATCATAAAAAAAGTCTGACCTCCCATAAGACCCAATGTAAAATTCAGCCCCCCAGGAACAGCTGATTTTTTCAGGGTCCTGGCCTCTATTTTTATGTTTGCCTTGATTATATATATCCAAATATGTCAACATACAGGGACTCTACTTATAACTTGGAAAATATTTTTTTTTACATAAAGTTAGTTAAATTGTTTGTTTATTTTGTTTGGTGCATCATTTAAATCAGGGGCGGCTCTAGGAACTTTATTTGGGAATGGTAATATCATAAAAAATATTGCATATAACTATTTTGCATAATGGCCAGGTTGTATATTAAGTGTCAAAATTAAATATATTTTGCGATGGGGGAGGGAAGCATTTCCCCTTTTTCCCCTCCTGTAGATCCGCGCCTGTTTAAATAACACCTTGTAAATAATAAAAATTGGCAGTTTTTATATAAAAGCTCACCAAGATATGTATTAAAAGGTATTTGGTCTTGATCATGGTATACTATATTAATTTGTCGAATAAATTTTGTTTATTGAAAAAATTAGTATAACATAGAAAGCAATAAAAACAATATGATTAAAATGAATTATTTTAACTTTAGCTGTCTTCATCTTTAAATTTTTCATTAAGTATTACAAAATTATCGTTTTTGTAGAAAACACTCTAATTAAACGCATTATCAAAAGTAGTGTAAACTGTTTTTTAATTCCATACTATCTATACAAGTCGAGTTTGATTATATATTTTTTTAGTAATATAAATACACTTTATCATTGATTTAAGGGCTGTAATTTTCTAGTTTATAATTATGGCTTTTTACACTGATAAAAAGACAAAAAACAGAACATTCAATATTACAAAATTACACTTGACTTACTACCTGTGTAGTGTGCGATAAACATCATATATTTACTATATCAAAATAGGGAACACACGTTCTCTACAAGTTAGTGCTTCCTAAAATAAATAGAAATTCAGTTTAACGTGAAGTTAAATTATGTTTTTTATTCCGTAATCTAAACCAATTCCAAGTAGATTCGAAGGCACGGTGCATACCATCTTCCAAATATTCCAAGCTTTTTGGATTTTATGCACGAAGTTACAGATCCTCCTTCATTGCTTACTTATTTGGAAAATCCCCAAAAAGGATACCTTAGGGTAGCTTGTATACTACTCGGTGGTTGCGGCCTTAACTGGCACCCCTCAGTACAAGCGTAACCAGAATTTATTTGATCACTCAATTTTTTGCTTTTGGCCTTTTGACTATATCGTCATGTAGATCAACGGAGACAAATTTAACTAGTTTCCTAAAAAAAATAAATGAAGCCGTGGATAATAATAAACAAGTAGATATCATATTTACAGATTTCTCAAAGGCGTTTGATCAAGTTGATCATGACGTTCTTTTGAGAAAGCTGGATTCTTTTGGGATTTCCGGCGATCTTCTGAAGTTGAGTGCATCTTACTTACTTAAGTGCGCGATTAATGTACGTTGTTGTTAATGGTATAGAATTGTATGAGTTTGTTCCATTATCAGGCGTTCCTCAAGGATCGAATCTAGGTCTACCGTTTTGTTTAATAAATGATCTTCTGAATGCCTTTGAAAATTGTGAGTGTGAGTTATTCGCTGATGATTTTACATTTTATAAAATTATTGAAGGTCCCGACGATTGTCAAGTAATTCAAGATGATATAAATAGAGCACAAAAATGGGCAACTAATAATAAACTAAATTTTAATGTACAAAAGTGCTTTATGTTTACAATTACAAGGAAAAAAAATGTAATCAATTTCAATTATCAAATGAATAATACAATTTTAACAAAGAAAAACGAAATAAAAGATCTAGGCATAATTTTAGATATGAAAATAAGCTTTGAAACTCATATAAATAATGTAACAAAAAGGGCATATGTAATGTTGGGTTTTATTATTCGGAAAGGATCAAACTTTAAAGAACTAAAAACATTTGAAACTCTTTACGACTCACTTGTCAGAAACATATTAGAATACGGTTCGTTCGTTTGGTTTTCATATTGTAAAATTGACGGTTTATATCTCCTAGGAAGAATCATTTTAATGTTAATCCTTATCACACAAATAGAAATAACGTTTTTTATTTAAGAGGGTCACGTTTTTCCAATGCAAAAACATGGCTGCAATCTCACACAGAAACTATGTGACTCATTTAGGGTCCAACATACAGGACAGCAGGGGTTCCTGGAGGTTTGTCAATTAAAAAAAAACTTAAATTGCCCGGCAAGTATGTATTATAATAACACAAATAGCAACACTTTAGAACATACAGTAGAACTTTTTACAGATCATTTCTCATCTGTTTATAGTACACATGATGAAATCAACAACCATTTTAATTATAAAAATTCGACCTATGTTCATAGTGTGAAAGTTTCAACATTAGAAATATTGTGGTTGTGGACCAGACGAACTTCCAGTTACATTTCTGAAGAATACTGTATTAAACACAGGTGTTTTTCCAGATAGATGGAAATTAGGTTATGTATCTCCAATTTTTAAAAGTGGAGAAATGTGATATTAAAACTTATAGAGCTATAACAAAAATTTCTGTGATTCCCAAGGTCTTTGAGAAAATAGTAACACAGAGAGTTACCCCAGCTTTCAAGCATATTATATCACCATATCAGCATGGATTTGTGGCTGGTAGGTCAACGGTCACAAATCTTGTAACTTACCAACAGCACTTGTTGGACGCTTTGAATGGGCGGCATCAGGTTGATGTCATCTATACCAACTTCTCCAAGACGTTTGACAAGGTAGATCAAAAAATTTTTCTAAAGAAGCTGGAAGCTGTGGGTTTTGGTGGAACTTTCCTTATTTGGACTCAAAGCCTGTTGTCGAATAGAAGGCAAGTAATTAAAATAAATAACATCATTTCCAGTCCTTTTACAGTTACCTCAGGTGTTCCGCAAGGTGGACATTTTTCTCCACTTCTTTTTGATATCTTTATAAATGATGCTCCTGATGTCTTGAAAATACAGAGCGAGCATGTTTTGCTGTGATGATGGCAAATTTTACAAAGTAATTATTGATCCTTGAGACTGTGGGGAATTGCAGAATGATTTGAATAATTTAGCCCAATGGTGTAGCAATAACAACTTGCAATTAAATGTTGATAAGTACAAAATTATTACATTCTCTCGCAAGAGGAATCCAATAAAGTTTGATTATTCTATAAATAATATAAGTTTAGAAAGGGTTGAAGCTATCAAAGACTTGGGCGTGTGGTTTGATGCCGAATTGTCATTTAATGTGCATATTGAGTTAACAACCAGTAGGGCACTTAAACTGTTGGGTTTCGTCTGGCGAACCTTAAAAGATTTTAACAATATTTATATATTAAAAAATGTTTACTGTGCAATAGATAGATCTCTTTTGGAATATGCGAGCATAGTGTGGTCTCCATACTATAAGAAATATATCGACATGATCGAAAGAGTACAAAAAAAGTTCCTAAGAATGATTTTATTTAAATTAAATATTCCTAATGATATTATTAACTATAAAGATATTTTGAATGTTTTGTCTTTGACAACTCTTGAGCAGAGAAGGGAAGCTCAAGATTTATGTTTTTTATTTAAAGTCATCAACTCAATTATAGATTCACCGGAGCTCCTTGGAAAATAAATTTAAAATTACCTTATGGAAACAGAAACTCAGAATTATTTAACATTAACTCTCATAACACAAATTACGGTTTCCACTCCCCTCTAACAAGAGTTGTCATACTAGCAAATCAAAATTTTAATGATTTAGATTTATTTAGCAGTTCTTTAGTAAAAATAAAAAAAAAATACAAAAAAACAAGGCTTGTCATCCTCCTAGTTTCTCGTTCTGTACTTTTGTCAATTAAAAGTGATTTATAAGTTTTAATCTTAAGCGATTATTATTATCAAATATTAAAAAAAAAATTGTAAAAAATTGTAAATGCTATATGCGTCAATAAACAAAATTCAAATTCACGCACCAATGTTGGTATCAACTCATCTCTATATAGAATGTGCAATCTCGTAAATATTGTGAAAAATTAAATAAACATTTTTAAATTCAATTCAATAAAATAGTTTAAGACTCACATAAAAAAAATTAAAATCTAAAATGTATAAGGAAGTATAAAAATAATCTATTTATATTTTTTTGGTAGTGTGTAGTTAACTGAGATAAGATTATTGTTTGTAATCTGTTATTGCGCTGTAAGTCTGTTGCAAATAAATAAATAAATAAATAAATAAATAAATATCTTCGCAATATCTGCTTCAATGTAGCTTAGTTTTGATTTTTTTGAAATTTGGTAAATAATCAACTTTTTACTTATCGAGTTTGTATCGACGAAACGTTATTTTATTTTTGCTGCAATATATGTTCAAAAGATTATAAGATGGGGGCTTTTTACGTCCGCACCATAAAATTATAAAATAAATTTATCTAATACATATATGATAAATACACCACGGTGTATTTTAATACTTGTTATTATAATAATTATGCTGTTTGACTTTATAATAATGGTGTATTAGAAGTCGTAAAGTAAGCTGCAGCAAAAAATTGTTTTTATTAGTATGAATTTATATTCATATATGATTCAAAAGAACAAAATAAGTTTTAAAGTTATTTATTCAATCAAAGTTTGTCTTACAAACTTGTGCCTAAAACTCAATCTTTACATGTCGTCACCCTAGTCGTAAACTGTCCTAACCCACATACACAAAAATAAAACAGGATTTATTTGCAATAAGCTAAAATATATATCACCAATACACCGCAGGAATAAATCCTTTCGGAAGTTATACAATTTTTTATTATCTGCTTTTACAACATAGCAAATAAGTTTCTGTTTTAAGAGAAGAAATTTTAACATATTGGGGTCAAGTAGGCCATTGAATATGCAGAAAAAGTAATCCCACAAACTAAATATTTTACTGACGTGTTGTCACGTCGAACAGCTTTTTGTAGACCCCTGCAGAGATCACTTTTATACTATGAATTTTTATTAATAAATTTAAATATCATAACTTTTCTGGTGAATTATTAAAAATAAGACTTTTATCCTACTAAAAAAGATTCTGTTTTCGTTGTGTCAGTTTGAGATAAATACTCAATCGAGAGCATGAGAGCTACTACTCTTAGCGTCGGATTGGCAACCTAAGGTCCTACCAAGCCGGACCACAGGTTAGGATATTTTTGCGATCAATTGACCAGGGTTACGTGAGCAGGCTAGGATAACTTACGATAAAGGACAGTGGAGCCATGTTTTTGAAGAGTTTACCATTGGAAGAAAATGTTTTCCTACATACTTCCGTTGGATAGTCATCGCCGATATAGTTCAGGCCCTTAGATACAAATGTTTTCGAAAAACTCTTTTGGCCACCGAGTAAATACGAAATCGTCGAAATCAAAACAATACCAATAACACGAAGTTATCTCAGTGCACTAATTTAAGGTGCACATAAGCTAGCTTTAACAGCCAACGGTAACCGTTGACGCGGGTGGAATCACGGGAGTGCGGGCGGCATTGATCGCCGCAATTGATTTACAAGAGCACAACCCGAAGTAAGGATCAGATTCTGTGTACTGTAAAATTCTATAGAAACAAGTCATGTAGTTCAGGCAAGATTCGGGAAAATCCACTTTCTAGAGGCATTTTATATAACTTTTTGGCAAATGGGCAATTCCCCCTATTTTGACCCCGCTGAATCCGAATATGTTACCAACTCGAAGTATTGACAGGGGCTGAGATATTCAAGATGGCGGCCAAAATGGCGGCGGAATTTTAAATTGCCACTGGAAAGCCCAAATTGTCACAGGTGTACATTCAAAATATATATTTGTATAATTAAAAAATAATAACATATTATTTTTTTTTAATGGCTGCAAAAACCTCCAAAAACCCCCCCAGACCCCACAAAATCTGAAAGTTGGAGATTTTTCAAATTTTCTTAAAAACTAAGCTTCTAAGAGAAAAATGTATAATATTCTTTATTGTATACAATAAAATTCCCATTTTAACATGGTATAACTTAATAAAGTTAGACTAATAACAAGCTCTCCAGCGGCGTCCGTTAATCGAAGTAACTAAAAAAAGTTGAAAAAATATCTATGTTTTTTCCAAGATTTATTTAATTTTTTTAAAAACTAATATCTACAGAAAACCATGTATTATATTTTGGTATACTCAATAAAATTTCCTTCAAAATGACGTATAACATGTTTAAATCGGTTTTGTATAACAAAGTGGAAGTTATTTTATATTTACCGCTCCAGTGGTGTTCTTAATTTAAAGAAGTTATTTAAGATCAATTCAAACTAATCAATTTTGTGTCTTATTAACTTTTCGATGGATAATAAAGAGTGGCGGATAAAAGGTCGAAAGTACAAAACGTCGAAAGTACAAAAGTACAAAAGATCGAAAAACAAAAGGTCGAAAGTACAAAAGGTCGAAAGTACAAAAGATCGAAAGTACAAAAGATCGAAAGTACGGCCGCGGGTCCACATCGACTGGACAGGTCAATTCGACTTGATACGGTAAATTTGTATTTTTAATATTTTGTTTTGTCGATTTTTTTTCGACCTTTTGTACTAATGGGAAGCTAAGTTAGCCGCCTCCAGATGATTACCGCAGTGTGGCGCGGTGAAGCCAGTGGATTAGTGATTTTTAATACTATGGGGCCTGTTCATAAATTGCATAATTATAAGGCAAAAAAATATCAAACTCGTCCTAACAGGTTGACAGGTTGGTTGCTGATTCCAATGAGTACCTAATTATGATTATGCATCCCCCCCCCCCGTTGCACAAGATTCACCACTTTATTTTTAGTTCCATATGCTAAAAAAATAACCAAAAACACCTGTGTCAAAGTTACTACTGTTACTTTCTGCACAAAAATGTTGCTTAGGGTGGGCCATAGCCCCTATGCCCCCTCCCCTTATAACCACCGGTGTTTTTTTGCTTTAAAGAACTTATTTAGATAAATCAAAATATCTAATCTAATCAAAAAACAGTTTATTTTAATTTGGAAACATTTTATTTTAGTAGGTATAAATTACGAACTTTTTTGAAGTATTTATCATAACATTAACCTCACTTTGTAATATATCTTTTAAAAAGAAATTGTCATCCTCAATAAAGAATAAAGGCACATTTTTTTCTGAAAATCTTAGTTAGAAAAGATATTTAAATATGCAAGAGAAACTGATTATTTCAGTTATTTTTGAAAATAAGTTTATATTAGTACGCCCCTGAAGCCTTAAATATGGCAACAACCCGACATTTTAATAAAGTTTTTAAAAGAAAATGTTATGTTCTGTAATAAAGTATACTACATATTTTTTCCTAAAAAGTGTAGTTTTTGAGAAAATTTTGAAAAACCTATAATAAACATGTTTTTTCTAAATCCCAATTTACGTACGCCACTGACGAGCTACTTGTTTTTCCTAACCTTATTGACCAATACATTGTTGGAAAGGGAATTTTATTCTCCACAAAAAACTGTTTTGCAATTTTTGATAAAAAGGTTAGTTTTCGAGAAAATTGCATAAAACTGATGAAAAATACAGGTTTTTGGGGGTTTGGGAGGGATTTTCTCCGTCCCTGTCGATTTTTCGAGTTGGCAACATAGATATTCGGATTCAGCGGGGTCAAATTAGGGGGAAATAGTCTGTTGCCAAAAAGTAATATGATTTGTTTTTAGACCGAAAACGGAAAGCTTTTTAAAATAATATGCTCGGACTAATGTATACGGTGCCCAAAGTTTGGGACCAGTTAAGCGCGGCGCCGGCGGCAGGGCGCCTACGAATCCTCGTTTGAACACAAATACAAACAAATACATACCGGGTATTAATTTCTTGTTACTATTTATTGATACTTTGTGATGAAAATATTAATTAAGGAATGATCAAATTTTAATATTTTTGAAGTAAAATTTGGGTGTGCACGTGCACCTGTGCACTTATGGAGGAACCGCCACTGACTAAGTGCCACTGACTAATTTTTCAACAAATCATATGTTCGTAATAATACAAATCTTAATGCATATAATTGAGGTTGAAATGATGTCTTAATGCAAGATTAACCAGAACGTTAATGGTTAATTCCACATCAAACGCATTAAAATAAATCTAATGACAGCATTTGAAGATAAATAAAATGACCACTACTTAATAGAGACAAAATGGTAAAAACCATTTAGTTGCGGAAGGTGACGATTTTATAAACAATTTAAATTGTGAGTTAATGATTGGTTCTCACGACTAACTAAATTTAGAAATACTTAGTGGATTTAAACTTCTTTTTATGTAAATTTTAAACAAAAAAAATAAAGTTTGGTTTTTATTTTAACCAAACACGACATAAAAAAATACTGAGCATTAAACACAAATAAAATTGGCTCACTGAGAGATTTTGAACCTTTCATCTTTAAATATTATGTGGGGTCATAAGAGTATTCCAACAACAACGAAAATCTTTGTGATCTAGATTAAAAGACGAGGTGATATTTAAGGATAAATTAGAAGAAATACAACAATAGGTGTTTGGTGGCTCAGAACTACAACCCGAAATTATCAAAGCGGAAATAAAGAAAGTATTAAAGAAAACTAAAAATAACAAATCACCTGGAAAAGACGGAGTAACGGCAGAAATGCTAAAATAAGGTGGTAAATCTGTAGTTCATCTATATTTTCCTGAATAAAATATTATAAGAAAAAATAATCCCAAAACAACTGGAAAGAATCAGTAACCATTATTCTACACAAGAAAGGCGATAGAGCAGACCTAAAAAACTATCGACCTCTAACACTTCTCAATGTAATTTTTAAGCTTTTCACGAAAATATTTACAGATAGACTAGCAACAAAACTTGACTAATATCAAACAAAAGAACAAGCAGGCTTCAGGAAAGGTTTCAGTTCAGTTGACCATCTATTAACAATGAAATTTCTAATAGAACGAGCCAACGAATACAATATTCCACTATATATATATTGCGTTTATAGACATTAAAAAAGCTTTCGATAGCATTGAGCACTGGGCAGTGAAAGCATCTTTAATTCAAAGCCGAATAGATCACAGATACACAGACCTAATATCCAATATATATAGCGAAGCAACAACATCAGTCAAAATCCACGAAGGAACTAAGCCAATCCGCATAAAATTTAACAAGGCCCTAGAAGATGTTTTCAAAAATTTATATTGGGAAGAAATAGGCATCGATATAAGCGGACGATACCTTAGATATACTTACGATATCGCCTTAAAACAGAAGAAAGAAGAACTGATGAAAATGTTGGAAGAACTAGCTACAGCAGCTAAAAATATAGGCTTGAGTATGAACTACATTAAAACAAAATCATAACAAACACAGATGAAGATATCACGATCAGAATAAACCAAGAAAAAATAGAACAAGTAGCGGAATATATATCTGGCACAAATTATTAAACTAAAAAAAGAAAACCAAACGGCTGAAATCAAGAAACGCGTAAGATTGGACTCGGCAGCATTTGGTAAATTAAGCTACATATTAAAAAATAAAAAATATCCTTAGTACCTTAAAACGAAAGTGTATAACTAATGTGTTATAAACTAAACAACTAAAAACACATATGTATCCCAGACCTAGACACAAAAACTCAAACATGGATAAGGTAACAAAAGCCCAAAGATTAATGGGTACACAAATAATATATGTAAAGCTAACAGATAGAGAAAGGAACGAATGGATAAGAAATAAAAGAAAAGTAAGGGATGATAGAGGAGAGCTAGCAAAATTAAAAATTTGTCGGTCATAATATCAGATAGAAAGACGATCGATGTAACAAATATTGTAAACTGGAGGCCTTGGGAAAATAAAAGAAGTAGTGGAAGACCCAAATGAAATGGGACGATTTGAAGAAACATGCGATAGATAGATAGAATTGGTGGCTGTTTCGTTTTGAAGAATCTGCTTATATATCAGCAGTGATTTTGGAGGACAGTCAAATAGTTAGAGGCTTTTTTAGAAATGTAGAAAAATGTCTTAAAAGAAAAATGTCAATAATAAATTTATTTTTTATTAATATTATGCTCAAAGAGACCTTTTCTAAAAACAAAAAAGTTTCCTTGCAGTATGTATGCAGATAATATAGGTGTATCGAGTGCCGCAATTTACATAGTTATTATAAAATTTATATTTATAAGTGATATAGCTTATCCCCGCCTGATATTTTATGTTTTTATATTGGCGTACGGCGTTTTTATGTGCCCCACATGCTACGTTATACAAATATAAATAAAAATCAGAAACCGAAGCAGATAACCCGCAGATCTTAGAATTATGTAGTACCATTACAAATAACGGAACTTATAGAAAAACCAATTGCATAAATTCTACTTTACATAAAATAAAAATTTGATCTGCTTCTGCTTTCATTTCTTTTTTCGTGATGCATATTGATTTTGCAAATTATGTTCGTTATACAGCGTGTCCCAATTTCGATGGGATTAAATGGGAAACTCGGTTGTTATTAAAAATATCGATTTTCTGATTGCACTTTGCCGTGCTCTTTTTTTGAGCCCTTAAAAATGGTGTAATCAAATTTTTGCTACACCCCGTATTTTTGCTACACCCCGTAGTTTCGTTAATACTAATGAAAAAATTGCATTTTTAATAATCCCTTATATCTCGCTTATTTTGCAAAATGTTTTTATTCTGTAAAAACCTTTTTTTTTGGTAACTTTTTTAGGGAAAAATAATGACGTCAATTTTATAAAATATTATTTTGTTTTTGAGATATGGTATTTATCATAAAAAAATTAAATACAAAAATCGATTTTTTATTACTGTTTTGATTGGTTTCTTGCTATTATTATCTTAAAATGATAAAGAATGATAAATGATTTAAGGTTAAAAAAGATATTTATTATTTTTAACAAAAAATTAGTCCGAACCTGGAAATTTCCAACGTAAATATAAATTAAAAATTGCAAGACACACTAGTTGAACAATTTTTATCTGTTTTAAAACGTTAACTAAAAGATTTATAAATAAAGTAAAAAACATTACATTACAAAGTTAAAATTAAATAATATCATAGCAATTATTTAATGGTAGCCCAGCAACTCATGAAATTTACTTGAACATGGAAAAACAAAAGCATGGAATTAACATTGTAATTTTACTTGTCATTTTTGTGAATGACTCACTCAAATTTATTCTAAAATGGTTAGAAATCGACCAAATCCAGATTTTGAAAAATTACTGCTTTATTCAAGCAACAAATCCCAATATTTAAACGGCAGAAATATTTTTATGCAAAATGCATTAAGAAAAATTACTCGAAAATGACAACAATGTCAATGGCAATCAGTTTGAACATTTATATCATTAAAGAAAAATTAGTTATTATTTTTTGTATTTCGTTATTTTTTTGTATTAGTTTCAAATAAATCTTTAAATTAACGTAAAATCATTTTAATTTGCTAAGTATGAAAATATTTAAACTAAAAATCGTTCAACCTGCAATTTTTAATTTATATTTATGTTGGAAATTTCCAGGTTCGGACAAAAATTTACCCTTAAAACAAAAAATATGAAATTTTTATTTGTTTGTAATAATAATAGCTTGAAAGCAATCAAAATAGTTATAAAAAAATCCAGGTCCGTATTTAATTTTTTTATGATAAATACCAAATCTCAAAAACTAAACAATATTTCAAAAAATTGACAACGTCGTTATTTTCTTCTACAAAAGTTGCCATAAAAACGTTTTTACATGATAAAAATATCTTGCAAAATAAGCGAGATATAACGGATTGTTTAAAATGCATTATTTTAAAACTAGCGAAACTACGGGGTATAGCAAAAATCTGATTACACCATTTTTCGAAAATGCGACACGCTGTACTTACATTTTAGATTTTTGCCTATTTTATCGAATAAGGTAAGAACTTTTACTCGTGAAATGCATTAAAATTAAATAGAATATAATGTGTTCTTCATATTTTAATTCTTAATTTGGTTTTATACATAATATTAGTAACGGATTTCTTTCTAAAAAACCACTGAGATTGTTATTTGTTTCTAGTGTAGGTACTAACTTTCGGTGCACCCTTTACTCTCTTACTAAACTTCCATTGAGTAATCCATAATTCTTTGATAAATTATTATCTCCCATAATATCATGATTAGCACGTCAAGTTCCGAGAGAATTTAACCTAAGAATTTTTACGATTATTCTTCTGAGTGCCTTTACTGTCTTTTGATATTTTTATTGTAGATCGTATATTAGATATTATCTCTTGTTACCACACTGAGACGTTCTCTGACTTCTTTCCCACCATATCTTAGTTGCATTTTATCACTCATAACCACACGCGATTAATGACTTGAATTAAAATTATAAAATATTTGTTAGATTTTTGGCTCATTTGTATTTTTCGAGGATTTGTTTCATATATGTACAGTGTTAGCCATACAGTGTAAATATAAACAACTTTCATATGGTTTGACACTCTAATGCGTAAAATTTACAGTATTAAGGATTTCAAGTTGCAATAAAGGAGCTAGAGTTTCGCTTTGTCTTCATTCCAGTTGCTATTGAAACTTTAGATCGTTAGGGTGATAATGCGAGGTTGCAAAAAAAATCAATTGTGAAGAAACTTAGCTTGATCACCCAGAAAATTTGCTTGCCCGTGCAAAGGGAAATTGCTGCTTTGGTAATTGCTAACATTCAGGAGGAACATGGGCTTGATAAAAATGGTTATGTTTTAAGATAGTGACGAGCTTTTCGGGTGTTTGATTTTTTACTAGCCTATCAATTTATTTGTGTTATTTTCTAATTAGATTTTTTTCAATTATAATTATTTTTATTTTTATATATTAATATTAAAAACAATTTTAATAAAAATAAAAGTTAAAAAAAACCTGCTTCTGTTACCTATCTCCACTAAGGTCACTAGATCACTCCACAATAGCCAACCATACTCCGGCAGGCTTCCAGCCTTCATGGCTTCTTTTACTGTTGCCTTTTGAGGCCTCTTTTTTTTCCTACAAATGTCTAATACAATTTCGGTCTGTGATCAGTTATCCGCAAACATATTCAAATTATTTAAAGCTGTGCTGGTACTAAAGAAACTTTCAGTAAAGTATGTGTTTCTGTTACTTGTTTTCAAAAATATTCCTTACTCTATGTTTCGAAAACAAATGCCGGTTGCTGGCTTTTGTCGTTGGTGTAGCTACGAGTGTCTGTTGACAGGGTCGGCTCTTCACAAATGGGAACAGTGCATTAGGCATCAACACTTTAAACATTTCTCCTTTACTTTTCGGAGCAAAATAAGTTCATATACTTGTTGTAAGTAATCGTATCTGCAGTAGATACCTACTAGTCTAATATATATTATATATTTAGTATTGTTATATTAAAGTTATATATTTTGTATTTACCATCAGTAACTTACAGCATCATGAGGAGAAATACAGAAGTTGCAGCGTTGTCACATTTAGTACATTTATACTTTTTTGGGAGATTTTTTAGCATTTATCAGAAAAGTAGTAGGCGAGTTTTGTTCTTAATAAATAAAATAATAAGGACGTTGCAATTTTTCGCGCAAAGAGAAAAAAATTGAAAAGTTTTTTTTAAATGATTTCACTTGGCTATAAATTAATATTACATTGTGGTACTCTCCTAGATGGAGCATTTTTAACTAGGTGTATAGTGAGTTGGGGTCCTTTGCTCCACACTGAATTCTTAACGGCGAAATAAAACTACGTTTTTAGCAAAAATGCAGTCTGTATTTCCTACCATTGACGCGTTTCGGTCTTAGCGACCATAATCATAAGGGCTCTATAATAAAAATAAAAAAACCAAATTGGTGGAACTTCAAAAATAACAAAATTCAATAAAAAACTTACTAAACAAAGTGTCTAAGAAGTCCTTCTTGCAAACGCCACATCATCTTAACTTACATTACATCCAATTTTAATAAAACGAACATTAACTTAATTTAAATTTGTATTAAATTGTTTTGGTATTTTTTAGATAATGACCTTTTGATTTTTGTTATTGCTAGTCCTTTTACAAGTACGTGTTTTAATTTGTAAGTTTAGTACTAGTTCTTTTTATGGTTTTTATGTTTTGATTTTCAAATGTTAATTTGTGATGAGCCTCCCAAAAACAAAATCAAGAAAACTTTTTGCTTATAAGATGAGAATCCATCATCAACTGACCATTTATATTTCTCTGCTCGAAAATCAGCTGATTTTTTGTTTTTGTAAGGTTAGATTCACTCAGTGTAAAACAGACAAATTTAAATTAAGTTAATGTTCGTTTTATTAAAATTGGATGTAATTTAAGTTAAGATGATGTGGCGTTTGCAAGAAGAACTTCTTCGACACTTTGTTTAGTAAGTTTTTTATTGAATTTTGTTATTTTTGAAGTTCCACCAATTTGTTTTTTTTTATTTTTATTATAGAGCCCTTATGATTATGGTCGCTAAGACCGAAACGCGTCAAGGGTAAGAAATACAGACTGCATTTTTGCTAAAAACGTAGTTTTATTTCGCCGTTAAGAATTCAGTGTGGAGCAAAGGACCCCAACTCACTATACATCAAATTAATATTAGCCTCATCTAGTTTATTACTTATAAATAATTTATTTGAGGGCTTTCTCAATGTAATTTTATAATATATTTAGATATTTACATTGCGCACCGGAAAATATACACTATGTACACGTCGATTTTATTTGCGAGGGGGAGACTTTTTGGCTATCTTGATATTTTTGTAGCACGCACCATCTTCGAGGGGTATATTTTACCCCTACATTTTGAATAGGGAAAGTGGATCTTGTTTTGAAGGCCTTTTGAATGTCCTTACAACCGTGTAAAATTTCAAAAATCTATCCATTAGTTTTTAAGGTAATTGCCTTTAAACTTTGAAATTTAACATGGACTGATAAAATAAAAATTAAATTAGAATTTTATTTTTCGAGTTTAATTTTTATTTTATCATTCCATGTTAAATTTGAAAGTAAATATCTCAAAAACTAATCGCTGGATTTTCGAAATTTTTACCCGATTGTAAAGATATTCAAGAGAGCTTTAAAACTCACTTTCCCTATTCAAAATATAGGGGAAAGTATACCCCTCGAAGGTTGTGCGTGCTACAAAAATTTCAAGATAGTCAAAAACTCGCAAACCAAATTGACGTGTCTTGGCATTTTTATAAATTTTCAGCAGTTCTCGAGAAATCCCGGGTGAAAAGTTTTAAAAGGGACACAGTGTATAAATAGATAATACGTAGATCTGATTAAATGTATAGACCACTTCTTGATTTTGTATGCCGATGTTATTATTGTAAATTTTTCCTATTATTGTAAATTTTCCCTCTATGCGCTTTTTTTGCCTGGGATTTTTTCCGTATGCGCTTTTTTCCTGTGTGGATATTTCTTGTGCGCTTTTTTTCGGCAATCTGATAATTCCGACAAAAATATTATTTTTTTTAGACTTTTTTTAATCTATAGTAGCTACCAGCCTTCATACCCTACATTTTTCTTTTGGGCTTTGGGACGGTAGTTAACCCCTGTACCTCCCCGTAGAACCGCCAATGTGTCAAATCTACCATTAGCTATTTTGGATTCTGATTATAATTTCTCCCCTTTCTAGTCCATACTTGGCAATTGTTGGTTAAAAATATTAACTCTTATCTAAATGATTAATTGCTATGCCAAAATAATATAACATAATTACTTATTTTTATACTTTAGTTTTAAATAAGATCCACGGAAACAGTGCTTATAACATGCAGTAGTTGAAGAAGCTCTTTTTATAATTGCCCATACAAGGTCTTTTATTTTACGAGTAGATATACAAACTAAAGATATTATATGCAGTGGGATTTGGTTTCGTGGAGTGCAGGAAGCTGCAGGGGTCCAGCGTCAGTAACAAACAGACAAGTATACAGAAGTTCCTGAACGTGACAACACGTCATTGAATTTTATGTTTTTTGATAACCCTTGTTGACTTTTGTGCCTACATAACTGTCTTGATACGTACGATTTTTTTAATTCAGTGTCTGGAGATGCAACAAAGATATAAAATGACGGACATAAAGGTAAGGTAGGTACATAAGAATATACAGGTGTCTCAGATAAATGCAACTACATGGGGATTTCGGAAACGGTAAGAGATACAATTTTGGTTAAATTGGAAGAAGGTTGGATTTTTCTGAGCGCAAGCAGATACTGTATCAAAATTAAAAATATCTATAGGGGTTTTCAAAATATCAAGCCAATAAAATTTATGATTTCGAAAAAATTGAAGTTTGTCGCCC
The DNA here is from genome assembly GCA_963576565.1 of Aspidapion aeneum. Taxonomy (NCBI): domain Eukaryota; kingdom Metazoa; phylum Arthropoda; class Insecta; order Coleoptera; family Brentidae; genus Aspidapion; species Aspidapion aeneum. The sequence continues at coordinate 108,739,116 of OY755043.1, forward strand.
TTTTATAATAAATGTTGGTAGCTTTCTATAAGCAATTACGAATAATGAAATAAACAATATTTTTATTTATTTTTATTTTTTTTGTAACCATAGCGCTCTTTCTTATTTATGGCCGCCATATTGGAATTATACATCATCAAACAGATTTTAAAAGAATGTAACTTTATTCCATAGGGGACACTATAAAAGAGACTATTTTATTTAATATTTAGATTTTAGTACCCGGAATTGCTCAGAATATTCCGGTGGTTGCTAAGACATGATTTAAAAAGCCACTACTCTGTTTTCATGTTCAGTAGTCAGTCATTCAATTTTTGTACGTCCGACATAGTTGGATCATTGTTTTTTTATTTGACCGTTAGTTTTTTTTTGTTGTCAGAAAAGATTCTTATATATTTATCAGATCCATTACAGGTTAATGTTCCAACATCTAAGCAAACAAGTTGTGCAGTATGATCAGACTTGCCAGAGTGGATGATTTCATTTGTGAAGAAAAATTGTGATGTTTCAAAAATCACATTGTCTATACGTATTTTGAAAGATTTAGACTATATGAGGTACGAGGTAATTTTTCTTTTCATACAAGATTTCTCTACGTGAACGTTAAAATCAACTGCAACTATAATTATTTCGTTTTTATTACAGATCTTATCTAAAATTTGTTCGTCACCTGACAAATCTAATCTATAGATACTTAAAATTATAAAAACTTTGTTATGATATTTCACCTCACTTGCTGCAAACTCAAAAGAGTAAAGCACTGACATTTTACAGATGTCCAGTCTGTGTTTTTCTATTAGATTCACCCCCTCAATAAACAGCTGAATCACCAGTTTATTTTTTTACGGATGAAGGATGTCACCAAAGTGTAGTCCTGAAGTCATAGAATTTAGAGCGTTTTTGCATTGTTAGTGTCGGAATGGATTAGGCAAAATATTTCTGACCAGTTGTGATCTTTAAGTAATGCTGCTAACTGACCTAATCCATTTCCCAAGGATTGGGCGTTGTATTGGAAAATATTAAATTTGGCTGGCTGATTTATGCTTGTGGTGGTATCTGATCTATTATTATTTGATTTTGTTAAATTGGCTTCGCTTGTTGTTGTTGGCTTGTTTTTTGATGTTAATGTTTCTATGAGTACAGTCGAAGAACCTGAAAAAACTGTAAATATGGCTGACTATTGCCTTTGCTAAGTATTGTTTGCCTATTTTAGTTGTGTTTGTCCTGTCACTGCAATAATTTGATTGTCTCACTCTATTGTTCATACCTAAGAAGCAGCTATTTTTGATTTTCCTTAGGAAAGCGGACTAGAAAAGGGATATAATACTGTGATATATCTGACCTTTTCTCTCTTTCTCATTAAACCTGTATAGTTTACTCAGAACTAACGATATTTGTAAGAATTGTTTTTAGAATAAAACTGTGTATCAGGTCTGCAGATCGTGCTTGGTCATATTATGATTGTGTCATTTTTAGTAAAATTCTCCAACAGATATAGCGGTACTTATAAGTTTAGAGTCACTGGCATAAGTTCTAATATTTAAAGATAACTATTCCAACTTTTTTGTAAAGTACGACATATATTCTAAAACCACTTTTCCAAAAGTAGTATTTTCGATTTTTCCATTGTTCGACGTTTATTTACTTCTGTTTGTTGTTTGGTTTGTTACCCGTTCATTAATAATGTGCTAATTCTCGGCCCGAACGATACACCATTGAACTCCATATCGGTGTGCAGTATGCTTTTTTTGTTGTTATTGAGTTATTTCAGAGGCAAGTTTAGCCTTGTCCTTTCCTAAACATGTAATCTGTTTTTCTGTTGTCTTTACCTCTGGATTTAATTTTAGGTTATTTTAACGTAACGAATGTATTTAATTGGCTAATTAAAGAGTTTTTGTTTTTAGAGCTTCTATATATTATGCACTTCTCAATGTTTTATTTTTATTGATATTAATTGTTTTCCTTTTTTGTAATTCGCCATTTTCTGTTTGCGTTGAAGTTTCTTTAAGGTTCTTATTTCGATCTTTTGATAACTTTTTTAGGGATAATTTATAGTTTGTTTATTGCCTAGAGATCATTTTCTAACCTTTTAATTGTTTTTGTCAGTTGTTCGTCTCTCTGACACATGTCACTTATTTCCGACTACTTGACCGCCAGCCTGTTTCGTAAGTCCTGCATTAATTGTTCCGGTGTTTTTTTACCTTGTCATTATTTGTACTATTTTTATCATAGACTACGTTTATGTAGCAGCTATTATTCTATATATTAAGACCCCAAAAATTCTTGATCTAGTGACGTCGAATTTTCCCTGGTTGCTTATTATGTTAAAGCCTAGTGGTAAGTAGTCCTGTTTCCTCGATTTTAATGTCGGAGAGTTCTTGAATTTATCTCCCATTTTAGGTGCACTTACAAACTTACTAAGATATAAGAATATGTCACCATCACAAAGCAGATACTTTAAAAGTATGTTATTTTAACTCTGAAGAGCACTTGCACTTATTTGTCATAGTCCGATAGTACCGATTAATTACTCATTTATAATCACCGCTCAACAGGTAAAATGTTACAAGAATATTTTTTGTGGATTATTATTCTCCAGGATACCCTGATTCCATAACCACCTTTGGTTTATCTCACTCGCTCACTTTTGTAGGAAAAAAGATTTAAAAAATTATATCTTGAAAGCATCTAAAGGTATAAAACTCTTAATTAGGATAAAATTGAGGTATCATTAGCTGTATCTTACAGCGGAATATAAAAACCATCCGTAGCCGTGTTACGAATATATTGCCAAAAAACTGCTAAAAATTGATAAATTTGAGGGGTTGACAGTTGAATCAAGTAACAAATTTACTACAAAAAATGTCCTATACACTTTCTTCAGACGTTCACAAATATGGAAGTAAATATGGTTTAAAGTTGATCAAAAATAAAAATGTCTCTGAAGTTAATACGACAACTCTTTTTAAATGGCATTTTTGGTAATTTAAGACAGAAAACTTTTCTTTGAAGACCGTCTTTGGTGTTGTTGATCAGGTCAGTCTCGTTGCATACACACACACCATCTTAAAAAATGAGAATCCAAAGAACACCAACTTAAAAAATAAAAAAAACAAAACCTCCACGAAAGTCCAAAAAATTGAAAATAACCTTAGTATTCAACAGAAAAGTCATGACTCAATGACACGTTAACTGAAGGTACGATTGAGAACTACACATTCAAACGAAAATATCGCGTCTTGTAATTGCAAAATGATAAAAAACGACCAAGAATAGCTTATCTTATTTTTTTTTATAAGAATAAGAAATAATTGTTTTTCTGTTTTTTTTTTGCATTGCACATTCTACTTCAAACCTAGATATCTTTCAACCTGATGATTTTACGATAAAATGTATTGGACATATTTTTTGGCTATTTCTCCAAGGAATTTAAGGGTATGAGTGATAAGCCACGTTACCAAGCGGTTTTTATTAAATTTATTTTTTTCTGAAAATGGCCTTTTTTCGGTTTCGAAACGTATTCTAATCAAGCGCACTTATGTAAATATACTATTTTTTTGTAAAAAAATTCTATAGGTAATACTTTATTAGTTTGCCAAATTTGGTAATTTGCTGCCTATAGTTTTAAAGTTATAGGACATATTTTTACAAAAAACACGGTGAAAAATAAAAATCGTTTTTTATTTTTTTTACACAAAAGTGAGCCAACTTAAACAAACGAATGGTAGTTACGGAATCAGTAGGTAGCACTGAATAAAAATTCAATTTAATTTTTTTTGCAACAAGAACTTTTTCTTACTTTGTAAAGCGGTGAATTATAAAGTTTTAAAACTACCAAAAACTATATTTTAAATGTGTTTTTTAGCATAGTTGCTTACACCTTCAATGACCATGACATATATGTCTGTGTTAAATCTTACAAAATATAGACGTTAAAATCTGCATGTATGACATATTTTAAAGAAATAGTGACGCTACAAATCCATCAAAGTAACTAAAACTCTTTTTTGACTATCTTATCAAGTTCATTGGCGTTTCAATAAAATAATTTAAGTTTTCAGTGATGAGTGACATCAATCATCATGCAACATTTAAACAAAGTCCATCATCCCGGTATATGTTTTATTAAAAATCGTTTATTTATATTTTCCAACGTTTATAAATTAGCAAGGACGGAAAAACGGTTGCCCTCCTTTAATTTTCATTTAAAAAAGTTGGGCTTTGATAAGTTTGTCACGTCTCTGTTTCTTTAAAATATGTCATACATACAGGGTCCCTAGCGGCAAGCAGCCTTTCGTTTTACAGATACTATATTACATCAGCGGCGTAGCGTGCCCGAAAGGGCGGGGGGGGGGGCGACAGCTGAAAAGGGCGCCTCTGAAAACTGATGAAAAATCTTGTGACAAAAAAAAACAAAAAGGCCAAAAGGGCGCCTCTCACCTCACAAATCTTGCGGACAAAAAAAAAAAAAAAAAAAACAAAAAACAAAAAGAAAACAAAAGGTCATCATGTGTGAGGGGGCGGCGATAAGTCACAAGGGCGCCTCTCACGAATCTTGCGACCAAAAAAAAAAAGGTCTTCATGTCGTTAGTTTCCTTTGGCACCCACTCAATTGGCCGTTATATATAGGACAGGAGTAGCAGGAGGAGAACAACACCACTTCCAGGTTTAATAAAACACCAAACTCACAATTAAATAAATGCAGGACCAAGGTAGGAGCAAGCCTTTAGACATAACCATTTCATATAATTTTTTTCAATATAATTTGGACAACCTTTTCATATAATTTTCAGTATAATTTAGACATTATCTTTCCAGATAACTTTTCAATATAATTTTAACATTGCTTGTAAACGCAAGGTAACGGTATGACGTCATAACCACAATTTTGCGGCGTATTTACTATATTGACTTGTCTTCCTTCATTTAATTTATTTAAGACAATTTCTCCTGTGAAATTTGGAGTGCCTTGCTATTTTGGCCCGAACTTGTTTAATTTTTTTTAGCATATTTCATGTTTCTAATCTTAACTTCAGCCCTTAAAATACACAAGATGAACTAAATTTTTGTATTATTTGTGCAACCCAGTGACCAACTTTGCGGAGACAAAAGAGAGATGAGATTATATGTTTTAGCGGTTTCCTTACATTGTTCTACTTTATGGGGTGGATCTCGGACTGGGTTGCTGTCTGTCTCATTCTACCCAATGTAGAATGATGACAGCAGATATTTGGTCCAGATCTCCCCTATGATGGAACGATTTTGGAAGTGTATTTTTTTTAACAATCATTTATATAACCGAGTCTCACACTACTGACTCAGACATAGGTACACTAGGACCTGTTAAAGGAGTTCCTCTACCTGTAAAATACTTCTAGTTTTGTCATCTTAATTCAATCTTTTAGAATTTTGTTCTGTTTATTTTTTTTTTGTTTTTTAATTACACAAATACTCTGGAAGCCTCGGAAGTAGGTAGAATTTCATTGTTTAGCTACAACGTTTGGGTTGAACTGTATTTTATTTAAGATCTTCTTTGTAAAACATTGGTATTAAATAATGTGGCGCACTTAAAATTTTCTTATTTCTGAACCCCCCCTTCTCCACTGTATAAAAGTTACCGGGCATATCAATGTTTTACCTAGCTGGAAATTACAGTTCTGCTTCCAGATATTTGTTTAATTATTCAGTGGGTTTTTTGTGTCACAAGATGGCGGCAACGTCTTTAAGCTGCCACAAATGTCACACAACGCATTTTTAATAGGCCACAAATTGGCGCCCAAACGTGATGTTTTTTTAATAGGCCACAAATTAATAAAGCTGAGGGCGCTTCGGCCACCTATGGGGCGCCACTACCCTCGGGGCGGGGAGGGCGACGAACCCCCCGCCCCCCCCACGCTACGCTGCTGTATTACATCAATTTGTTTGTAAATATTTTATTACTATTGATTATTTTATTGCATTAATTATAGTTAATTCCAGACGTATTTCATCTATTTAATATTTAACTTTTAACAAAACTTGAATTAAACACTAATTTATGCAAATTCTTGGACCGTGTGAATCTTTATATGCTAATGTTGAGGGTGTTAACTTAATATTGTTGAATTCGCACAGAAATTTTATTTTATCACCACTTGATTGAGGCTAATCTGAAAATGTTATAACCATGTTTGTCGTGTTATTTTGCTGCCTATTTCCTTTAAGTGTTGCTAATTTGATAAGCTTACATTTAAATGATATCTAGTGTGTGTCGCCAGAATTATTTAAGAAAATGTCAAAATAGATACTTAATTAACTCAAAGATTTATTAACCGGTTCAGAACATGAAATAGTCATTTGATTTCCTTGTTACTTGCAAAACCAAAACACAATATTAATTATGAGCAATGGCATAGTAAAGTAAGAAACCATACCAGTCTTAATAAGTAAAATTAAATATTCTAAAAATCCTCGAATATATTTTATCCATTAGAGAGAGTCTTATCACTAGTAATACCACTAGAGGTTAAATTATTTCCGGAAATTTTTTCGAGCCAATGAATATTTTGAAAATTATCGAGTCGAAGACGAAATATTCATTAGCGTCTTCGACTCGGGATAATTTTCAAAATATTCATTGGCTCGAAAAAATTTCCGGAGTTAATTTAACCTCGCGTGGTATTCGGTAAGAAAATTCCACACCAAATTATATTTAAAAATTGAGATCAATTTAAAATTTATTTTTTGAATCACAATGCCAATTTTTTCCTCCACAAGACACCAGCAAAACATAGACAGTTTTGATTGACTTAATTATTTTAGTTACTATGGCAAATCATATTTTGTCATTCTATCTACCTAAATTAAAAACTAGAAGGTGATTTATTATTTTTATGACTACAACAGGAATAGTTGAAAATTTTCTTAATTTCATTTTCATATACTTAGGTTCATGAACAAATTTATTTTCGTCGCAGTTTCAGCACCAATTAGATTAATTTTTACTTATTGTAGTTTCATGAAAATACCAGTTTAGAATGTAAAATAATTTATTCTCTTATTTCATATCAATTTTGGGTTACTACAAGTGGTAGAAAATTATATTTTTATCAATTTTTCAATAGGTACATAGATAAATTTAGTGTGCTTTGCAGTTTGGGCAGCAATGACTTCTTAGCCTTTTAGATGTTATTAGCTCACACATATACTATACTATAGTAGTGGTGATCCTAATTTTTTCGAGAAAAAAAAAGTTGCTCCGATTTCAAAAATTTTTATATATCTTTGCGTTTCAGATGATTTTGAAACTTTTTTGTTGCGCCGTCTGTCTGTCTGTCTGTCTGTCTGTCTGTCTGTATGTCTGTTAGTCAGTCTGTCTGTCTGTCTGTCTGAGGGTCTGTATGTCTGTCTGTAACGACCAACGCGCATAACTCAAAAACCGCTTGGCCGATTTTAATGAAATTTGGTACCTAGGCTGGGTCTTGGGTCGAGATGGTCCCATTTAAAAATGAACAAAATCCACCGAACACAAACCAAATAAAAGGGTGGGGGTAGATTTCAAAAATTAGAGTTTATGTGAAAATATGGCGTGTGTGATATTAAACGAAAGGTAACTGAGTCTGCAGTTAAACAAAATACATTTTAATTTATTTTTAAAAAAAGGGTGGGGGTATATTTTAAAAATTAGAGTTTAAGTGAAAATATGGCGTGTGTGATATCAAACGAAAGGTAATTGAGTCCGGAGTTTAACAAAATACATTTTAGTTCTTGTTTTTTTTAAGGGTGGGGGTAGATTTCAAAAATTTGAGTTTAAGTCAAAACATGGCTTGTGTGGAATCAAACAAAAGGTAATTTAGTCTGGAGTTGAATAAGATATATTTCAGTTTTTAGGTATATTAGCTCACACGTACACTATAACAATAGTACCTAGTGTGAGCTTAGGGGCCCATATATTGGCAGAGTATTTCTACTTGTTGTAGTTACACAGAAATATCATTTAACAAGAAAGAATATCATAATCTTTAATTTTTTAGTAATTTTGAGCTACTGCAAGTGGTAGAAAATAAAAAAAGGAATTAGTTTTTCATATATGTACATCATGTTCAGTTCACTCGCAGTTTCGTCACCAATGCAATGGATTGTTAGCCTCTATATTGATGATTTCTACTCATTGTAGTAACACGAAAATACCATTTTACGGTATAAAATATTATATCTTCCATTTTATAGTTACTTGTGGCCACTACATGTGGTAGAAAATTATAATTTTGACGATTTTTCATAAAGTAACCAGATTTAGTTTGTAGTTTCGCCAGCAATTTTAGCCATATAAATTGTTGATTTCTACCTGTTGTAGTTGCACGGAAATAACATTTGAAGGCTCAACACAGTACATTATTCAATTTAACATACGTTTTGTGTTACTACAAATGGTAGAAAATTGCTTTTTTGCGTTATTAGCAATTTCTTATACGAGCTTTATTTGTATATCATTCATGACTATGCTAAATGCAAAAATGGTGATAAAATCGTGTCCAATACCTATATATTTTATTACAAAATAGATATTTAATTCATTCCATTCAAAGTCCAGCTGTTTGAGGTGTCCGAAAAATACAGAAAAAATCTTAACTATGTAATTGAAATGTATAAAAATCGAATAAATAAATTAAAAACAGTACCTACTGTCAATAACATTATCCTGTCATAAAGACGTCAAAAAATTTCCGATTTAATTCGCTGTTGGGTACCCACGAGGATAAAATTTCCACCAAAATTCGTGGGTTGCTATGGTGATATGTAAAAAAAACCGTTTTGATTGGTTAAAAAATACTGGTGTGGAATTTTCGAAATAATTTAGGTGCTTAGATATTAATTTTTCTTTAAAGATTCTGTTCTAAACTCTCTATACTTGGTCATCCGATAAAACCATCTATCAAAAACATTAGCTTAGTATGGGAAAGTTCTTAAACTTATCGATAAGGTAGTTGATGCATTCAAATGAGTCCTTCTAAACTTCCGATACAATTGATTGTTGCAAATAATTGCCATCGTCTCATGGAGTCGATGTCTTTTGATGGATGAATTTATATCATAACATCAAATGTTCTAGTTTTTAAAATGTTTAGATAGTAATTAGAAATATTTTTATGTAATTATGATAATGATAATTGGATGATAGTTCATACAGTAGTTTTGTTTTGAAAGTTCCAGGGCCTTGTACCAGAAAGATGGCGAAAAATGCTTTAAGATATACCTACAATTTAAACTTTTTTTTTTCAAACAAGTTCCGTGGCTAATCGGGTAAAAAGGAGTTTTTGTTTCACTCATATTTTCCCGTGAGTAGCTTGGAAGCTTAACCTCATGGGGGTCCAAGATCTAATAGACACCTAATAAGTGTTGACAGTTAACTGTTTCCTCCTTATGGGTCTCCTCCGAACATTGCTTGGTCAGTTAATTTTAAACGGTTTTGTCTCTAATCCTATGTAAATAGTGAGAAAACTCTCGTAAAAAGTGCCATCTACCGAGAGACGAGAGAAACTGGAACAAAAGCAGACGTTTTTACCCGCCATCAGACACGCAATCAACGTTGATCTGGCCTAAAAGGCAGAAGAGCTGTCGGAGCTCACGGATGGTTTGTTTCTTTTTATTTGTAATCGATCTTTTCATTGACCGATATGTATAGCAGTTTATTTTCGTCGGCTTTTGTTCTAGTTTCCCTCGTATCTCGATAGATGGCACTTCTTGCGAAAGTTTTATTACTATTTACATAGGCTTAGAGACAAAACAGTCTAATTAACTTTGCAAGAGTGTCACATTGACCAAGCAGTGTCCTGAGGAGTCCCATAAGGACGAAATAGTTAACTGTCAACACTTATTAGGTGTCCATTAGATCTTGGACCCCCGTGAGGTTAAGCTTTAGAACTACCTACGGAAAAATATGAGCAAAACAAAAACTCCTTTTTACCCGATTAACCACGAAACTTGTTTGTAAATTCACGGGTACTAAATTTCACGTTTGTTAGTATTTCTTTTTAAATTGGAATTAAAACATTTTTATTTGGTTTTTGATTTGACCCGTATCATAATAGGTTACTCGATGATCTTTGGTTACCAGTTTTCTTATAGCTTCTATTTTTTTTTGGTTCGGTTCGGTTTATTTCGGCTCGGTTTCGTCTTTCGAAACTCATGCGCTCTTAAATTACTGCGAACCAACGAAACCAATATTTACGTGTACTAAATTAGTCAAAACCTTATTCCGGAAATCAAAACAATACTGTCCAAGCATTCCACTAAAATTTACAAGATCGTTTTCAGTACGGTCCTACTTACGGTTCGTTTTTGAAAATATTTTTTTTTAAAGCAGTTTGATTTTTATTTTTTAATATTTGATTGGTATGTATATAGAGGTCAAAATTTAAGGAATCCGTGGCTCTTTATTAGGGCGAACTCAACGAACCCTGACGCGTGTGTGTCTGTTGTAATAAAGAGGGCCACAAACCGTGGCGTAAATAATAAACTACTCATCACTGTCACCAAAACCTACAATTTTCTTTTGTTTATTGCCCAAATGTGTGACACTTAACTTGTGAATTTGCTTCTAGGTTAAAATGACCGAGACAAATGATACAATAGTAGAGGCATGTAGATGTTAATAAGCTAAATTTAGAACGGTTATTTTAATTCCTAATACGCAAATCAATGACTGCGAAAGAGGAAATATAATTTTCAAGTAGACGTTCTCCTTTACTACTACTATGTCGGTTTAGAACGTTTTTCTACGTTGTCCGACGCCTATTCTCCACCTCCTTCGATCCTGACAATCATACTCTGTCAGATTTTGGATTTACTGTTCTAGTTTAGGACGCCCTCTTTTTCTGCGCCCTAATGGATGCCATTCTAGGATCTGCTTTGGTAATCTTTCGTCGTTCATCCGTTGTACATGGCTTACCATATCAGTTGCCTTCTAATGATGTCATCCGTTATGCTTCCCTCGATTCCCATTCTTTCTTTTATGATCTCATTTCTTATGTGATCTATATTAGATATTCTCATTGATCTTCTTATTGCATCCATTTCGACACTTTCCATTTTTGTTTTGTATTTTTCTGTTACGCGACAAATCTTTATTCCATACAACAGCGTGCTTTTGACCATTGTTTCATATATGTTAAATTTTACATTCTTTTTTATCTCTCTGCTCCATAAAATACTGTTAAGATATCCAATAACTTTTTTTGCTTTTACTATTCTTTTTTCCAATTTTTTACAGTCTGTACCTGTCTTATCAAATGTGACACCCAAATATACATACTTATTGCATGGAGATATTGTTTGTCCATTTTCTAGTACTAACTCACTGGATTCGTTTCCAATACATAAGTACTGTGTCTTGTCCACGTTCACTGTTAATCCCCACTTTTGGTATTCTTCTGTTAACTTTCCCATCATATACTCCATGTCTTCTTTATCATTAGCCACAATTACTTGGTCGTCAGCAAACTGTAGTGTGTATATGGTAAATCGGTCGTTAAGTTGTATTCCCATGCCGTGCACTTTACGTTTCCAGTTTTTTAGAGCTACTGCGATATATACATATTTTAAAAAGAGTTGGAGAGATACAACATCCCTTTCTTAAGCCTTTTGTTACCAGGAACTCTTTTGAAAGTCGATTTCCAATTTTAATTTTAGATTTTGACGTTCTCCTTTCCCCCCAGAAAAGATCTGCTGGAGAACACTGTTTGCAATTGGTTTGTAGAAAAATGCGCAGAAAATGTCCGCTTAGGGTATGTGGTTTGATGAAAGTAGATTTACAAACTGTGGGGTTTCAGTAACGTAAAAACCCAACATGGCGGCTATAAAAATAACAGAGTTGGCTATGGTTAGATAATTTAATTTGAAGTTATTTTTTTAAAACAAATGTTTTCGTTTGCTTGATATTTTAAGAATCTCAAAGTAAAATGGACAACAAAATGCGTATCTATGAAGGTCTTTAGCCTGAGATTTCTAATTTACTTATGGAATTTTTGATGTTCGAAAAAGCTTTACTTCCACTTATTATTTTCTGGTTTACTTTTTCTGTCTAGGAATGTTCCTTGTTTAAATCAGCCCCAATAAGTTAACCTCTATAGTTCTTTAAAGCTCGTAGTAAATACTTGTAAATTTGAAGTTGTTTTTCTTAAAACTTTATACATTTAATTTTTCATTAAGTTAATAACTTTAACTATATCTAGCTGCTATAGTTTTAACTAATGGCCTTTCATCTCTATCATAATATTGAAATTTTTTGTAAAGGAGAAGTGCAGAAATTTTAGGTATTACTTTATTTTTAGAGCAATAAAATATAATATTACTCTAAGCTTTTTTCTTTCTAATTCTACCTACAGATGAATAATATCTGAATTTATTAATTCGCGTTTCCTAAATAATTCGAGTCACTAACTTTTAAAAACCGCACCGAAACTTACAGAGATTTTTTTCTTTTTGTCAACCAAATACGATGACAAAAGTAAACTGACAAACCAGTGTTGCCAACTTAATAAATTTTTCGTCAGATCAAACGGATCTTTGTAAAGTACTACGGACAAAAACTCTTTTAGCGGGTGACGGAACATTTTGTGGGAACTTTAAATATATTACTAATAACAATGAAATATCAAATTGCAGCAGCGGTAAAAAAATATGTTTGCCTGAAAAAGTCATTAAATATGGATGGAACTAAATAAGCCTAAAATCAGCCTTTAACCTCAAATGTTGCAAGGCAACCTGTTGAAATTATGAATAATTACCATATTGTTTTTTTTTTGTCCTGGCAATAATTTTCCCTTGTTTTTTGAGTCGAACCTAATTTTTGTTTTCTTTTTACTTTGACTGTTTAATGTCTTTTATTTTGTTTTACCTATTCGTTTGTAGTTGACTGGATTTACATATATTATTATATATCCTTTTTGTAGTGAATACATAATTCTTTAAACTGTTAAAAGAACTTAACCCTTTATTTTATCAAAATACAACGCTAGAGGCAGATGGACAAAGAGCGCTGATGTCAACTTGAATTTTCTGTGATTAAAGAAAACATGCAGGTGACTGTCTCCTTTAATATTTGGCTCAACAACGCATGAGGGCATTTAAAACCATAATTTGTCTGTTAGTATTAACAAGACAAAGCTGCAAAAATATATAAGTTAAACTTCCTATAGATGAAAAAAGTCACAGGTAATAATAAAAGACAGTATAACGATAATCTGGCGGCACGGCAGTGCCCCGCCAAGTTCGCGCGGATACTGGTATACTATCTTTTCTTGAAACATTTCAGCCCATATTTGACCTATCTAAAACTCTACTTCAGAATGTGCTACGAAAATCAAACTTTGCACAGTCGTAGACCTTTATAGAGTCAACAATCCCTCCAATCTTCATACACTTCCATGAAGTAGTAAAGTAGTTAAGAAATTTCAAAAATCATCGAAATTGCCACTCACTCACTCATGTATAGATAATCAAAATTCTACTGTTATTCCAGACATGCTACAAAGCTGAAATTTGGTACACTGATAGAAATTGTGACCAAACCCTTGGAAAAAAACCTCAAAATTCTAATTTGCTCCCCTCCCCTATTACCCACTTCCAGAAGCGCTAGAGAGCTGAGCTTTGGTTGACTGATAGAAAATATGATAAAACTATAGGAAAAAATTTTTAAAACCCCAAAATTTTAACTTGCTTCCCTCCCCTATAAATGTAAAGTTATGTAAAAGTAACATTGCCCACTTCCAGAAACGCTAGAGAGCTGAGCTTTGGACGGCCGATAGGATTTATGATAAAACTATAGAAGAAAATTAAAAATCCCCAAATTTTAATTAACTTCCATCCACTATAAACGTAAAGTTGAGTAAAAGTAACATTGTCAACTTCCAGGAACGGTAGAGAGCCGCGCTTTAGAAGGCTGATAAGAACTATGAGAAAATCATAGGAAAAAATATAAAAAAACCTCAAAATTTTTAATAAGGAATTGCAAATTTTTTAAACAATATTCCGTATATTTTACTACTTTAAACCTTAAATATTAACCAAATCCTTTAAACAAAAGCAATTCATGCAAAAAAAAAGCCAAGTACGCCAAAGTGGTAATCCGTAAAAGAATTGAGATAAAAGTAAAGCCAAGTTCTCCAATACTAATTTCAAAATGAAAGGTTCTTACTAGTTCCGAAATGTTGTTTGAGCTTTGCTATTCCAGCCATTTTGTTATGATATATTTAATTTAATTTGATTCTTCCGGCCAGAATAAAATGAGGCGCAAAAAAGATGGCTTCAATTAGCGCTATCTTTCTCTGTCCACTGGTGTGCCATAATTTTTTATTTCATCATTATTAGGTATTAATTTTATATTTTACTCTTTTTTTGCTGGAAAACTCCATACCTTATTTTTCTTAAAAATAAATATTTTTTCAAAACTTTTATACTTAATATATATATAAGTACCTACCTATTTCATTAGGTAGGTGCGTACGAATCAAGAAACCTAAAAAATACCAATTGACTTACTAAAAATTGCAAAAATCCAAAACCATTTGTTATATCTTTAAAATTCGAACTCCACCCAGTTTTATTAAAAAATTAAAAAAGAGTAAATGCGTATCATTTACCCTTTCTTTTTGTTGATCTAGAGTGTGTATGAAACGTGTCTAGTCATCCTGTTTGAGCCCAGCGATTATGAACGGGCTGGAGTCGATTTCGTTAGACGTACCAGACGAGTACTGTTTCTTCTGGTAATATTAAAATTTTATTCATGGTGAATTTGCCAATGAAGCCCATCCAGTAAGACCAAAGTTCTGTAAACAGAGGGAGCCATCTCTTTTTTCTAGAGGTATTCAATTCAATTTATTGCTAAGATATAATTTTTTTCCCCCAGAGCCCAAAAAAAATAATGATAGCTACTATAGATAAGTTAAGAGCTGAAAAAATATATATTTTTTTTTATTTGCCTTATTAGGATCTCGTAAATAAGCGCACAGGAGAAAATTGCATTTTGTAGGTACTCAATCAAGGCTAATTTTCTAACGTCTAATCTGGCAAACAAAAATAGAAAAGATTTATTTTTTTATTTTATTAACTTAAAATTACGTTACATAGCTTTGAGAAAGCAAAAGGATTAATTTTGTCTATTTCCTGAAACTAATTAAATTAATTAAACGAATATAATTAATTAAAACGAAATATTAACTTAAAAAACAATAATTTAAAAAAACAAATAATGATATAATTAATTTAAAATAATATTAAAATAAAAACGTCAAAAAAGCACACGTTATACTTTGTATCTTTAATGTGCCATATCAATTTAATGACTCTATTCGACAAAATGCACCAAAAAACCCTATAAAAAATTGGTCACACCAGCTTGGTTATGTGTCGCGATATAATGCTATAATAAAGTGTACCGGACATGTACCGACTTAAAAAAGCTGAAAAAACACTAAAACCATGGCTTAACATGTATTTAATTAACAGGTTTCATGCGAGCCAATTGGTTTCCACAGATTTTTTAAGTTCAAAAATTACTGTAATTTATCTTTTATTAAAATATCATTGTGTGTTGTAAGGAAGTGCTTAAATCATTAAAAAAAGGATTAGGGGAAACACGGGTAACGCGAGTATTGCTTAATAGACACTTATTGGAATAAAACCTGACCTTATTTTAAAATTGACCCTATGGTGACAGATTTACATATAAAAAGCAGCTGCTCTCCTTTAAAATTCGGCTTTTGTGTATTTAAAACCGGATTTATTAGTGTCGGTATTTATTAAATGAAGCGTCTTTATTATTAAATTTGGCTTTGGTATGTCACTTTTGAGAGGTCAGCTGTTAGTTTTCTGTGTAAATGTGTCAACATAAATTCGACTCTAAAATAAAGTCAGGTTTTATTCCAATAAGTCCCTATTGATGCGTTGCTAATTTGTAGATTGCTTTTTCATAGCTGCCCTTGGAGCGAAGCTGCTTTCAACTGCTATTGAATATAGAAAAGCAGCTTTTTTAAAAATGCAATATATATATTTTAAATAGAAAATTGGACAAGAATTGAAGGTGAAAACCTTTTTAAAAAAAAATTTTCATCGGTTTATTTCCGGGAAAAGATTTTTTATTTTTGATGTTAGCAATTTTTATCCCTTTACTTATTGTGAAAAATTAATTTCTGGTAAAAATTAGCTTATTGAAAGCTGCTTTTTGAAAAAAGCAGCGAATGCTTTTACTTGTTTTTGGAAATAGCATAAAACAGATGTTTTATGTGCTAGTTAAATTAAACTTTTTTCAAAAGTTACTAGTAATAACCAAACAGGAACTACTAATATTGTTTTCATATAATTAAAGGAAATTTGTTAATAGAACGAAGACATTTCTTGGAGAAATCCTTGAAAATGGATACAATAAAAAATTATTATTTTTACCTTCCTAGTCCACGCAGCAATGTGTAGAGAAGGGATTATTTTTGATGAAAATTTTGAGATATCGCCGAAAATGTGTTATTTGGATCTATTTTTACCTATCTTAACAATATCATCGTGATGTCTGCCTGTGTGTGTGTGTGTGTATGTCTGTCCATAACAAGATTAAAACTCCTAAATCGATTTTCCTAAAAATTTTAGGTAAAATATTGTTCAGCACTGTAATGAGTTAAATAGATTTTGGTCAAAATCCATTAATTCTAATGACAGATTTTTGACAATTAAAAATTAAAAAAATGGTTACTTTTAAACGGAAAATCGCATAAATAAGCCGTTTTTAGAATATTGTAGACCATATTTGTCTGAATAATTTGTGTTATAACCAAAAACTTCGTAGGAGCTTTAGTTTTTGAAATAATTACAAAAAACTGTTTTCAAGGCTGATACATCAGGGAGTTCACTTAAACTGTGCTAATAGGCTAGCTAGGAAGGTATCAGATCCGTCATGAATCCATTTTTACCTTCCTATTTCGCGCAGCAATGGCTAGAGAAGGTATTTTAATAACCCACTTGGGACATTTTATTGAAAAGCCTCATAAAAATAAACATCAGAAATAATTTTAATTAATTATTTTCAAGTAGCAACAATATTACTAAAAAACACGGTGTTTTTTGTTACTGTTTTTTTTTTTTAATAAAAATGCATTCAAATTTTATAATTATTAATTTTTGACTTATCGTTATCGTTTCTATGTGAATGTGGGGATCCTTCTTTGAAAAAACCTTTTAAGTGGGCATTTTTTCAGTGGTCTATTCAAAACCTAACATAAATATGGATAATTGTTTTAAAAGAATAACCTTTAAAATGTTTAATAATATGTAAAAAATATATTTATATATACAGGGTGTTTCTTAAAGACAGAAGAAGGTTTAAATCAACAAACTAGTAGAATTTTTGATGCTCTTTAATATACTTAAATAAAAAAACACCCTGTATTTTATTATTTTTTCTGATAGTCCTTTCAATTTTAAACAAAAACTGTAATTTTGTTTTTTTTTAAGTTAAAAATAATGAAGAAATTTTAAATTCAAAATTACGTATTGAAATTTTATTTTATGGAAAGAAGTCTAAGCTTAATTTTAAATTTGGAATACCTTTGTTATTTTTAACCTTAAAAAGAATCAAAAAACAATTCTTGTTTGTAACACCTTTTAGAAAAAATTTGTTTTATGCTTTCTGAAAAAACTCGAGATCAGGGAAATGTGATATTCGATGTTTTTTTTTTTGAATTGAGCATCTTAAAAAGCGTCAAAAATTCCACTAGTTTCCCAATTTAAACTTTTTTATATCTTTAATAATAACAAAGTTAGCAATGGTGAACACTTAACTTGGAACACCCTGTATATGTATTTATTGACTTTTGAACAAGCTTTCAAAAACTTATTATGAACAGAAAAACGAATGTTTCTAGTTTCCTTTTCAAAAGCCCTTTTTGTTCCAATAATTGCCTGTTTTTACTTAAAACCAGTTTTGGAATTTTTCTTAAAAACTACATTTGCTGAAAGTCGCTACACATAATTTTCTTCTAGGAAATAAAAACCTTATTTTAAGTATTTTTGGGGCACTATGATAAAAATTTTAAAAAATAACTTTACCCCGGTTTTCCCGATTCTTTTCATGTCTTACTTTATATGTCTATATTCACACATATCATATGTACTAGATAACTTAATTAGGATTCTAAAAAAATAAGGCGTGGTTTGGAAATTATATTGTGATTAAGCTAAGTGTCAGTTCCGACTGAAATTACGGGAAATAAAATGATTTTTTTTCTTTCTAATCTGACAAAGTGCTTTATAATAGACCGGGGCCATAGCGTCAAAATTTGGCCTCCGTGGGCTCTTTGATGAAGATTTTACAACACGTGTTTTAATCGATTACTAATGATCCCACCAACACTGCCTGACCTGTAACTGACCCAAAATTGTCTCAGTCAAAAAGTATAAGGGTTAGGGTGTCAAAATATTTTTTCAGTTTTGAACAGCTTAAGCTTTAGTAATGAAACTTGGCGCGCACGTCTGCCTTTGCGTAGTCTAGTTTCTGTCAAAAACAAATATATATTTTGTCCCAAGGGGGCGCAAGGGGGCAAAATGTGTGTTTATATTATGCCTTATATCATTTAAGCTATTGCACCTGCACAACTATGTGTTAACAAATTGGTTGCTCATACAATTACCCACAGGTCTGCCATATAAACAGAAAATTTAAGCTTTTAACGAGGACTCATAGGTAGGGGCAAAACTTTTTGTAAAGGAGAGTTTACACATGCATGGATTTGCTGGCGCCAATAAAAACTGGCGCGCCAGTAAGTTAAATTTGCAAGTGTAAACACCGACTTGCACACAAGTTATTTTTTTGCATGCAGGTATCAAAAAAGTCTGCAGCTGACTGAATTTGCTGGCGCCAGTGGTGACGCATGCGCGCAGAAAAAGAAAATTTTCATGTGTAAACAAGTGCTTGCTCGTCCGTTCGCCAGTTTTAAGTTCATTATTTTACATAATGTTTTATTTTCATTGTGTTTGAGCTTCAAAATTTTGCTTATTGTTGTTTTTATAGCTTATTATGGCTAAAAAAAATTGGTCAGCAGAACTGCATGACCATACAGTTTCTTGAAGGCTATGAATGTTTGGCCTGGCTAACTTCATTTTGGTACACGATAAAGAAATTGCAATGATGCAAAAGAATTTCCTGTTGCAAGATATCTTAATGTCACTTCCAATTTCAATTTTGGGGTTAACGCATCTCTCATGTGGGTATCCATTTTTATAATTCGTGGCATTACACAGTCTAGAAGAATATCAAAATGTTGCTTTGTCATTCGAAGATGGTTTTTATAGCTCGCAGGATCTTCTGCTGCAAGTTCTCCTAAAAGTTTTTCGGAAACACCCAAAGTAGATCGACGAGCAATCCATGCTTTAACCCAGATACGGCCTTTTCGTTGTTCCTTTTTCTGAATCTCTTTTATTTTTTTAAAATAAACGTTTAGCGATTATTTTGCAGGCTTCTGAGAGTTCAGCCGACATATCGCGTATCGTGTACACTTTAAAAATGAAACTGGCGTGCCAGTCTTTTTAATTTTCGCACAATAGTGTAAACCTTTACTGGCGTGCAAATAGAACTGGCGCGAACACTGGCGCCACTAAATGCATGCATGTGTAAACCCACTATAATTTAAAATAAAAAAAGCTTAATTGACTTATACTCTGTCCTATGTCAGCAAATGTCCACCAAATGGTTGCGGTTGACCATTTCTTAATTTAATATACTTTATACTTTGCCCTCGGCTAGTAGGGGTTGTAAGCATATACATAATATTCCAATACCCACGGTAACTGCCCATTCATGAAGCAAACATGAGGGCCTTGGGGTCTT
Organism: Aspidapion aeneum; assembly: GCA_963576565.1. NCBI lineage: Eukaryota > Metazoa > Arthropoda > Insecta > Coleoptera > Brentidae > Aspidapion > Aspidapion aeneum. The sequence goes on from OY755043.1 coordinate 108,758,968, forward strand.
TAAGCAAAAAAGACATGATTGGTTGCCTTCAAAGATTTGCATCTTATTTCCATATAGTACGTATTATTGCAATACCTACGGTACCTTACGATGCAGAATGCAAACATATTTGAAAAAGCAATATCAATGGGTATAAGTCTATCCTCTTTAATAATTAATATTATTTTATTCTTGTATTTGTTACGTCAAATCATCGGCGTACAGTTGACAAAAACTCTATTTATGTAAATTTGGTATCTGTGCATTTTTCGTACTTTTATTTCTAAATGTTTGCATCAAACGCCAACCATTGTGTAAATAGGTAACAGGGAGAATTGGAATATTACGTATATGGTTGTAAGGGCTTATTTTAACCCCACCGCAAAATCAGAAAATAACTCCTTCAATATATTTTACTGGGTCAGTCACATATCCCAAAATACAAAAATTTTCTTCTTTAGGGGCGTCGGTTCGGTTCGGTTCGGTTCCCCTACAATTTTTTCAAATGAAATCGTTGCAAATTTAAAAAAGGCTAATTTTTGTGGCAATTTATATGACAAAAAATTATCTTTATGGGCCTTAAATTGCGAGAACTTTAAAATTTATATCCCCTTTGTATGGGCCGCCCTAAACATAAAAATTTTGTATTTTAGGATGCGCGACCAACCCAATAAAATATCTTGAATGAGTGATTTTGAGACTATGCGGTGGGGCTAAAATAAGATGTTAGCCCCTTACAGCCCCTAGGAGTCGGGGCCAAAGTATAAAATATATATAAAATTAAGAAATACTCACCTGTTTGGTGCAAATTTGCTAACATAAGGCAGAGTATAAATGATTTTTTTTTTAATTGTAGATTACAAAAAATTTTGCCCCTGCCTAGGGGGCCTCGTTAACAGCTTCGATTTTTTTATATAGCAGGCCTGTGGGTAATTGTTTGAGCTACCAACTTGATAAGTCATAGTTGTGCTGGTGCAATAGTTTAGAAGATATAAGGCATAATCTAAAAATACATTTTGCCCTCTTGCGCATCCTAGGGGCAAAATATATAACTTTTTTTGACTGCCAAAGAATAAGTACGTAATTTCCATATCATAATTTTTGAGATAACTTTTTACAGTTATCAGCTGTTTACCATAACAAATAGCATAGGCCAACAAAACAAAGTTGTAAATAGCTGTCTCAAAAAAAATTATATGAACTTTAGAGGCCGATGTGTGTGCCAAGTTTTGTTACTCTAGCTTTAACCGTTCAGAATCGAAAAAATATTTTGCACCCTAACCTTACTTTTTGGCTGAGATAATTTTGGGTCTGTTAACAGGTCAGGCAATGTTGGTGGGATAATTAATAATCGATTGAAACAGGTGTTGTAAAATCTTCATCAATAAAAAAAAATTAAATAAAAAAACAAACTGCTAAATTTACTTGGAAGTACTAGTCGCAGTTGAGTACAAAATTGATAGGTATAATAGGTATACCTATAATGTACGACATGCTTCGACTTTTAGTTTTGATGCCCAAAACGAACTTACGAATTTATACAGTTTTGAATTTTCATGAATCAGCGTTTAGCGACTAGTAGTTACAAGTAAATTTAACAGTTAGGTGTTTTTTTTATTTAAAATTTTTGTTATTTCCAACTTTTAGGTTTAATTCTTATTCAGGCTTATAAAAAGCACTATGCATTTACAATTCATTTAGCTTTACCCAAAAAGTACATGTGTTACCTTCCATTGAGTGAAGGTGTGGGAGGAGAGAGGGAGAGGGGAACTAGTATAATGGTGTCAAAAAAAATCTTAAAGCGTGTGCCAAAAGAATTTTTGATATCGCTCTAAATTTGTGAAACGTAAAGCTACAACTATTACTAATAAGGAGGGTGTGGAGACGAAAGGGAGAGGAAGGAGGAAACTAGAAAAATGATGTTGGAAAAAGAGTATTAAAGCGTGTGCAGAAAGAATTTTTGAAATCGCTCTATATTTGTGAAAGGTATAGCCACAACTATTACTAATAAGGATGGTGGGTTGGCAAGAGGGAGAGGCGGTGGGGCGGGGGTAACTCGTAAAATGGTGGAAAAAAATTCTGACAGCGTATGCAGAAAGAATTTTTGAAATCGCTCTATGTTTGATAAAATTATGCGAATATTGTTTTTAAATAGGGTGGGCGGAAAATGACAGGAGGGAACATAGGTGGGAGCAGGGAGGACTACAAAGTAGCTACAGCAAATTGAGGACATTTGCAATGGGTAATCAAAGGAATTTCAATAAAATCGCCTAAAATTTAGATAATTTGTATTCCTTAAATGTGTGACAAAATGGCGTCTGAAGACCGCCATGTTGATTCCTGTTTAAAAAAATATAGCCTATAGCACCTTCGGGATCAGTAGCAATTCAACGACACCCTTTTTGTCAAAATCGGTTCAGCCGTTTAGCCTCTAGCGTGACACAAACATGTTCCTTTCGCCGTGCTACAGTTGGATAAAATGCCCATGAAAGACGCTATAGCCCCGTACTATAAAGCTAAGCACCAAAGGTATTAAATATAGTCAATGAATAACTAATTAATAACTGAATATTCAAACATTACAGCGGCCATTGCACATTGCTATGATATCATCATACTTAAAAGAAATTTAAAAATCAAATAAATCTTAAAAATTAGGAAAAAAGTAGCAATAAAAAAAATTCAATTACAATGTTGTGGTTTAAATATGCAAAAGACAGAAAAAGTTAATGATGAAATGATACTCTGCGACAAGATCTAAATCTGAGAAAAGTAGATTTAAATTACACTAGCACGCGTACGAGGATGATGTACGAGGAATTTATTTAAATAATATTATATCAAGAACGGATTTTAAAATAATTGCGGAAAATTGTTGTGAAACAAAATACGCAAGCAGGTATTTAAAAAAAAATTGGTGCGTACATTCCACCATATTAATTATATAATTAAATATACCAAAGTGTATTTAAAAAATCAAGACTGTTAATTTTAATATAAAGGTAATTATTAAAATAGGGTAGGGGAGACCGGGGATAGTTGTCTTACTGAGTGGTTGTCACACCGGCAAAAACATAAAACTAGCCCAATAAAAAATTAGCTTACCGACCCACTAAACCCAAATTCATAAAAAACGTTAAATAAATAAAACAACATTTTTCGTGGCTAATCGTGCATAAAAAGATTTTGTTTTTCTTGTATTTTCCTTGGGCAGCTCGATAGTTGTACACTCACGGGGGTCCAAGATCTAATGGACACCTATTCAGTGTTGACAGTTAACTGTTTCGTCTCTAAGGATCTCTTCGGAAGAGTGCATGGTCAATGTGACACGTTTTTAAAGCTATAGAGACGGTTTATGAATCTCATCTTACGATATTGGTAAGAGAAATGAATAAATAATGCCTGCGATACCGTATGCTCTCACATGAGTGGTGACATCTACCAATACAAAATAAACTACCAGAATAAAGATAAAAGGCAGGCATAATTTGTCCCTCGGGTCGATTTAATGCATATTAAATTTTTTTCCGCCTTCGCGACGTTTCCTATCTTTGACAGTGGGAAAGATAAATTATAGAAATCATTTGGATGGCATGTTCGAGTTAATACCTTGAGAGTTTCTCGTTCTTGTATTGAGACACCACACACGTGCATAGATGGAAGTTTTCCGAAAATTTATGTATGGTCTTTGGTGGCCCAATAAAAGAGAGTTTGCGTACAGAGCAAGAGATTCAGGGTTCAAGTCCCGGCCGAAGACAACTTTTTTCTGATTTTTCTTTCTTTAATTTCACTTGTTGTTTATGGTTTTAGGTCCTTGCATTCTATAACTTGGTATTTTAAAATTCAACCAAACGTTGTGGTTTTAAATTAAAGATTATTTTGACGTTACTAAAATGTTTTTTTGTTTAGTGGGGTTCGTCGTCGAAGAATCACGAAAGCACTAAATCTCTTTCTATCTCACTTCAGCGTGCTTTTAAATGTCAAAAAAGAGTTATGCGCAATTGTTTTGTTTAGAACAGCAAAAGTACATTTTTGTGCATACGTGATGAGTCTCTAATGTAAACTTAATTTTTGCATAAAAATATACATTTTTGTGTATTTAGGGTTTGCTAATGTTTATATGAACCTTTTGTTTTGAACTCACTTAAGGAATTCGACACCAAATTATGTTATTAAAGTTTAAAACACGCTGAATTTTCTTATTTGATAAAGTAAAAAAAAACTATTTTTTTATTTCCAATATTAGAATTTTGAGATTAATTCTGAAACTTATTAAATTACCTTTAGTGGTATGGAATAAATTTTTTTAACTAAATGTCTCCTTAAGTTCAAGAATGTTACTGAAATAAACCCTCGACTAAATCTTAGTGGCGTAGCATTTAAACATTTAAAATCAACAACATTTTAACGAATTTTATGGTCTTAGGTTTACTTCTGACTGATTTTTTACGATTATGGAGCCAGTTTGATAAGATCTATAAAAATAAAAGCTTCTGGACATTTTTTATCATTTTTATTTATTTATTTGTTGGTTTTACAGTCTCTTGACCCACCAAAGCAATACTAGAGAATGTAACTTAAAGCGTTACAGAAATTAATATAAAAAGACATGCTTCAGGCATCATGACTAAATAATATATTATGAATAATAAAGTTTGAATAACATATGGCGTAGCTATGAAACTTGAAGACATAAAGCTTCTAGCAGTTATTAACAAAACTAATAAATTGTGAATGTCACTGGAGGGCAAATAAAATCAGCCCTCAAAAGTGGCCACTTCAAGAGCTACGACCCGACAAGACGTACTGGCTACTAGGCAGTAGGAAACAAACAAAAGTAAATGCCTTGCTTGACTTTCCTTAGAAAAAAACACCCAATGCATACCACAAATTTGGACCAGAAGAGATCACTTTCTGGTGCAATAGGAAGTATAAACTATATGAGAATAGGAACAATTGGTTGGGTGGGTTTAAAATCCTTAAATGATTGGAAGATAATAAGGGAGGCAAGGAAGTTGCTTTGTAAAATTAGAAACTTTTTTGGCGCGTCGTCGGTCTGTATGTCTGTCGATAAAGACCAATGCGCATAACTCAAAACCTACCTGCCCGATTTTAATGAAATTTGGTAACTATGTTGGGTTTTGGCTGTTAATGGTCCCATTTAAAAATTAATAAAATTCACCGGACATAAGCCGAAAAAAAGGTTGAGGTTGTATTAAAAAAATTAGAGTTTTGGTAAAAATATTACTTGTGTGGTACTATATTAAAGGTAACTGTGCATGAAGATAAAAAATACATTATATATTGTTTTGTTCAGTGGTGTTACACTGGCGGAGATCTTCAATTGGACGCATGGCTGGGTGGCGGATAGGGAGTTATTTTCGCAGACCAAAATGGGTAAAAATAATTGTGTGAGCTAGAGTGTCTATAACTTGATAGAGTATTTTTAAAGATTTTTATTTTAGCAGTGGTTAAGATACACAGTCAATATTATTTAATTACAATTTTTAGGGTTTTAAAAGAAACGGCCTTCCAAGGTAATAGTATATTATATAATAATTATGATAACCAGGTTATTTCCACACAAGAATTATATTTACATACAGAGCTGGTGAAGCGGGGTTAGTATTTCTTGGTTCTAATATATAAGATTCCACTTTTCGTACTTGTTAGGTATATAACTTGTAACATTCCAAGATATTTCAAAACTTCAATAATTTGCTCAATAAATAATTTAAATTACCTAATTTAATTCAAGTAACATTCGAAAATGTCATTATTGAAACTTCCAAGTCTAAGTTGGTTCATTTTTTTTATTGAACTTACCTTCTAGTAACAATAGAATAATTAGCAATTGATTTTTACCTTAAAATATTAGAAATTGTCATATGAACTAAGGAATAATACAACTGAACTATCTATTTTGTATAAAAAAATCACAACTTGAAGTGTAACAGTTAAGGATAAGTAAAATTAGGTTACTAATCTAAGTTAAGTCGGGATGAGGAATTGATCTTTTATCATCATCATCTATAAAACTTAACAGCAGGACATAAAATGTCCACTGAAGAAGTAGCAAGTATAAGAAATATGCAAAAAGAGACACACACCTTTCGCAGTCACACGTTTTCAGTGTAGGATTACAAGAATCACCATCATGAAAATCTGACAAGAGATAGACATGAATAAAAATTCCTTAACAATCGTAAGTCAAGCACTCGTAGATCTTAATCAAAAATGTACCAAAATGCACATGCGTGGGTATAACCTTAAACAGAAATGTAACAAAAAAACACAATTTGACACAGAGAATACACCTCTTTATGACGACTATGCAAAATAGATGTATGCAATATTTGTTATGATATATCGCCCCCCCCCCCTCAAACAAAATTCCTAGATCCGCCCCTGTTTAGTTAGACCTTGATATCCCGTAAATATAAGGCTCTGGACTACTGAATACAGGAAAACTAAAATTACGCCTTGTCCTCAATAGCGGTGTTGAAAAAGTAACTATTCGTTACTCGAGTACTTGTTACTCGACAAATAACGGAGTAACGAATACTCCAACCGAACCGAACCGAACCGAACCGAACCGAACCGAACCGAACCGAACCGAACCGAACCTGCCATAGGCTATCTTACTCTATGGTTTGAACGCTTGCGGGGAATGCTCGGTCTCGGCTGTCGGTTTGCAATTTTAAATATTATGTGATTCCCCGAGGTATTATTTTCGACGAAAGAAAATTTTTTGAGATAACGCCAAAAATGTGTTATTTGAATGTATTTTGACCCATCCTAGCAATATCGTCGTGAGGTCTGTCTGTGTCTGTGTGTGTATTATTTCTGTCCGTAACACGATAGCTCCTAAACCGCTGAACCGATTTTCATAAAGTTTTCAGGCAAAATAGTGTTCGACACTCTTACGAGCTGATTAGATTTTGATCAAAATCCATTAATGCTAATAACAGTTTTTTGACAATTAAAAACTTAAAAAACTGGTAACTTTTTAACGGAGCATCGTATCAATACACTGTTTTCGGAATATGGTAGACTCTATTTTGGTCAATAATTCATGTTATTACGAAAAACTTCGTAGGAGCTTTAGTCTCTGCGATATTTACAAAAAACTGTTTTAATTATGGTCTTAAGTTTACTTCTGACTGATTTTTTACGATTATGGAGCCAGTTTGATATGATCTATAAAAATAAAAGCTTCTGGACATTTTTTATCATTTTCATTTATTTATTTGTTGGTTTTACAGTCTCTTGACCCACCAAAGCAATACTAGAGAATGTAACTTAAAGCGTTACAAAAATTAATATAAAAAGACATGCTTCAGGCATCATGACTAAATAATAAACTCTGCCAATCTATGGGCACCTAAGCTCACACTGGATACTATCGTTATAGTGTATCTACGTGAAAGCTAATATAACTAAAACTGAAGTATATTTTATTGAACTCCAGAGTCAATTACCTTTCGTTTGATACCACACAATCCATGTTTTGACTTAAACTCTAATTTTTCAAATCTACCCCCACCATTTTTTTAAAAACTAAAATGTATTTTCTTTAACTCCAGACTCAATTACCTTTCGTTTGATATCACACACGCCATATTTCCACTTAAACACTAATTTTTGAAATTTACCCCCACCCTTTTTTTTTAAATAAACTAAAATGTATTTTATTTAACTCCAGGCTCAATTACCTTTCGTTTGATATCACACACGCTATATTTTTACACAAACTCTAATTTTTGAAATCTACCCCCACCCTTTTATTTGGCTTGTGTTCGGTGGATTTTGTTCATTTTTAAATGGGACCATCTCGACCCAAAACCCAGCCAGGGTACCAAATTTCATTAAAATCGGGCAAGCCGTTTTTGAGTTATGCGCGTTGGTCGTTACAGACAGACATACAGACACACAGACAGACAGACAGACAGACAGACAGACAGGCAGACAGACATACAGACAGACAGACAGACAGACAGACAGACGGCGCAACAAAAAAGTTTCAAAATCATCTGAAACGCAAAGATATATAAAAAATTTTGAAATCGGAGCAACTTTTTTTTTCTCGAAAAAATTAGGATCACCATAGCTCACACTACTATAGTATAGTATATGTGTGAGCTAATATTATGAATAATAAAGTTTGAATAACATATGGCGTAGCTATGAAACTTGAAGACATAAAGCTTCTAGCAGTTATTAACAAAACTAATAAATTGTGCCCTCAAAAGTGGCCCCTTCAAGAGCTACAAGAGACATGGAACAACTTAAATAAATGATTTAATTTCCTAACGGCCCGACAAGACGTACTGGCTACTAGGCAGTAGGAAACAAAAAAAAGTAAATGCCTTGCTTAACTTTCCTTAGAAAAAAACACCCAATGCATACCACAAATTTGGACCAGAAGAGATCACTTTCTGGTGTAATAGGAAGTATAAACTATATGAGAATAGGAACAATTGGTTGGGTGGGTTTAAAATCCTTAAATGATTGGAAGATAATAAGTGAGGCAAGGAAGTTGCTTTGTAAAATTAGAAACTTTTTTGGCGCGTCGTCGGTCTGTATGTCTGTCGATAAAGACCAACGCGCATAACTCAAAACCTACCTGCCCGATTTTAATGAAATTTGGTAACTATGTTGGGTTTTGGCTGTTAATGGTCCCATTTAAAAATTAATAAAATTCACCGGACATAAGCCGAAAAAAAGGGTGAGGTTTTATTAAAAAAATTAGAGTTTAGGTAAAAATATTACTTGTGTGGTACTATATTAAGGTAACTGTGCATGAAGATAAAAAATACATTATATATTGTTTTGTTCAGTGGTGTTACACTAGCGGAGATCTTCAATTGGACGCATGGCTGGGTGGCGGATAGGGGGTTATTTTCGCGGACCAAAATGGGTAAAAATAATTGTGTGAGCTTAAGTGTCTATAACTTGATAGAGTATTTTTAAAGATTTTTATTTTAGCAGTGGTTAAGATACACCGTCAATATTATTAAATTACAATTTTTAGGGTTTTAAAAGAAACGGTCTTCCCAGGTAATAGTATATTATATAATAAGTATGATAACCAGGTTATTAGCACACAAGAATTATATTTACATACAGAGCTGGTGAAGAGGGGTTAGCATTTCTTGGTTCTAATATATAAGATTCCACTTTTCGTACTTGTTAGGTATATAACTAGTAACATTCCAAGATATTTCAAAACTTCAATAATTTGCTCAATAAATAATTTAAATTACCTAATTTAATTCAAGTAATATTCGAAAATGTCATTATTGAAACTTCCAAGTCTAAGTTGGTTAAGGATTTTTTTTATTGAACTTACCTTCTAGTAACAATAGAATAATTAGCAATTGATTTTTACCTTAAATTATTAGAAATTGTCATATGAACTAAGGAATAATACAACTAAACTCTCTATTTTGTATCAAAAAATCACAACTTGAAGTGTAACAGTTAAGGATAAGTAAAATTAGGTTACAAATCTAAGTTAAGTCGTAATAAGGATTGATCTTTTATCATCATCATCTATAAAATTTAACAGCAGGACATAAAATGTCCACTGAAGAAGTAGCAAGTATAAGAAATATGCAAAAAGAGACACACACCTTTCGCAGTCACACGTTTTCAGTGTAGGATTACAAGAATCACCATCATGAAAATCTGACAAGAGATAGACATGAATAAAAATTCCTTAACAATCGTAAGTCATGCACTCGTAGATCTCAATCAAAAATGTACCAAAATGCACATGCGTAGGTATAACCTTAAACAGAAATGTAACAAAAAAACACAATTTGACACAGAGAATACACCTCTTTATTACGACTATGCAAAATAGATGTATGCAATATTTGTTATGATATTTCGCCCCCCCCCCCCAAACAAAATTCCTAGATCCGCCTCTGTTTAGTTAGACCTTGATATCACGTAAAGATAAGGCTCTGGACTACTGAATACAAGGAAACTAAAATTACGCCTTGTCCTCAATAAAGGTGTTGAAAAAGTAACTATTCGTTACTCAAGTACTTGTTACTCGACAAATAACGGAGTAACGAATACTGATTCGAAAATTAAATGATTACTTTCGTTACTTTGATTCTTTTAGTATTCAGTATCACTCAAAAGTCGGTAATCCAAAATTAGAGAGTAACTATGATAACTTAAGTAACTAACGCATTTAAATTGTATTTGTAATAGGTAACAATAAGAAAAAGTAGGACGTGACAATCTGGCAATGTTCTTTGTTTGAACGCTTGCTGGGAATGCTCGGTCTCGGCTGTCGGTTTGCAATTTTAAATATTATGTGATTCCCCGAGGTATTATTTTCGACGAAAGAAAATTTTTTGAGATAACGCCAAAAATGTGTTATTTGGATTGATATTTTGACCCATCCTAGCAATATCGTCGTGATGTCTGTCTGTGTCTGTGTGTGTATTATTTCTGTCCGTAACACGATAGCTCCTAAACCGCTAAACCGATTTTCATAAAGTTTTCAGGTAAAATAGTGTTCGACACTCTTACGAGCTGATTAGATATTGATCAAAATCCATTAATGCTAATAACAGTTTTTTGACAATTAAAAACTTTAAAAACTGGTAACTTTTTAACGGAGCATCGTATCAATACACTGTTTTCGGAATATGGTAGACTCTATTTCGGTCAATAATTCATGTTATTACGAAAAACTTCGTAGGAGCTTTAGTCTCTGCGATATTTACAAAAAACTGTTTAAAAGGCTAATTTATTATCATGGCTTCATTTGAAGTGTGATAATAGGCTAGCTAGGAAGGTGTTAGATCCATCCATTTATTTTAATTTTAGCCCGCATTTTGAAAATTTGAATTGAATATTTCCATAATATCAATAACAAAAATATACCTAAAAGTAAATGGTCTTCGAAATAATGACAGTCCAAGAATTTTGCTGATTGAATTGAATACGCAGTTACAATTATCAAAGTAACGATAGTAACGAATATATAAAATTATTACCTAGTAGTCAAATATCGATAAGTAACGAGTATTCAAAAGTAACGAGAATCAACACCTCTAGTTATCAAGGATAAAAACTTTTAATTTTGAAATTTACGAACGCGAACCAATACCTTAGTAATGTACGTGGTCAAGTGGCGTCCACCCATGCTTTATCCATGTAGGGTGTCCAGAAAATGTAATAAAGATTTCAAGATAGCTGTACACCATGGTAAGTTGATATGGAACAAATTGTTGTTACAAAAGCAGAGACAATTTTAAAGTTATGTAATTAAAGAAGAATAATAATACCATGGAAAGGAGGAAAATCCTTAGTTTACTGTGGGAAGGAACCTTTAACGAAAGACCACTAACTGACAATATCAGCAAATCTAGCGTAGATCCACGGGTCGACTGTGATACAACATGTGCATGACAATATATCCAAGGAAGTACCTAATCTTAATCCTTAATTAATGTTGAGATGAGGGAGATAAATTTTGAATGCTCAATTAAATCGGCCACAGCAGTTTATAGATCTAGCAAACACGCCGACCTCTATGACCCTTAATTTTTCTTGATCTTGTTCAGTGCCCTCTCAAAACTAGACAACAACCAGTATTTTTAATTGATTTATTTAAAAAAAGTTAAATCTTTCCTTACGACATGTCTAGTCCTTTTTTTTGGTCTGTGGTTAACTGGGTAATCTTTTTAGCAAGCCGGCAGCAACGCGCGGGACAAGATTTCAATTTCACCCATTTTTCCGCGGTGTATGGGTGGCTGTTCTCGCGCGGGGGCGGGTGAGTGTTTGTTTTAGTTCACGTCGGCCATATTCATCGTGCTAAACCGTTCGTTGCCCTTCCTGCGTGTTGCCGGTTCTATCCTTAGTGAAGATGTATGAGTTTGTTTTGATTTGGTGTACGTCCGGGTCAGTAGTTAAAAGCCTTGCCGTTCGCGTGTCCATTGTTTGTTTTCAAAATGGAAATAAATTCCGTGGATTATATAATTAACTGTACAAATTTAAATACGTTGACATATGAACTTCGATTATAAATAAAGTCTTTAGGGCCACATAGACCGGACCTAAAAATCCTAAAAATTACCTAAAATTTTAGTGCAAGTAATAAAAAATTATACAATGCTGAAAACTGGTTGTGGAAAACGAAAAGTTTTTTTTTGCTTTATTTGTCTTATTATGAACAATCCACGAAGTAATCCTGCGTAGCTGGCAAATGTGTGATATCAGCACTTTAGTGAAAAGTTAAAGACACAAAGTAAGTGCTACTTATTTAAATAATCACATAGAATTTTCTATGCTAGGCAAGACTGATATTAGTGCCAATTAAATAGTGCCTATAGGCAAAACATTACCGAACATAATGAAAATGTGGAAAAAAATAGACATATACTTAGTAGATTAATAGACTGTTTAAAATTCTGTGGGATTTTTGAGGTTGCTCTGCAGGGCCATGATTAGTCTGAAACTGGTGCTAATCCGAGTACTTTGCGCATGTAAAAAAGGGCGAATGGACTTATCTATAAACAAAAAAAATTAAAAACTACACCAAGTGGCTGCTTGTTTGTAAAATGCTAAAATAAAATTGTTTAGATAAGTTTTTTTATCTCCTTTTCCATGCAATATAAATTTCTGCCCCCCCAATTTATAACGTCGTGAGCCGCCACTGATCTTGATTGCATTAATAACCTCGATATTCAACTATGGGGTACACGCATGCCACCGTAGCCGTCTAATAAAACGATCCTTCTGCTTCTGGATCGTATCCAAAATAACCTCAATGTTAATGATGATTAAAGGAGTTCAAATGCTGGAGTAAATTATTTTATATCTTCGAGCAACTTACAAAATCTCCGCACTTTCTTCTTGAGAACAGAACCCGAAACACACTTTATTTGATGCCAAGTACATAACCGAGATAAAAACTTTATTGCGTATATGCAAATTACCGTGGTACTTGGGTTCCATTCATCATTTTCGTGAGTAGTAAGAAACCTTGTATGCACGGTGCTACTGCCTGTGTGAGCATGTGAATATTTATGTTACCTACGTGTTTCTAGATTCTTTGAAATACGAGAAGTGATTAAGAGTAGAATGTCTAATTTACTTAACAAATAAGTGGTTATTTTTGTGGAATCTTTAAATTTACTCAAAAGTTAGTTTTTTCACATAACAAAAATTTGCCACCTCAAGGCCGCTTGACATGGAGCAATAAACTTGCAGTTGCATGCAAGATTAGTGTCCCTATATGAGACATATTTCTTTGTTTATATCAGAAACTAGTACTAGTTTTTGGTTTATGTATATTATGTCTTGTTAGGGACCTTAACCTGGCATTCAACTGAAAGTTTATTGCTCCATGTCCAGCGGTCTTTACCAATTTGAATAATGCAACGAATTGCCATTTTTGGGTGACCAATACATAATACAAATTTTCGCAAAGGTTCAAAAACTATTTGATTTTCTAAAATTTTATAATCTTATGAAATATTATTTTGTTTAGTGTATTTTTTATTAATATTGCTTTATCTTCGTTACACCATCGACACAAAGTTAAAACGGGGGGAATGGGGGCGCTGAGATTCCATTTACAACCGCATTGTATCACTAACATATTTTAAATGGAACTCCAGAGCTTCAATATTTTTTATTTCTGCATATATTTACTTACATTCTCGAAATTTAGTACAATTTTTTACATCAAGTTGGCTCTGCAAGTGGTCTTTGATACAAAAAATTACAAGCGGAAAAAGATTACCAGTACTCAACATATAAATTCAAAAGAACTGCGTGTTCTCTTTCTTCTTAGAAACATTTCTTGAATCATGCGACCGACTGCGACTGTCGAAACATGCATGCAATTTTTGTGTCAAAGAAACGCAGAATAATTCTGGGTTTAGTTTGTGAAATATTTTTGCATAATGCATTGTGTTTATGCAATGTATGTGCAAACGCAGTTTTTTTGCGTGATCAAAAAAATCTTTAGGTTCTTATACCACAGTGTAGATTAGATAAGTCACCTTCACTGTGCTTTTTCCCTCTCTTGCCTTTAATTTTCATTATATTTTGAATTATCTGCGTCAGTACTTGTTTCGTATTAAAGACATTATTTTTCCATTTTTAAAAACGTTGTTCAGATTGCTATTTTTATTATCCATCATGCCTTACATCCTTGAAAAAAAGATTTTTCGCTATTTTGATCCTTAGTCCGATTTTCTGAGACTGTCACGCTCTTTCTATTGGTGAGTTGTCAAGATTCAGCTGTCCAATTTTCTTAAGATTTAGCTTCAACCGTTATTCTAATATTTTACATTTAGTGTTTCCAAAAAAAAATTAGGATGTTGTAGATTGCCATCTACAAATTTACCTATAATGTCCGGTTTGCAGTTACTATAAGCTTTAATAAATACTGCTTTACGGAGATAATGAAAAGGAGTGGAAAAATTACCTATAATTACAACCTTAACCGATACCTTCACATTTAGTATTTACTGCTTTAATTCCATTTAATTCCAAAGATTTGCTATATTTTTGCTGTTCCAGCTTTTTATGGGCTTGTCTTTATACGTTTTTCCTGTTTAACCCGAGGGGTGGCTGGTTCGTTAATTTTTGTACACCAAAAGGAAATACCCACCATAATTATCGTTATATTTCTCAGTATTTGCCCCAATTGCCAAGTTATTTCTTAGTATTTCCTAAGTATTTCCACGTATATCCTAGTACTTCCTTTATTTCCCCTAGCCTGTATTTGCACCAAAAGGAAATACCGAGCCACTCTTCGGTTGAACTTTATCAAATACTTTATTCGATTTAACAGAGGTAATAACAGGACCTTCTTGAGTTTGGACTTTTACAGTTCTTCTTTTCTAATTCACTCCTCTCTCTTTTAGTGAATCTTATATACTTATTACTAGCTCCACCTAATTTTTCTTTATTCAATTGACCTTTCAACAACATCATTTACTCAACTTAAATAAATTTACATCTACAGTGCTATAAAGTGCAAAGAAACAACCAAAAGCATAGACCTGCAACATATTCAGCATATTACATTACAAACAAATTCCAATTATGAAATCATTCAACAAAACAACAAGGATTCGAAAAGGAATCAGTCTCACACACCAAAAACACGACCGGTGCTTACACCAGCGTAACAAATTAGCAACCATAGACGCATCCTTAATTCAATTGCACAATAAATCATAAATGAGACCACTACATGTCATGTAACATAATGGGAAGCATCATGACACAAGCCAGGAATATGGGGTGATCATATCATTCATATTTTTTACGGCTATGTGTTTTTACCTTTTGTTTTGTTTATCTAACATAAAGTATTCAGGGGAATTTCTTTCTTATGTTTTAGTTCCATACCTACTTATGCAGTACATGTAGGTGCTGCTTTTTACAAGTTCTGCACTTAGTGCTTTAGTTAGTGGGCGTTTTAGGATGGAACAATTTTTGCAAGTTCATTCTGGTCAAATTCTACATATCCGAGAAGCATCAAATTTGGCACGTCTTTCACTTTTTGTAATAATGCATAAAAGTCTGACATTTGTCTGACATAAAAGAGCTGCCAAAGGCCAGCTCCTCAAACAAATTTAATTTAAAAATCTACAATTAGTTTAGTAATATGTAAATCTTTTTATTTAGATCGGTTAACATATGTTACAAGAAGAAATGTCCATAAGTAAAATAGCAAATTGCTATGTAGGTTTTGATATATCATAAATTGTGCTAGCTGAGCAGGCTGCATATTTAATATTTTTGATTTTATGACTACATAAATGTCTTATTAATTTGTCGTAGGACGAATTATACTTAAACGTATTGGTAATTTATTGTTCAATTTAATTTTTTTGTGCAGTTCCATATGCGTAGAATTTAGATTGTGTCGATGAAAGTGGGTTTTGTTTGGAGGTGTGTATTTTATTAAAATTAAAATTAAAAATATTAATTGCATGTACTGCTTTGTTTTAAAGAATTTTGAACTATTTTTGTTACGAAGTCTATGTGCCTATCTGTAACCGACTCTCATAATTAAATACTACCTTGTCGATTTTAATACAATTTTTACTGGGTTTGGAGTCCTGTTGGTTTTATTTAAAAATGGTTTTATCAACCTCATCATAAGCCAAAAAGGGAGGGAGGAATATTTTAATAACTAAAATTTGATTTAAATTGTTTATTATAAGTGTAGCATATGTATTTAAAAAATAGATATTTTAGTAATTATCGAAAAAGAAATGATAAAGAATAGTATTAGAAAGTTTAAATCCGGAAAAGCTAGCGGTTATATGCTAAAATGCTCAAATTTGGATCTGAGAAACTACTAGAAAATCTCACATATATTATCAATCAGTGCATAAACGGACATCCAGTGCCTGATGATTGGAAAATTGCATTTATATTCTCAATACATAAAAAAGGAAACAAGCTGGATTGCAATAATTACAGAGGAATGTTAGTAACCAGTACTCTCAGTAGATTGTACGGTAGGATTCTTAGAGATCTAATAGAGAATGATTTTCATGAACAAGAAAAATAAAGTGGGTTTCGTGTAGGCAGATCTTGTAGTGATAATGCTTTTTGTTTTAAACAAGTAATTGAGAAAAGGAGTGCCAGAAATTTAGATACTGATGTTACCTTTGTGGACCTACAAAAAGCACTACCAGAAAAATTATGGACAGTGTTAAAGCAAACTAATATTATTCATACATACATAAAAGCGTTAAAAGAACTATACAAAGGGTTAAAATCGAAAATTAAAATTGGAAATCGACTTTCAAAAGAATTTCTGGTAACGAAAAGTTTAAGAGAGGGATCTTGTATCTCTCCAACTCTTTTTAAAAAATATATCGCAGTTGCTTGACGACCGATTTACCATATACACACTACAGTTTGCTGACGACTAAGTAATTGTAGCTAATGATAAAAAAGAAATGGGGTATATGATGAGAAACTTAACGAAGAATACCAAAAGTGGGGGTTCACAGTGAACTTGGACAATGTATTGGAAACGAATCAAGTGAGTTAGAACTAGACAATGGACAAAATAATATCTCCATGCAATGAGTATACTTGGGTGTCACATTTGATAAGACAGTAACACATTGTAAAAAACTGGAAAAAAGAATAGTAATAGCTAAAAAGGTTATTGGATGTCTTAACAGCATTTTATGCGAGACTTGTCGCTTAACTGAAAAATACAAGACAAAAATGGAAAGTTTCGAAGTGGATGCAATAAGAAGATCAATAAGAATATCTAGAACAGATCATACAAGAAATAAGTTCATAAAAGAAAATATGGGAATCGAAGGAAGCATAACGGATGACCACAGCAAAAGGCAACTAGTATGGTATGGACATGTACAACGGATGAACGACGAAAGATTACCAAAGTAGGTCCTAGAATGGCAACCCATAGGGCGCAGAAAAAAAGAGGGCGTCCTAAACTAGAATGAGAAAAGTCAATCCAAAGGTCAAGGAGCCAAAAAAACTGACAGAAGATGATTGCCAGGATCGAAGGAGGTGGAGAAGAGGTGCCGGAGAACGTTCTAACCCGACAGTAGTCATTTTTAATCAGTGTGTTTAGGGATGGAGGGGGGGAAGAAATTTATGGAATTAAATGAATGGTAATTTTGGGAGCTTAAAAATTACAATTTAGCTTTTTTAGACAGTGTGCGTACCTACACAAAAAAAGTATTTCAAATCAAGGCAAATGGCGTCCGTTCGGTTCAAGGAACTATCCACTTTAAAACAAAATATTTTTTTTGGAAATTGCATTCTGTGACGGCAAACCATATCTCACAATAAAATATTATTAGTACTTTAAGGTTGAGGGTTCAAAAAAATCAGTATAAGAGCCACACAATATACACTTTCAGCGGGAACTACTTAATTTCAAACTGTAAAAAAATTTGACACCTATAACTTCAAAATAAAATGGTGGGCTATATTTAAAAAAGTGCGTATTTTGTCGATATACCCTTAAATATTTGTGCGAAATTTATTTTTGATACCTTGATATTAAAGCTAATGACCATTTCTTTAAACACACTGAAAAAAAAATTGCCTCCAGCCGATACAAAGATGGCGCTTAATATATCAAAAATAAAAGAGACCTGCCTATCTTATAGACCAAATTTATTTTTTTCAAAAAAAACTTTTGTAAGCATTTATAAAAAGTTACAATTTGACATTTAACATTTAAGATGGCGGCCGAAGTGAGATAAGAAACTAATTTTTTTATTCTGATTTGGCATAAATAGTGTTGCCGTGTTGTAAGGGTTGCTGATTTTAAGAATTCTATAATAAATGACACATAATAAAATATAAAAACAATTGTATATTTTTGCTTTGGTAAAATTTTTAACCAAAAAATGTAATTTTAGATTATAACATAATGGACAAAAAAATTCTTTTTTTTTTAGATAAAAAGTAGAAAAAAATCATTTTGTTTTTTTTTGAGGTTAACGAAAAAACCCGGAACAAACAAGACAGCTCGATAAAAAAACACAGATATTTTAAAAATGTCAAAAAAGTTTACATATGTCACGTACCGGGTGATTGACCATATTTTACTTAATAGCTCTTCGTTAATATTGAACTGAAAGTAACGTTGCAATTCGCAAAATTCAATGATTTTTCCTGAGTTATCAGAACCTGATGACAAAATATGTTGCCAAAATTTTGACATATATGGGTTATTTTTTTAAATAAAACAACCTGTATTTAATTTTTTTATTTGATAGTGCTCCTTTTTCTGATTTTAAAAATACATAAAATGTTGACATTTCATCCAGATGTTGTTTAAATATTTGTATTTTTAGAATCTAATTAAATTCATTAACAAATTGGCAACATCTTTCTTGTTTATTTAGGTTATTAAAATGCAAATATTTCAACAACTTCTGGACTAAATGTCAACATGTTATATATTTTACGAACCAACAAAAAGAGCCCTATCGATAAGAATATTAAATACAGGGTATTTTAGTTAAAAACAGAGTAATCTAGAAGTAGTAAAAAAAATTTACGAAACCACGTAGATGTGTGGTTTTTTCGAATATGCGAATTTGGTGCAAAATTTAAATTAAAATTTTAAAGTTGCCCGAACAGATAATTTTGTTTCATTTTAAGAACATCATATTTGCTTATTTCGAAAAAAAAAACTTTCTTGCTTAAAGACATTTCGATTCTCCCTTCAAGAAAATTATTGTTGTTTTTAAGTAATCGTCACCGTTTAAGTGATCTCGCGTCGATTAAAAATAATATTTTCGCAAAATTACGTTTTCTATATTTGATAAAAAAATTATGTGTACAATCGAAGGAGAGCCAAAATTTCAAATTTTAAATAAAATAGTTTTTATGTGATGTTGTAAGATATTGAAATCTTAATTGTATACCTGCATGTCATTAAATAAATAGTAATTAACTCTAAAGCTAAAATAATTTGAGTTTACTTATGATAGGTAAGAAATACCACACCGAAGAGAACATGTGGCAAATAAATATTTTTTTCTGTAGAACTCCTTTGCAGTGGCAAAAATTCCTGAATTTGTATTTTGTAGAGAGCTCTATTGCTGCCATATCTCAGAATGCAGCACACGCACAGAAGCCATATTTTTAACCTGTCCCATTCATTCCATTTTGAAAAAATAAAGAAATCATTCGGCATCCTATTCCATGTTCCATACATATGCATTTGGTGGGCATTCAGCTGTCTTTTGACTTGACCAGTCCCCCGTTTATGGAACCTGCGGTTGGGTTTTTAGACAATGCACCATTGTATCGAATTGAATCTGCATAACGTCGCCGATTTTACCTTTACGCGGATCCCGTTCGGCGAGCTGTTTTCCGCAGGATTTATGTTATTGGTAGACTTGGAACCAAGAAAAAATCTAGTATCTAGCATACCTATAAAATGAGCAAAAATATACTGGGAAAATTTGGAATGGCGTATGCTCACGAGATATTAAGTAGACCAGGACAAGGACAATCTGGTTGATCACAGGAGGGTAACTGCAGGATTTGCCGCTCATGATTATTCGCAAGATTAAATGCAGTGCTCGCCCAATGGTTAAACTATCGTATCACCAGAAAAATAGACGTAGGCGGAGTCTCTTCGCATGGCACGTGACAGGTTCAGAGCGTGCTATTGGCCAAAGCTCTTTGATTTTGATGAAATGATCTATTACATCCTAAGACTTATAATGGAAACCTGCCCTCTTTTTGAGAAATTTTTAATACATCTTTTCAGCTTCTTGCAAGCTTTACCATTTTTTCTAATTTATTAATCCTATCGTAGCCTAATGAACCGAAACTACAGACATATAGGTAAACATACAGACGGACCCCATGACAAAATTATTTATGCCAGACAATATCTGTAACATATTAGATATTATTTGACGAGTTCTCAAGCTTTCCTATCTGCTAGATGAGTTAAAATAAAACAGACAAAATGTTACAATGATTTTAATTGGACAAACATCATTTTCCAAGGAATAGATCATGATTTTATCCAAAAAAAATTTGTCCACCATCTTAAAATTCGAGATGACAAACACAATTAAATATTACCCTTCAAAAGGGCTAGTTTGTTCTCGTGTTCCGAAAAATGTTTATAATGTTTTTCAAATGAGTAAGAAAGCCCTATTTCCACCACTAACAACGAAAAGGTTCCCGAAAAGTTATTTATTGTTTTCCAATTGTACGGTCGCCTTTTAAATTTTGTCTTCATTCATTTTTTTACAAAATAATTTTTAATAAACCGATTTTAATAAAATAGAAAGAATGGTAAGGATCAATAATTGTTTTTTAATGAGCAATAGAAATTTTCCAAATTTTTTAAATTCTACATAAAGGACCAAATTAAACTTGACCCTTCAAACAGGCTCGTTTATTTTTATCTTTTGAAAAACTTTTTTGAATTTATGGAGAAGCCCTATTTCTATCGCGAACTCCTTGGTACGAATGAAAGAAATTGGTTATTGGTTCCCGAAATGAACATCTTTGTTTTATAAAAAGTTTTTGGAACATAAAAATTAACGAGACTCCTTAAAAGATTTAGTTTGATTCTATATTTGTCATTTCGGAATTTATGATGGCGGACAAAAAATATTTTTGCCCAAAGTGAAGTTTGTTTAATTAAAATCCAAGGTATATTTCGTATGTCATAATAAAAAAAAATATTTAACTTTAAATTAACCCCACCAGAAGCCAAGGTAATTAATTTTAGAAAATTAAATCATTAACCAAAATGGTTGAATAAGTGTTAGTCTCTTTTCGGCTGCAATTGACTTTGTTTATTTCTATTTTGCTTTTATATATTTTTGAAATATATCAAAAGGCATATTCCACTTTTCTTAATTTGTCCGTTACTTTCCACACAACCAAAGACCGCCTTAATATGCTGTCAACGGATTCTTCATTACACATGCGCAATCGACTATTGTATTGTATTTTAATTCCCTTTAAGATATATATGGAATATTCATTCTCTATTGGTCGCTCAATACATTTATGAATAGCTGTTTGTAGTTCTAAAACATGTTTATATAATTTTGTCTAAAAATCATTAATATCGCTCCATTAGCATTACGTAGTTCAGAATTTAAAAAATATTTTGACACCCTAAATTTACTTTTTGACTGAGAGAATTTTGGGTCTGTTACAGATCAGGCAGTATTGGTGGAATCATTAGTAATCGATTAAAGCAAATTTAATATTAGCTTCGTTCCATCAGGCCGTTCGACATTCATAAAAGCGTCCGAAAAATCCTATTTGCGTTCCAGGTCGACGACTGTTATCGGACAGTCAGTTTTTCGTTCCATCAAGCAACTTAAACTGGTTTCGGACTCCTGAACTATAAGGATTGAAGACAGGCGCATTGGAAATATTAGCTCTCTCTCTTTTATTTGTCTGTGTTTATAATATTTTGCACTGGAAAAATTGTATGTAGATTCTCATCCACTTTGTGACAACACAAAATATACCATAAAATTACATTAAATTTACATTTGTCTAAAAAAAGAAAAATTGGGTTTCACTAACACATGACAAAATGCCGGGTAAGCCACGTAAATATACAAATATTTTTTAAATTACCAAAACAAAATTGTGCAGCATTTGCAGCATCGGTTAATTTTTTTGCAAGAGCCTCTTAATTTTGATTTCTACGGGACTGCGGTATGTTGCAGGTATACCACATGGAAAAAAGCTATACTGATCATAGGGTAGCCTGCTTAGAAAAAGAAAAACTAGTTTAGCAGGTGATTGGATAGAAGAGTTTCCCTTATCGCAGCAAATCCCGGTGACATGTGAACTAAAAGTTAAAAGAAAAGGGGTAACACCAGATTAACTATATATACCTACCAAAGTACAAGCTACAAAATGTGATTTTCCTTACTTCTTAGAAGTACCACGATCTGTATTTTCTAAAAATGAATAAAATCACAAAAACGTTGTGTGACTTTCTACTATGTAGGTAATTTCACAAATATTTTGTAAAAATCAAATTAGAAAATACAAATAAATTAATATATAAATATCAGATAAAACTTATGAAATAACACAAAAGCAAGTTCGTTTTAATTTATGGTATATTTACTTTATTAGGCAGTCTGTAGTGGTTTATAGTTTGTAAATATAAATTAAATTAATGTAATTTTATCTGCATTTTAAAGAACTAAAATGGTGTGGCCGTAATGTTTTTAAATACACTTTTTCAATGTAATTCGCAAATCTATTTTTTTCTGTTTCTGTGTGAAACCTTAATTCTTTTCTCGAATTCTTACGTTGTCTTAGATCTACCTTTACGCGAGACGGGGAAACCTACCCCTTTTTTTAGTCACTTGACTTTCAATTTAACTCTGTCGGATATGATCACATGCCGTTTTTAAACAGTCCCCGTACTACGTTGCGCGTGCTTTGGGACTTTTCGGACGGTTTTTTGACTGTCGAACGGCCTGATGGAACACTGCTATTAACACACATAGATAAAGGATTTGCGGCGCGGATCAGTGAGTTTTTATTAGATAGGCAACTCCGGCTGTTTGACAGGTCGTTAGCTCTGTGGCGCCCACTGCAGAGCTTAGTGACGAACTAAAAGTTAAGGCGGGAAATTTAAATCACCTTTTATAATAAATTTTCTTTAATTTTAAAGTTTTTTTTTAAATTTTTAATCAGTCAATATTTTATAGACATACACTGTCTTTATAACATATAAACAGAATGATATATAAAGTGCAATAAATAAAACATTTTTTAAATGAGTTTTTATTATTATAAAAAAAGCTACAAATTAACGACTAACTATTGATGAAATAATACATAGTCTAATTGATTGGTAAAATAAAATATAATGAAAAACCAAACACTATCTAGCATATTTAAATTTGCTTTTAACATTTCTGTGATGAGTGAATAAATAATGAAACAGTTGTTCGTGAAGAGAATCATTCTTAAATGTCAACTTTTTAACAGTTTGACAAAAATCTGACATGATTTAAAAGTACCTCCTCGCCTTGGTTGTAAGTTGTGTAGGGTATGTTTCAAAGTAGTATATACATAGCTTATCAGTGGTCGCACATATCATCCAAAGGCTGAAAACAATAAAAAAATCAACTTATAACCACATTAATCATAGGGACTAGATTATGGAAAGATAAAGATTTAAAATTAAGGAATAAATTTATTCAAAGTACATTACGCTGCTGGATAATCCCTCGTTTACCCATCAATTAAGCACAAATTTAGTGTTAGTTTTGTATGTGTCTCCCTTTTACTTAATATCAAAAGAAATGGATAGACATAAAATTAACACTAAATTTGTGCTTAATTGATGGGCAAATAAGGCACCTAACAGGCATTGGAAACTTGTATTCAGAGTTCCGTAAAGTAAGTGATAAGAAGTTAAAAAGACACTACCAATACAAATTTTATCAAATGCCAATCTAACCTCAAATGACAAAATAAGAAAACTTACCTTAAAATGTCTCGGAAAACTATGCATTTTATACTCGTCTGAACTTTAGACACTTCACCCAGAAAAGCAACTAGAAATTCTTATTCTTTTATATTTAAAATTGCAAAAGTTACAAATTTAACAAAATTTAATTTTAATGCGTCACAGCAGCAAAGATTACCTACATAAACCAAAAAGATAGATTAAAAATTAACCCGAAATAAAATGCGGTGGAAGCAGTTTTTCTACCTGGAAAAAAGGGGGACGAAAAATTCAAATCACAGATATTTCTCAAAAAAAATAGAATAAGGAACAAACGCGCGACCGCAGCGCCTCTTTTGAGCTTAGTGAGAACTTTAACCTAACGACCTGTCAAATTGCATTGAGTTTCCTAGGCATGATTAACACACACAGTAGAAAATCGTGCTCTCATGCGTGCGCTAATAAAAACGCTCTTTTACCTAGAGCCTTCTGGGTTTCAATTTATAGCGCGAGTATTAAACGGTGAAAAAAGGTCCGAGCAAGGCGTTAAACCATCAGTAATAAACAATATTTTTGCTTTTAAATCACTTTTTTGCCGCTAAGGCAAAGCTGCAATTTGCATGTGAAGCTAGACAGGAGACCAGTAAAACAACTAAAACTGTTTCTAAGCAAGTAGCTTTTACAGTGGGAATCTTAACCGTAGCACCAAACTTTATGAAGTAGTGTTAAAGGTTAAGAGGATAAGAAAAAGAGTTAGGTAGCATAATTATTTGTCGAATTTTTATTATAACTTTTTTAAAAATTACAGCTGGCCATTAAAATTTTGTGGAGTTAGGTTATGTTCTTATAGTAATTTTTTCTCACTCTAAGGTTAGGTCCCAACTAGCAAGTTTAAGTTTGGTTGCGGCACACGGCAGTTAACTAAAATTAAACGTTGTGTTTTGGTTGAAATTGAGTTACTCTCGGAGCATAAGAGTACTACTGCAATAATCTCAAAATTACTATGAAACATTTTTGATACGACGGTTGTTACAGTTGCATCGACCACCGGTTGCGTCAACGTCCCGTTGTTGTAGTTGCATCGACCACGGGTTGCTTCAATGTCACACAGCGACTCTAGTTGGCCTTAACGTTTTCCGGAGGTTGTGATTTATTCTATAATCTTTGGTTTGTTGTCAGCTTCATGCCGGTTGACGAGAGACTCACGATAAAACACGATGCTTTTCGTTTATAATATATAGTATGTCACAATAATATTATATTAATAACTAATTTTTAATGCTCGAGTGTGGTAGAATCAAAGTTTAAGAAGCAACGACGTCTGAACGTAGTTGCCTTAAGCAACGTTGTTACAACCGAAAATTGCTAGTTGGGCTCTATTATGTTATAGTGCTATTATTTATTCATCTACTGAAGAGCCACCACTGTCTTAATTTAACAATTAACACCTCCCCTTAATCTATGGTGCATTGGTTTGGTTATTGTACATGGAATTCTGGAAAGCTTGTGAAATCGGTGATAAATCAAAAAAAACTTGCTTCTCATAACTGGTTTGTTTTTAAATTACTTATGAGACTTGTTGTAATAGGGCTGTAATCCTGTAACATTTATGAAAAAATGCTTGTAATAAAAAATAAAGCAAAAGGGATAAATGTCAATGGAAAGCCCATAATAAATAATATATAAATAAATAACATATTCTTATTCTGACGATAAAGTTGAAAATAAATTGAGTCTAAGATTGCCTTTCTGTATTTTTTCTTGAGAGTTCTCTATGGTCCATAGTGTATAAGGTTGCTTTTCTCTTGAATTTATTTACAATTGAACACAAATTCAAAATAAAATATTTTCTACTTGATGAAAAATAAAAGATAATTTCGACATAAAAAACAATGAAAATAAAGATGTTCTAAGCATAAAAAAAGCCCCTTATTTAGAACGAAAACGACCTAAATGCTCGCCTGGATATCAAACATTGAAATAATCTAATCAAGATAATCTAGCAATATAAGTACAAACAATAGAACGTTTTATAAAATGTTTTGACCATTTTCTAGATGAAGTGTTTGATAATGGTTTAAAAACTAACGCTTGTTTTAAAAAAGCTGATAGATTGTACGAAAAATTTTTATACGGATTGCCTCAAGCCAGAAATATGTAATCATAACAAAAACATTTCATGTCAAAAAAGCCAAGTACGCGAAAATGGTATTCCTTAAAAAAATTGAGATAAAAATAAAACCAAGTTCTCTAATATAAATTTCAAAATGAAAGGTTCTTACAAGTTTGGAAATGTTTTTTTAAACTTTGCTATTACAGCCAAACTTTGCGCATATTTCTTCTGCGTTTTTTTCCGATGCCCTTATTATAGGGAATCGAATAAAGCCAACAAAAATATTTTTTTAGCCTATAACTGAACTGTAGTAGCCCCCCCCCCCCCGAATAACTTTAAAGTTTAACTTCGTTGATGGATTGTTTTGTCTGGAAATTAGGAAATTAATAAATATTATTCAAAATTTATGGGGGGAGGGGCAAATGCCTCCCCTTCCCTGATCCGCTTTGCATACGCCCATGTACAGTCGTGAATAATATAATTTCATTATCATGGTATAGATGGAGCGACTGGTATTGAAAAAAAACGGGATACCTCGTTTAAGCCACCTAACCGTATGTTCCCTACT
Organism: Aspidapion aeneum; assembly: GCA_963576565.1. Taxonomy (NCBI): domain Eukaryota; kingdom Metazoa; phylum Arthropoda; class Insecta; order Coleoptera; family Brentidae; genus Aspidapion; species Aspidapion aeneum. The sequence goes on from OY755043.1 coordinate 108,785,602, forward strand.
TAAAGTGTTTGAAACTGTCTCATTATTTACGTGCCAGGTCAATTATTATAATACTTTATAATCTTTTAAGTTCTTACTTGGAGGGGCGAACCCAAAGGGTGAGAATTGGTGAAACTTTTATGGAATCCGCAACGTCACGGTAGGTGTGCCTCAAGGCACTGTCTTGGGCCCGATTTTCTTTTCCCTTTACGTAAACAGTCTTCTTAATTTAGAACTAAATGGTAAAATAGTTTGTTTTGCGGATGACACTGCTGTGCTAGTAACAGGGAGTGGTTGGGAAGAAGCTTACAGGAAGGCAGAATTGGCCCGGTATAAAATAAAGTGTTGGTTGGATGCTAATCCATTATCTCTAAATGTATAAATAAATATAAAATATTATCTTGTAGATCTATTAAATATCTTGGTGTATATTTTGAGTCATGTTTAAAATGGGACATTCACGTGGATTATATTAGAAAATTAGTTTACAGGTTCTCGCAGCTAAGACATATTCTTCTATTTAAATTAACAAAGTTGGTTTATTTAGCTTTGGCTGAATCGGTACTATGTTATGGGATATCGTGTTGGGGTGATCGCCTCTTAAAATAATTCAGAAATATGTACTCAAGATACTATTGTTTAAACCAAAATTATATTCTATGGAGCTTTTATTTTCTGAAATAGAGGCAACTGCAATATAACTATATTGTATGAAAGTCTTGCAATTCTCGTTAAATAAAAGATATTTCAAAACTTTGTTTCACATGATATACAAACAAGAACAGTATCTAGGCTAAACTAGAGGCCCTCGATACATTTGACAATTGTTTAAAACAATTGTCAAATATATCGAGGGCCTCTAGGCTAAACTACTGCAGTTCTTTACAAAACTTTTCAGGGAATCAGCGAACTATCTTATTTACAGGTCCTAAACTCCTTAATCTGTTGCCTCTAAACAGAAGGACTGAATCGTTAAATAAGGCAACAAAAAGAACTATAAAATTTGGATTAAATATAACTACCAACGAATTATGTCTGAAATAATATGGTTTTCAGAAAATTAACACATTTCTGTTAGAATAATATGTCAAAACAACTTATGTAACTGGTAATTAAGTCTAAGTTAAGAATGCTATATAGTTGGAGACACACACAAATTTCTAAAATTCATTGTGTTTTCTGCTAGAATCTTTTTTTTCCTTTGGGTTCCATGAACCACATTTCTCTTTTTTTTGTAATAATATCTTGTACTTATATAAATAAATAAATATTATGCATAACAGTGCACTGCATTAAATTTCCAATTTCCATATTTTAAAAAACTCAAGAATTGTAGGATCGGCCATTTCTTTTATCTCATATATATAAAACAATAGCATTGTCGCTGTAGGACATACAAAACCATAGTGAAAACGGTGCAAAAAATAATCTGTCCCTTGAAAGGACAAAAGACATCGTGTCTCAAACAAACAAACAGCGTTGTATTTTGGTTGAAAATGAGTTGCTTTCGTTGAATAAGAGTAAAATACAACTGCGGTAATCTCACAATTACTATGCAACATTTTGGCCACGACAGTTGTTACAGTTACATCGACCACCGGTTTCGTCAACGTCCGGTTGTTGCAGTTGCCTCAACCGCAGGTTGCGTCAACGTCACACAGCGGCTCTAGGCCTTAACGTTTTCCGAAGGTTGTTATATATCTTTGGTTTGTAGTCAGCTTCATGCCAGTTGTCCAGAGGCTGACGTTCAAACACTATGCTTGTCGTTTATAATACACTAAACTAAAAACGGGGTACCTCGTTTAATTCACCTAACTTTATATCCCCTACTCAAAGTGTTTTAAACTGTCTCATTATTTACGTACCAGGCCAATATTATGCACAACAGTGCACTGCATTAAATTTCCCATTTTCATATTTTAAAAAACTCAAGAATTGTAAGATCGGCCATTTCTTTTATCTTATATAAATAAAACAATAGCATTGTCGCTGTAGGACATACAAAACCATTGTGAAAACGCTGCAATAAATAATCTGTCCCTTGAAAGGACAAAAGACATCGTGTCTCAAACAACTGGCGATGCGCGGGCAAAAAAAGCGGTCTCCCCCATTTCAATTGAACCAATCAAATTCGAATCGGGTTTTTCTTTTGACAAAAAGTGGAATACGAAGAACAACAAAACACAGAGCTTTGAAAAGTTTTGCTTTAAAACAGTCAAAACACCAACCCAAATAAACCTCCGGATTTGGATAATATTTAAGTTTTAAAGTAGTAAACCTGCGGAATAATGTTTAAAACTTTTTTGCTATGATTTTATCATAGTTTCTCATCAGCCTTTGAAAGCTCAGCTCTCTAGCGTTCCTGGAAGTGGACAATGAGGGCAGTAAATTAAAATTTTGGTGTTTTAAAATTTTTTTCCTATAGTTTTATCATAGTTCCCATCAGTTTTCCAAAGCTCAGCTCTCTAGCGTTTCCGAGAAGTGCGCAATGTTACTTTTACATAGCTTTATATTTACAGGGAAGGGAAGCAAATGAAAATTTTGGGTTTTTTAAATTTTTTCCGATAGTTATATCATATTTCCTTTCAGTTTGCAAAAGCTCAGCTCTCTAGCGCTTCTGGAAGTGGACAATGTTACTTTTACATAACTTTACATGTATAGGGGAGGGGAGTAAATTAGAATTTTGGGGTATTTTGATTTATTCCAAGGGTTTGGTCATAATTTCAGGCTGCCAAGTTTTAGCTTTGTAGCAGGTCTAGAGTACAGTAGAATTTTGATGAATTGATGATTATTTTTTTTTATTTTTTTTTAATTTTTTTTTAATCATTTTATTTATTATTATTTTTTTTTTAATGTCTGAGTGTACAATTTATGTGCTTTGTTTTATCTATGGTTCTGTTGATTTCGTTAATAAGTAAAATGCTCTGTGATATAATTTAAATTCAAATTTAGATTTCTATTACTTAATTGTCTTTTGGATTGGGACTTTTTACTTGTAAATTGTTTTAATTTGTGTACAAATACTTAAGTTAAAGATATGTTTTCTTATGTTGCTTTTATTTTATTTTTTTTAATATCTCCTAATATATTTAACATTTTTTTTATTTATTTATGTAGTTCTTAAGTGTTTTTTTGTACTGTGAATGGATTCCTGAAGGAGTGGGAGGGAGTACTCCTCTCAAAATCAGAGGAAACTCAAATTATGCATGTGTTCTCCCTAAGATTCCGCATCTCTATTGGTCTCGACCGAGAGAGATGTGAATTCTCACTCTCACTTTTTTGAATATCAAATACACTTACTCTCACCTTTTTAAGGAATACATACACTAGTCTTTGATTTTATATCAAATAATAATTATTATCAATTTTTTAGAATAGGATTTGCTTTGTCAGTAAATTTCTATAAGTAATTTTGGACAATAAAGCTTTTTTGAACTTGAACTTGATCTATACATGAGTTAGTGAGTGGCAATTTCGAAATTTTTTGATATTTTGTAACTACTTTACTACTTTATGGAAGTCCATAAAACTTGAAGGGGTTGTTAACTCGATGAAGATCTACTATCAATAGAAAAATTAAACTTACTTCATTTTTTATTCCTAATTAGCCAACAAGTGATTTTACAGATTTATTTGTTGTCCTATGGACTGTGGTTCTATTGGTAGGACCATTTCAGAATGTCGCTTGTTTCGAAAGCGACCAATTTCCTTATTGGCCGGTAGTCGCGACTTGAATGTTAAATGTCTATTGTTTTTTGATGATTTAAAAGCCGATTGTACCAATAGGGCTTTTTTAACCGATTGAATACTTATTTAATTTCTTGTGGCTTCGCCATCTACAACTCGAAAAATTAATGCAAAAAAGGTAGCTATAATATCGCCAAATTTAAAAAAACAATTTTTTCGGTTATTTATGAAACTAAAGTTTAATGAAATTTTGGTTATAGCACAAATTTTACAAAAATATCATCATATTCTAAACCCCAACCATCAAAATCTACCTTTAGTAAGTACATTTTTAAAATACTGCTTTAAATTTATAGTGGTTATAGTGGCATGGACCTACAGACACATTTACAGACGACATGATTAAGGTAAAAAAGCACACAAATATAGCATCAACAAAATCAACTAAAATCACACTGTCTTCTCTAGCTATCTTGAAAACTCATTTTAGCCCAAATAAGACAAGAGGGACTTGCGTGTTTCTTATTTCTATGTATTTCAATTCTATGCTAGAAGTAAAAATCAAAATTGGTACACTCCAGACAAAACGACAAGGACAAATGGCCAAGATGGCAGCCTTGGCAAGTCTGATTAGGCCCACCACTTTGTATGAGTAGCCCATTATTATTAGAATCATTAAGATCAGCATTATCACCATCATCACCCTGTACATAGCTTGGTTGTTTAATATAATGTTATGCATTTTAAACTTTCAAAACATCCATCCTTCTCCCGTAAACTAGAGTTTGAAAAAGGGGGCAAAGAATAACAGTAACAAAATAACATTCGTACAAACAGACTTATAACAATAGCCTTAAAAAAGTTTCCAGTATGTATCCAAAAGAGTGTTATTGTGTTGTTCAAGTCCGCGGGGGGTGATCGCTACCCCCTGTGAAGACCTACGCTGGGGTTTTAGCCCCTAAGCAGCTTTTAATACGCAAACGCTTTTGAAAACTCGCAAATGAATGAAGAGGCTTGCGGTGGTGAATGGTGTAATGATTCTCTGGGATTTTTCACCCAGGAAGTAGCCGACAATTGCAAGTTTGTTTGTATCCCGTGATTTTTCTAGTATTTTATGGATATGGGTGTGTATGGGAACAGAACAACGAGAGGTATCAATATGTGTGATCAACCTGATAAGGTTAGTTTGGGTTGGTTAATAAAGGGGTTAAGGATTTTAAGGGTGTAACGGATGCGGAACAAATGTCTTAATTTAATTTAAAGCCATATTAGATTTAAGTTTACGATTAAATTTTAGAAAATAAATTAAACGTTACTTATATCATTAAGATTAATTAGTTCTTTTTAGTTACGAAACATGTATAGTATTGGGTATATTTCAATCTTGTCAGTAATCCTAGTTAGCAATTTTGCAAAAAAATTAAAATTAATTACCATAAAGGTAGACAAAATTTAAGGGTTCTCTATAGACTTTTCTTTGTTTTACGCCCACTGCAAATCACATTTTTTTGTGCTTATGATATTATTTTGTTTTATTTAGTTTACTGGTTAAGCTAACTTTACTCTTATCCAGTCTTGCTCAGTACTGATTAGAAACTTAATTGCTTTCACATTCTTATTGAGTAGTTTTTCATGAAACCTTGCATGATTTTTAATAGTATCCGCTACAGTTCCAATTTTTAGCTCCCGATGAAGATTACTATTTTTGAAGTGTCAACAATATTCTTTGCTACTTTATTTTTAAAGCTCTGTAATTCATACTCTTCTTTAGCAAAACTAACAGCCAAAAAAGTAAATACCAATGTCCATACTGGTTTCAAAATTTGGTTATAAAGCAGAAAACTTGTTAAAACTGTTTAAATCTGAGGGCACGGCAGTACCCGGCCAAGTACTGTACCCTCTTTTGTTGAAACATTTCAGCCCATATTTGACCTATCTAAAACTCTACTTCGGAATGAGCTACGAAATTCAGGCTTTGCACAGTCGTAGATCTTTATAGAGTTAATAACCCCTCTAAGTTTCATGGACTTCCATAAAGTAGTAAATTAGTTACGAAATTTCAAACAACGTCGAAATTGCCACTCACTCACTTACTCATGTATAGATCATCAAAATTCTACTGTACTTCCCGACATGCTACAGAGCTGAAATTTGGCATACTGATAGAAATTATGACCAAACCCTTGGAAAAAATACCATTTACTCCCCTCTTTTATACATGTAAAGTTAAAATTACCATTTACTCCCCTCCTTTATACATGTAAAGTTATGTAAAACTAACTTTGCCCACTTCCAGAAGCGCTAGAGAGCTAAGCTTTGGCTGACTGATATACATATTATAAAACTATAGGAAATAATTTAGAAACACCAAAATTTTAATTTACTGACCTTCTCCATAAATGTAAAGTTATGTAAAAGTAACATTGTTCAATTCCAGGAACGCTAGAGAGCTGAGTTTTAAAAAGCTGATAGGAACTATGGTAAAACCATAGGAAAAAATTAAAAAACTTTAAAATTTTTAATAAGGCATTGCAAAAGTTTTAAAAAATATTCCGCATATTTTACAACTTTAAAACTTAAATATTACAAAACAAAAGCTCTTTTCGTAACGAACATAGTTGGTCCTAAATTGAGAAATGAGATTTGACAAGAATCTTAAACATTTAGTTTATTGACCACATAAATTGCATGAATTAGGACCAGCCGTAATTATGCCCTAGGACGATTCCTAATTTTTCTTATGGATTTTCAGGCAGTTTAAAATCTTTAGATAATTTTAGCGATATAAGTATACTACATGATCATTTATCATTTATTTGGTGATTCGTGATTCTAGTGTTAGCAAATTTCAAGTTACTAACGGGATTCTGACAAACAAACAACATATATTATCAAAATTAAACATAAAATCCTAGATGAGGACAAACAACTTAATTATTTTTCTTAATTTTGAAAATCTGATCAAATAGAGTCATATAAACTGATGTCGCCAAGACTTAATTGAGTACAAACTAAAAGATTTATGGACCAGGCAAAACCAGCTTCTTATAAAGAATTGTTGGGCAGAAATATAAAACTTAATTTATACAATAATGTGATAGCTATTTTCCTAAGAAATCCATTCTTTCGCACACAAATGCCGTTGAGAGATTGACGCGTAGCGGAATTCTGTCAAGCACTTAAGGTTCCTGCAAGTGCAATAGTCTTTTAATTCTTCGATTTAAAATCTTACAGTACTTACTTATTATATGGCAACCAAGGCATTTCATAGGCAATATAATGTACATAGGCAGATACACAGACTTGGTAGCCAATATATCTATATAACGAAGCAACAACATCAATCAAAATCCACGAAGGACCCAAGTCAATCCGCATAAAAAGAGGTGTTAACCAGGTTGACACAATATCCTCTAATCTATTTAACCAGGCCCTAGAAGATGTTTTTAAAAACTTAGATTGGGAAGAAATAGGCATCAAATTAAGTGGAAAATACTTAAACCACCTAAGATATGCTGATGATATCGCCTTAATAACAGATAAGAAAGAAGAACTGATAAAAATGCTAGGAGAACTGGGTACAGCAGCAAAAAATATGGGCTTGAGTATGAACTACACTAAAACTAAAATCATAACAAACACCGATGAAGATATCACGATCAGAATTAACCAATACAAAATAGAACAAGTAGAGAAATATATATAGGTATATATCTTGGACAAATTATTAAACTGAAAAAAGAAAACCAAACAGCTAAAATCAAGAGACGAGTAAGATTGGCCTTGGCAGCATTCGGTAAATTAAGCTACATATTAAGAAATAAAAAATATCCTCAGTACCTCAAAACGAAAGTGTTTAACTAATGTATCCTTCCGGTACTTACCTTACTTGGATCCCAGACCTGGATACTTCCAAAATCAAACATGGATATGGTAACAAAAGCCCAAAGATCAATGGAAAGACAAATGTTACATGTAAAGCTACCAGATAGAAAAAGGAATGAATGAATAAGAAATAAAATAAAAATGTCAGACGGGAAGTAGCAAAATTAAAACTGAAATTTTCCGGTCATAATATCTGAGAGAAAGACAATCGATGGAACAAATGTATTATAAACTGGAGACCTTGGGAAAATAAAAGAAGGAAGGGAAGACCTCAAATGAGATCGGCTGACGATTTGAAGAAACACGTGGAAACTAGATGAAAGAACACGGCGACAGACAGAGAAGAGGGAATGTATTGGGGGAGGCGTATGTCCAAAGATGGACTGAAGAAGGCTAAAAAGATAGAGATAATGTACAGCTGGTTTCAATAAATTTAGTTGCGACTTCAAAAAGTATTTAATTATTTTGAGCAGTGTATATTATTGACTTGACAGAAAAATTTAAATAAGTTATCTTTAACGACAGGACGATTAAGGTAACTAATTTTACTACACCGTCTTACACTAAGCTTTCCACTTTTATGGACAAAAGTTAGAATATGATTATTAAATATTTTATTAATAACAATATTAAACAACACGCAAGCCAACTTAATGCAAACACGTTAGAAGTAAAATTAAAATACCTAATATGAGAACGCTATTGAAAGTAAAAAAATATACACATCTATTTACACCATTTACACAACTAAAAACTAATACTTGGCCTAAGTCACCATTTGCATCGATAACCTTTTGGAGTCTATGATGCATCGGTCCATAAAAGGGGATTGTAAAATCTTCCGGTTCAGCAAGACTTTCCTAAATATTTAAAATACCTTCCAAAGATGTTTAGGATTTTGTGGCAGAAAGTGCCGCTAGTATAATTGTTTAGCTATGACACCCCAAACATTTTCAATTGGGTTCATGTCTGGGCTGTAACTCGCCCAAGGAAGGGACTCAATATTTCTGTCTTGCATCCATCGTGTCACAATATTTGCTGGGTACACCGGACAATTATCATGTTGGAAGATGTAATCGTTTTCTGGAAAAAAAATCTGTAACGCTTGGTTCGGTTCAATAACATGTTGTAATATATTATTTAATAAAGTGGTAAACATTTTTTGCTATAGTTCTTCATCCAACTTTTCATCAATTCTCCAAACTACGCCCATTCCTCTGATGAGAGCTCCTTTTGTCGAAGATTGAAAATCTTTTCGTCGGTAAATATCACTCTTTTCTAAAAATCTTGGGTGTTATTGATATGATTTAGTGCAAATGTTAAACGGGATTGCTTTTGTTGGGGCGTTAAAGCAGTTCTGTTTGCCGCAATTCGATGTCTAATATTTGAATTTTTAATTCTCCTCCATACAGTAGTTTACTTTCAGGAAACTGCGACAGAATTTGAAGAATTTTTTCGCATTTTCGAAGGGATTCTCCTCAAGCCTCCTTACCAGGGCTTCGTCTTGTTCGTTGTAAAGTGACAGTGTCATTTTGAATTTGATTGATTTGAAACAACAACAATATAAATACACTGCTCAAATTTTGGAAAAAATTGTTTTAAGAGTCATAACTAAATTTATTGAAACCAGCTGTACATAAACTTCAAACTTATAAATGTTTTTTTTTTAAATTTAATATGTCGGTGCGGAAAAACTTGTTTACAATAAACGCTCTTGCAAATAATAATAATAATGATAATAATAATATGGAATAATAAAATGTAATTAATTTATCTCATGATAATTTTTCAAAAATAATAATGTATTGTATTTATTAAGGTAGAATGGAATCAGGAAATTAAAACATTAGTTGGTTGACAGAAATGGTATTATTTTAAATATTTTTTTCTTAGAAAATTACCTTTAGTAGTATTTATTTTAATGTTTTGATTATTAAATTTTTTTTATAGATTAAATATTTTGATGATACATTTTCAAAACTAGAATTAAAATTTTTGGAGAATGCTTAATTAAATTATATGAAGCTACTAGTATAATTTTTTTAAAAGGCTAGCTCTTTTAGGGATTTTTCGAACCTGAAAGGGAAAAAGGGTACTTTTGACCATTTTTATAGAATAAAGAGAATTTTCTGGACTAATCTCAAAAAATTCCTTTCATATTTAATATTGAACCTGGGCTTAGGATACCTACTGAGATTGACTTAAGCTGTCTCCGTGGTAATGCTAGATTTTTGCCTCAGCTGATACCGCAAATTGGCAGTTGGTTTTTTAAAGTGGGTATCCACATTTCATTTTTCCTTTTCAGATTTTATCATCTTTATTTCATCGCCTTTCCATCCATCTTGGTTATGCCATACTGAAAATGTCTAAGGAGACTGTAACATCGATGTATACAGCTACCACTACCTTGTTCTGAGGACGAGCCCGTAAATTAATTTATTAAGTCTATGACCACACCTCAAAAAATTCCTTTCATATTTAAAAAAGTTTAAATTAGATGTTTTTATAGAATTTATAAATGTGACAATTCGCCGCGAGACAAATTTGCTTGCGGAAATTAGCCGCCGATGATATTTATGATTGCAATTTTGTTTATTTTGAGAAGTAAGCATATTTTTGAAAAAAAATTATAAAAAAAAAAGTTTTGTTTTATAAATTAGTTTTTGGAAAAACTGCTTTTTGAAAGAGTATTATTAAAAAAGATTTTTTGTTTTTTTTTTATAAGTTAGTTATTAGAAAAACCACTTTCTTGAAAAAGTATTATTTTCAAAAATCAAATGCTGGTGGTTAGATATCGGTAAGGATATTTTTGCGATCAATTAAAATCGGTTAGGTTTAACACAGATTTTGATCTCCCAACTTACCCCGATGCGAATAGTTGGTAGAACGACCATACGCGTTTTTTTAGGATTTTAATGTTTTTTTATAAGTTTTACTTCTTAGGCCTGATCTGTCATATTTTTACTTTTTATCCCATATTACATTATTTTTTATCCTGATTTTTTAATTTTTATCCAGGATTCATCACTTTTCATCCCAATTATCAAACATTAGTATCCCTAAAAAAGTGTATTTTTATCAATTAACAAAAAAGTAGCCCTCGCTATGCCCTTGTTACAAACTTTTCACCTCGGGTGAAAAAGTGCCCCTTTTACCCTGGAAATACCTATAAGAAAACTCCATGTTGAGGGAATTTTTTTTCTGAAAAGGGAATTTTCAACACTGTGGTAGGGAATTTTTCACTTGAAAGGTTGGGAACACTGAATACAATACTGCCCTCCTTATGAAGAATGCAGTAACTTCAAATATGACAATTTTTATATATTACGGTGTAGAATGATATTCATCAGCGATTGTCAAAAAGAAAATTTGAAAAAAAAATGTTTAATGAAAAAAACGCATAACAAATATTCAGTAACTGCAAAACGCCACGGTCTTCTAGCCGAGAACGCAGCAACAACATAATGCGCTGCTTTCTTGTCTAGCAAAAAGGATAAAACTAGTCAAGAATGCAGTATTTGCGAGTCGGTCAACAAATACTGCGCTCTTGAGTAGAAAGCTGGCACAAGTATTCTTTTAGTTTTCTAGCGATAAATGCAACAAATACTACGTTTACCAAAATATTAAATGAGGCACGCTGCATTTCTGCCTAGAAATGTTGATTCAAAGCTTCATGAAATATTGGTCAAAAACGCAGTCTCTTCTATAAAATGTAAATTTTTTTTCCAAATTTAATGAAACTTTGGCAAACCATACTTTTTTATGATTTCTCAACATCCTGAAAAAAAAAATTAAAAATATGCATTTGGATAGAATTAGAGCAAAAAAACGGTTTTTGCGTTTTTCTCAAAACTAGGGTTTCCTAAGTTACTGCGTTCTTCATAAGTAGGGCAGAATAGGGAAATCTTCTCTGGGTGTAGTGACTCTAATGCTAAAAGTGGCAACACAGCGTGGCTGTAAATAAATTTTAGCTCATTAGCCGCGTCAAAAGACATAAACTAACATAACATAGGCAATTAGCGCGTCGATGAGTGAAATGTGGCGCACACTTCACTAGATCCGACTCATCCATCTACCGGTTTTGCCGCTAATGAAAAATGATACGTAAACTTCCCTCGTCAAAGGTTCCGACATCGCCAACTTGAAACAAAACAGTCGCAATAAGCATATAAAAAAACACAACAAAATACATGCAGTTTTAAGGGAAGCATAAAGAAATTTTACATTTAAATAACTGAAATTAATACTCGAAAACAAGTTAACTAGAATGTAGTTTTTTTGTTGAATCCAGCAGCAGGATTTTTAGCTCACACTAATACTATACTATAGTAGTGTGAGCTATGGTGATCCTAATTTTTTCGAGAAAAAAAAAGTTGTTCCGATTTCAAAATTTTTTATATATCTTTGCGTTTCAGATGATTTTCAAACTTTTTGTCTTGCTGTCTGTCTGTCTGTCTGTCTGTCTGTCTGTCTGTCTGTCTGTCTGTCTGTCTGTCTGTCTGTCTGTCTGTCTGTCTGTCTGTCTGTCTGTCTGTCTGTCTGTCTGTCTGTCTGTCTGTCTGTCTGTCTGTCTGTCTGTCTGTCTGTCTGTCTGTCTGTCTGTCTGTCTGTCTGTCTGTCTGTCTGTCTGTCTGTCTGTCTGTCTGTCTGTCTGTCTGTCTGTCTGTCTGTCTGTCTGTCTGTCTGTCTGTCTGTCTGTCTGTCTGTCTGTCTGTCTGTCTGTCTGTCTGTCTGTCTGTCTGTCTGTCTGTCTGTCTGTATGTCTGTCTGTAACGACCAACCCGCATAACTCAAAAACCGCTTGTCCGATTTAAATAAAATTTGGTACCTAGGCTGAGTCTTGGGCCGTGGTGGTCCCATTAAAAAATGAACAAAATCCACCGAACGCAAGTCACATAAAAGGGTGGGGGTAGATTTCAAAAATGAGAGTTTATGTGAAAATATGGCGTGTGTGATATCAAACGAAAGGTAATTAAGTCTGGAGTTAAACAAAATGAATTTTAAGTTATTTAAAAAAAAAGGGTGGGTAGATGTCAAAAATTAGAGTTTAAGTGAAAATATGGCGTGTATGATTTTAAACAAAAGGTAAATGAGTCTGGAGTTCAACAAAATACATTTAAGTTTTTAAAAAAAGGGTGGAAGTAGATTTTAAAAATTAGAGTTTAAGGCAAAACATGGCGTGTGTGGTATCAAACGAAAGGTAATTGAGTCTGGAGTTGAATAAAATATATTTCAGTTTTTAGTTATATTAGCTCACACGTACACTATAACTACAGTACTTAGTGTGAGCTTAGGTACCCATAGATTGGCAGAGTATTTTATCTTAAGTAAGGAATACAGCGACCCAAAAGGAATTTAAAGTTTTGTATTAGCAGGTTTTGTGCAAGTTCTACATTCCTTAACCATAAATTTTTTATGATATTTCAAATCTATGACTGTTACATTAAATATTGACTGAGTTTAACCGGCTGTGCATCTAGAGAAACCATAATTTATAATAATTAATATATCACCAAAAATTTAAACTTATGACAAATACATTAGATTCCTAAAAAATGCTTAAACTTGTGAAAAAAAAAGAACTCAGAATAAAACACAAGCAATGAAAGGAAGCGCTTGTACTATTAAAGAGAGCGTACCAAGGATGTATTTCATGACATTAATATTTAAGTTTATGTTTTGAACATATTTCGTGCATATTGATATGTAACTAGAAACTTCTATTAAAATTGATAAGTGGAAATCTTTGGAAATCGCATAACATTTGTAAAAATTTTCCGTTCCCACGGAAATCGCGTAATATTGAAAATTTTAAGGCAATTTTTTAGAAATCCATTTGTATTGTGTGAAAAATGTCTCACCCTGGGATATTTTAAATCGCATACACTCAACTTTTTGATAAAAAATTGGCTTCAAGCTAAATGTTCAAAAGTTTCCAGGTTAGATCCTTTAGGGGCACAACCGCTACTACGTTACATTCGTACATTCATTTAAGGGGTAGTGAACTTGAGTGAACGGGAGTGTTTTTTCGAAAATAGAACATTTACCCATTTAGGGTGGGAATCACTCACATTTTCCTCCCAAAAATTCAAGAATAAGTATCCAGGAAATCTGGCATGCACTAGTTAGGTCCATTACTACTGAAAATGTTTTCGACCTAACTCAAGAAAGTGAAACCAAAAAATTAATAGCGATTTTGGCTTCACTGCTTGGAAATCACTCGCAGGTAGAGCGGTAACGTCACGAAGCACCCCGGGATCGATCTGTGATCGAGCGGGATTGCTCGTCTTCGGAGCAATGAAACACGATTTTTCAAGCACTTGATCGAAATTTCGTGGGTTTTATAACCTTAACAAATAGAATATATTGTTAAAACTGTTTGGTTTTCACTTTCTCCAACGTCGATCACGAGGATACGAATGATCCCCGTCTGGAACACGTCCTGATAGTCAGGAACAAGTGTTCCACGCCAATCCACAACACAAGAATATATTGTTGTTTTATAATTATTTTATTAAAAATTTTTTGGTGTATTGGAGTATATGAATGTAAAACACGGAAAACGCAAATACACCAACGCTAGAAACAAATTAATCAGATCTAAAAAATGTGTGTGTTTCCGTTTTGATCTGAAACGTTGCTCCGTCAAAAGAGATGGAGCAATTCAGAGCACCCGCTCGGAGATTTGCGGGCAATAGTCGAGCACGCAAATCTTTTGTAGAGCACTGCTCTTTTTTAAGTCGAATGCGTGCATCCGTTTCAGAGCAATTTTCGAGCGCTCGAGGGCAGTTTTCGAGCAAAAGCCGAAAACGCTATAAAAGTAAAGAAAAGTCTATAATTAGACACTTATTGGAATAAAACCTGACCTTATTTAAACATCGACCCTATGGTGACAGATTTGCATATAAAAAGCAGCTGATCTGCTGCAAAATTCGGCCTTTGTGTATTTAAAAACCGGATTTATTAGTGTCGGTATTTATTGAATGAAAGTTAGCGTCTTTATTATTAAATCTGGCTTTGCTATGTCAATTTTGAAAGGTCAGCTGTTAGTTTTCTGTGCAAATGTGTCAAAATAAAGTCGACTCTAAAAGAAAGTCAGGTTTTATTCTAATAAGTCCCTAATATTAATAAGGTATACTGACGATATAGTAGAAATAAGTATAGCAAATAAATTAAAAGTTAACAGAATAAAACATTTAAGCGGGAAGAACACTTCGGTTTCCAAATTGACATAGTAAAAATAAAAGATTTGAGCATAAGCAAGCAGAATAAAGATCAAAAAATCTACCAGTTCTGGATAAAAAAAAATAAAAATCCAGATCTAAGAATAAATGATAAAAAATTCAAAAAAGCAACGAAAGTATTGCTGAGAATTAAACAAATAAAATTTTCTAAAAGTAAAAATAAACCAGAAAAGAATTTAAAAAAGCCTATTTAATCGCCTGGTGTACTTCAATTTATGCACGCAAGAAACCAACTCGACAAAGCTCAAAGGCTTAAAGTAGATTTCATACTCATCAAGTACTATGAGAACAGTTAGCTGTTCAAAACTAAGCACTACTTCATCAGTACTAATAAAAATATTTACTATTGAACTTATAATACCTTTCGACAGTGTATTGTGTGTCCATTGAAAACGGTTAAAATAACACTCAATATCTTCATACATACCTGACACTCGTTGTTCGGCTTTTCGAAATGAAATAATTTTTCGAGTATTCAAATTGGCCGAAAGCCCTATTCAACCTATCGGATTATAGGCTATTGTGTACCTATACGGTGTGTGTGTGGAGTGAAGTATACCGCAAAAACTTTTGTGTTCGCCTTAACAATAGCATAATAACGCCTAAATCAATTTCAAGAAGATGCTGTGTGGAAATCTTTAAAAATTTTGTGGATTCAAAGACATTTTCATTATTAATAAGTATATTTACTGATTTATACAAATATTTTAAAAAAGTACATTGGTATTATCTAGCATTTAAAAAAAACTAGGCTTTCCCTCCAAGTCAAAAAGTATTCCAAAATAGCTTATAGCTCCCGAACTTCACTACAATTCTTTAGATTTACCTAATTAAACTGTGTTGGAAGGCATGTGGTGGGATTTCTTCTCCTATTTAGAAAACTGTTTTTAAAAAGCTCTATTCTAACTATGCTTAAAACTCGTGCAATTTTTGTGATGCGTGGTCTCTCTCTCTCTCTCTCGCTGAATTTTACGAAAAAATTGCATAGCAGGAAACAGACTTATTTATTATTTTTATTTATTTATTTAGAAGGGGCTTATAAATGTACAATTAACTGAACTGAGCGACATGACTTTTTTCAACCAAGTGAGTCTTAGAAGGAGGAAAAAGCCGTTTTGTTCTTATTTGTATAAGCAATAATACTTATAGGCTATTAAATAACTTTAAATTTATATTCAATTCAATTTAAATTTAATTAAATTTAACCTAAAAACTACAAAAACTAAATTAATATGAAATAGTTTAAGTTTGAAGTGTTCAGTGCAGTCATTTTGATGTTTTTGTCTATGATTCAGTTTGTGAGTTTTCTTTTTGTTTTTATGTAGGGCAATCTAATAATCACAATAGGTACTTTGTTGTATAAAATTGGTCCTGTGTATTTTACGTTTTTTTGTGTTGATATGTAATTAAGTAAAGGAATGTTTAAATTGTTATCAGATCTTTCTCTTGTCCCGATATTGTGATTTATATAGTTTTGGTAATAATTTCTTGTCATTATTAGCTTAATTAACATTTTTATGTAGAAATGATCTAGATGGAGTAATTTACTAATTAAACTGTCTTGGAAGGCATGTGGAGTAATTTACTCTATCTAAAAATCAACTATCCTTCTGAGTTGATTTTTGAAAAGCATAACTTTGATTATATACCTCTGAGTGACCTTCAGGAGGCTTAATGCATTCTCATATGCATTTCTCCATATAATCAATCCATAGCATAAAAGTGATTGGGCTAAAGCCATATACACCATTTTTGTTGTTTTCAAATCAGTTATTTGTCTTAGTTGGTAGAACTTATATATTATTTTTTTATATGGTCTTGCCAGTGTAAGTGTTGATCGAATATTACTCCAAGGTTTTTATGCTGTTTTTTTGGAGCACTTTATTTGTGCACTGACATGATTGGCTGTCACAATGTTTTTGATGAATAGTGAGAGATGAGTTTTCAGGGATATTTTCTGTGTTTAAAGTTATCATCTCATCATCATCTTTGGCCCTCCACTAAGATAAGCGTATCATCAGTAAAACATATAATTATTGTGACACCATCCAGGATTCTCGCGACTTGGTCCAGATATACTTAAACCAGTACTGGGCCAAGCCCCATACCCATACCCTGTGGCACCCCATACTCCATTTCAACTTTATTGCTTGTCGAATTTCCTATTTTAACTTGTTGTGTTCTTTTTGTAGGGTATGATTTAAACCGTTTATTTTCTAGTCCTCGGATACTTATACTTTCTAGTTTTTTTATTAGAGTATGGTGTGAAACAGTCTCGAATGTAGTTCAAGAAATATGGCTGTGCATTTAGTTTTCCTATTAAAGCACTCCGTTATTTTTTGAGTAGCTCTTACCATAGCGTCTTCTGTGTTTAGTTTTTGTCGAAATCCGTATTGATATTTTGAGAGAAGACTTTCCTTTATGTATTTTTCTAATATCTTTCCAACTAAGCTAGTTAATGCTCTTGGCCTGTAGTTAGTTCATGTTTGTTAAGAACAAACTTTCATATTATATTTACAATTATGACATTCCGTCATATATAAAAATGAATAAGCGCGTTATTTTACTTCTACAATTCTACAAAGAATATACCGGTTCGTCATTGGCATTTTATCATTTAAACTATTGGAGATATGTCATGACGAAACCGACAAAATAAAAAACACAAACTATATCTACTAAGGTAATTGATGATGAGTGCTGCGCTCCTCATACTCATTATCAGTTTGACACTCATTATTAGTTACCTGTTTGCAAAATTTTGGTGGGGGATAGGAATTACTATTTGACGCACTTGATTTTTGCTATTTATTGTTTCCTTAGCTTTGTTTTTTTTTATCGTTTTGACTTTTTTTCATTTCCATTTTTTGTATCTATCTTTTGCGGAGTTTAGTAGTTTTATATTTTTATTTATTTACTTTTAAAACAATATATTTATTCTTTAAAATCTTAAAAGTCACGTAAAAAGATGAATAAGTACTTAGTATAACTTAAAAGGATTTTCTATTGTTTTAAACGTCAGCTAGCATCTATTGTTGTAAAACGGTAATTCCGACAGTTTTTTAAGATAAAGGCGACGTGAAAGAAAAAATCTCATTGTATGCGTAAACTTGCTTTTTATAGTATATCGCAAAACCAAATCTTGCAACCCAGTTCTTACGGCAATTTTTAATTTATGCACATAACATTTGCACACTAGTTACGAAATCGCTGGTAAAACGTACAAGGTGTTGGTTTACAGGACAAATAATCAAATAAATACGATAAAGATGTAAATTTAGACAAAAATAAAGTAATGGATTTAATCCATGCGAGTCATACGGGGGCAGTCCGTAATATTTTGCATAATGAAACATAAGCCGTTTTTAAGTAAATAAAGTAATTACCTCTGGTTATCCCTTGGTTGACATTTAAAATCAGCTGTTTAGGCCCTTAGCCTATTACCACAGAAATCCCGCTTAAATAGTATTTTTTTATTCCCGGTTATTCTTTGTTGTTGCTTTTTGCGATTTTTTAAAGAAGTTTAGTTGGTTTTTGTGCACTTTTTGAAAGATGAATAATAATCTTCTTGCTACTATTGAATTTGAGTTCTTCTCGATCGAAATGAGCATAATTTGGACAGTGGTTCGAGGAGTACAATAATACTGATTTTTTTATGATATGGTATCAAAGTCTACATTGGAAAAATTAGAGACAGCCAAGGGTTGATGAAACCCAAAAAAATTTGGCAAGACAATATAGAGGAGTCCATCACTTTGAAAAATTTCACTCATTGCAAAAATTCACACAAAAAGAAAGAAAACAAATGATTGTGAGGTTAGAAAACCCAATAACCTCTCTCGAAATTGTGGTAATTACCTGTAATAAACGATCACGTACAAAGAGCTCATTCGTGAAGTCACTCTGTAAGGAGTTCTAGTTATTAGAGCCGCTTGAACGCCAGTGGTAATTACTAGTAATTACTAAAACTTAACCTCAATGTTTACCTAACCTAAATTCAAAACGTTAGTCAGTGCGATACATATATAGTTTTATAGCTAAAGTAAATTTTTTAAGTTAACAAATCAGTAAAAAAATTGAATTAAACCCAGCACATTTTCGGGCAATAATTTTTGCGACTTTCGAAGGATATTATCATTATTAAGAATGCCTTGTTGGGTTTATTTCTGTTTTCGGTAATGAAGCATCACATAAGTCGACAGTTTCTCGTTGATATGGAGAATTCACCAAAAATGACTGTCACCCAAGAAAACATCGATGCTGTACGCATGCTCATTACGGAAGATCGACATGTGACATATCGCGAGATTGAGGATTCATTGGGTATTTCAAAGACCTCAATTCAAAAAGTTTTGCATGAAGAATTAGGGGTAAGAAAGTTAATTTCCCGCGGGATGCAGCATCTGTTAACCGAAGAATAGGAAGAACCTAGTGTCAATTGGTGTCAGAAAACTCTAGACCGCTTTAAGGCAGAAAACTCGAAAATGTGTACAGAATTTGCATCGTGGATTTACTCATATGACCCGAAAATAGCAAGTCATGTAGCAACAATTCTTTTCGACGATCAAAGGACTATTACTACCGAACAAACCCCGTACGACGGATCATCCTCCACCAAGACAATGCAAATTCGCACAAAGCACAAAAAAACATTGAATTTTTGAACCCAACAAAACGTCGATTTCTTGGACGATCCTCCATACTGTCCGGAGCTTTCTATACTTTTCCGAAATTTAAGAATGGATTGCGTGGTCAAAGATTTCAGTCGCTAGAGAAACCAGTGGAAGCCTTCTAGAATGCAATTCTAATAGTATCAACAAACGAGTAGAATTACAGCTTTGCTTTCGTGGAGAATAATTCGAGAAATAATAAAGTCTACTAAAAAGTTATCTACTGTTTTATTCCAGCTGTATATGCAAAACTTAAAAGACAACCTCGTATTCTTAAGATAATACAGTTCTGTATGCCAATCAAGTTAACATCCGTAAAATTTAACATGTCTTCTTTATTTTTATCGACTTTAGCGACACCTCGCCGTAGCCGGCCAGGGCAATTGATCCCTCGTACACAGCGTTGGAATAAAAATTGATATTTCACAGGTTCAAACCTGTTAGTTGATCTAAACTTTTCATTTTAAATGTTAAGCTGATATTTTTATATAAGCTATTATGATTTTTAGCTTTTCTTTTTACTAATATGAAAACTATAACTGTTCTAGTAAGCTAGGAACATCATCAGTAATTGTACAACTTTAAATAAATAAATAAATTGATTATTAGGTACACAACAAAATGTTGAAACTCTATCGAGAATCAATACTCTCTGGCTAGAAACCGTTTGTTTTTATTTTAATGCCAAATTATTTCTTGTGTATTATTTTCATTGGGATTTTAGATTCACCTCATTCTTTAATATCGTATTTTCGGAAAAGCCACCTGGCACCTTTTTGGGAACCTTTTTTGGTCATGTGACCTTTGAACTCGCGATGACAATAGATGCTGCAAGTCTCAACTTGGGTGAACTTCAGTTCATCAAATTAACTATTTTTATAAAAAGGAGTGATTTTCGAGGTATTTTCGTTTTTGGGAATACTACGGACCGCTTTTTCGGGACACTATAACTAACTTTGTTCTTAAATTATTTAAAATATTCTCACTATACTTTTTTTATGACTAAAAGTCTTTCACACGTATCCAATAAAAAACGAAAAGATTTAAAATGTAATAAAACAAAAACTGGTAGTTTATTTAAAATTAGAAAAGCGGTAAATGTCAGTTATTGTATCTTTAAAATACATCACGTAACAGCAGGTGGTGATTTTAATGCCTATAAACTTGTAAATCTAATTAATGCTGTTCAACCAGATTGTAGTGAAATCAAATAAGACAACAACGCTAAATGAACCATTATTATTGTTGTACTTGTTCGTTTCTATGAAGCAGAAATTAATCTGTAGCCTGATAACCAATTTAAACTGATATTAGGCAATCAAGAAAGTCGAAATTTAAATAATTATACAAAATGAACCTTAAATACAGTTTTTTTTTGCAACATTGCACTAACTAATATCTATTTTTGACTTTTTTTTTCTTCTTAGCCAACTTTGGCTACCCACAAATCAATTCTAAGATAAAGAATGCTTAAAAATCTTATAAATATAATATATCTGTGTATATTAAATTTAAATTTAAAAATATATATCTGTGGATATTAGCGCTTACGATTTAGAACAAAAATAACTTTTCACGCAGCATATCCTGGAATTTGTATGAGGCGGTTAGTACGCGGCATGGCAAGAAAAGTATGAAACTTTAAAAACAACACTCACCAAAAGTCAAATACAAATAATGTCAAATACTTATTTATTTTTGTATTCTATTCCAAGGTCTGTACAGACCTTCATTCTATTCCATGTAAATGCGGTTGCAAGGTATTATAAACTCCATATCATAATTTTGGAGTTAACTTTTTGATACTTATCAGCTGTTTACCATAACCAGGGCTATCAAAATGGACGGGCCACGATCCTCCACTTTGTTGACGTCACATCCGGGGCTGATTTTTTTTTGATGGTCACGTTACGACACAGCTGATTGTCTTTAAAATATTGAAGTTGGAATGACGGTTCATGGATATTTGATTTTTTTAAAAATAAAGCCGTTTTTTAGATTGTTTTTACTTTATTCTGGCAGAACAATTTTTTTTAAATGTATAGTTAGCCCTAATTTTTCATAAGCTCACAAAAATTTATTTTAAAGCAGAAGCGAATGTGACAATCACATATGACAAAGTCAAATACATGTCAAATATAACAGTTGGCATGTCGTACATGGCGGGTAATTTGAATTCAAAATAAGGATTGCTAAATCTTGAGGATTTTAACCTTTTAATCATGTTGCTTCCTTACAAACCTTTGGTGGAATATCGGGATGGTGTCTGAGCATATTTCACTGAAATTTTGCGGAAATCTGTAGTGCCATTTTGAAAATATCATGAAAAAACATCTGACCTCCCATAAGACCCAATGTAAAATTCAGCCCCGGGAGAACAGCTGATTTTTTCAGAGTCGTGGCCTCTATTTTTGTGTTGGCCTTGCCATAACAAAGAGCATAGGCCAACGAAAAAAAGTAGTAAAATTTGTCTCAAAAATAATAATACTTAGGAACTGTAAAACTTTGAAATCAACACTCACCAAAAGTCAAATACAATTAATAATGCAAAGATACATATTTATTTTTGTATTCTATTCCATAAAAATGCGGTTTTTTATAGTTGTTTTTTTTTTAACGTAGAGTGGTACGTCCCAAATTCCTTTAAGTTTATCCAGAGTTTGCTGCGATGGTGACAAATACTGCCAGAAAAAAGCCACCAATACTACGTAGGATGTTTGTGTGTAACAAACGGAAAAAATTGGTTTTCCGCAAAAAAAAATCGAGTTTCTTGTATGGCGCTAACAAATTTAATTACTTTAGTTTAGTGTCAACATCCGGTAAACGTTGAGTTTAAGTACTTTAAAACAACATCAAGGAATAAGCCAAATAACTCGACACGCAGACATGAAAACTGCTAACCATTTCTTTGTAAAACTCCGATTAAATCCATTGAAACCCAATTAACCAGAAAAATACATTACTAAACGCCATTTAATCACATCACAGGTAATAAAAATTGTAAACTTCGCGAAGTGGCACCCATTATCTATCGGTCCCCGCATACATAGAAGCGCGAGCACCAAAGTACCCGTTACTGATGGTACTATTGGTCACGCAATGGCTAAAGTACCCCTATCCCTCACTTTACACCTTCGTCGTTCTCTTTATGATATTTTCACGAACAAAAGGGCCAAAGGGTTGCTTTTAGGTAGTACCAGGTCGGGAATTATCTCTCGTTACTCTACAACTCCAGGTCCTCAAAAAGGGTAATTTCGATTCGAGTTGTCAGGGGCTAAGTGTTATATTTATGGCTAATCAGGTTACTCGGGCTACAAGACAGAGTAACTAAAAGGGGAAGCAAACATCCACTCACCTGAGTCTACAGGATTTGTTACCAGCTGGAACCAGTGGCGGGTCCAGGATTTCCGGGGGTTGGGGGAAAGGGGCCAAAGTGGCAGCAAACATTAAAAAAAAAATTTTTGTGGTTTTTGATAGAAATTGAGGTGTGAGATTTAGCAACTAAAGAAGATTAATAGCGCCGCAGGCGAAATTTAAAAAAAAATAAGTAAAATTTGTGACAAATTTTAAATAAAAGAAGCTGCTAAACTAAAAAATAAGTTAATATGTTTGGGAGGGGGGGGGCGGTCCCCTCTGGCCTCCCCCTGGATGCGCCACTGGCTGGAACCAAATCGGTCTACGCCAAAAAATCGCACTCTCATCGCTGTCGTACAGCCGTGGTGGTATCGATTAACTTAACAAAACGTCCACGTCCATTAAAAAAAAATAATTTGCATTTTTCGATGAACTCTTGAATTAAGTTTAGGGTATTTTGAAAACGGTCATGAAATCATCACAAGGAGAGAGGTTCCAATATCAAAAAACCCGCTTGGCCCGCGCCTACATGGTTGTTGCACCCAAGGCATTAAATATATAAATAACGTTCCCCTCGATTCCTCGAAGCTCTTTCGGAATTAGATGAAAATCTCTATCGGTTCTCGAAATACCTGGGGTGAATTGTTTTTAAATTATCACCCTGTATATTATGACCTAGTCATCAACAGAAAATTACAACTTGCACTTTTTAAAACAAAAGTTTTTCGCTTTTATTTAGCATAAATCAACTTTTCCCGATTTGCTGTACGACTTTGGACTCTAGGACTGTTATGTTTTCTGGTATATAAAAATAGCGATGTACAAAATAGCGTCGTACGAAATGGCGAGTAATGAAATAACGACATATCAAAATAGCGACATATCAAAATAGCGATGTATGAAAATAGCGACAATCAAAATAGCGATGGTTTAAAAATACCGAATCAAACGAAAAAAACATATTGAAAATACTAATTTGGACGAGACTTTATTAAATAGCTTATGACCATAATAGCGCAGGCCTAAATAGCGCAGCCGAATTCGGTTGGGTTCAGTTTAATTCGGTTCGGTTCGGATTTACAACCTCTAGGATCGCGGGAAAAAATTTAGGAAAGTTTTTTTTTAAAGATATGACTCGCTATTTTGTTACAACCCAATTTTGATAGTCGCTAGTTTGTTACATCGCTATTTTGATAGTCGCTATTTTGTTACATGGCTATTTTGTTACATCGCTATTTTGTTACAATCGCTATTTTTTAACATTGCTATTTTGTTTCATATTGTTATTGTCGCTATTCGATACCCCTATTTTAATATCCGCTATTTTGTATTCCATTTCATTCCAAAGCCATAAAATCAATTGTTTTTATATTCGACTCTTGGCATGTATAACGAAGACATACAATAAACTGCATTTCACATCAATTTCCCTTGGCACATCATTGCAAAAACGCATTTGTGATGTAGATGTAGTATTACCGTTTTACCACCTAGTGATGATTTTACTCCAGAATCGCCAACTAAAGCTATTTTAATGCCCCTAGAACGGCAGTTCTTAGGCGCCGCAGCAACCAACCAGTCATCACGTAAAAACTGGCCACCACTATTATCTTGAATAATTGTTATTTACCATCCATTTGCTGTATTTGTTTTACGTGCAAAAGAACGATAAGTACCCACTGACTTTAAACGGTTTTTACTTTTGTCTATACAAGGCCAACAAAAAAATACAGGCCACGATCCTGAAAAAATTAGCTGTTCTCGGAGGGCTGACTTTCAAATGGCGTCTTATGGGAGGTCAAACGTTTTTTTATGATATTTTGGCACTACAGATTTCCGCGAAATTGCAGTGAAATATTCTCACCATCCCAATATTCCACCAAAATCTTCAAGATTTAGCTCTCCTTATTTTGAATTTAAATTACCCGCCATGTGCCGCATGCCAACTGTTATATTTGACATGTATTTGACTTTGTCATCTGTGTTTGTCATGGCATTTGTTTATTTGTTTGTATTATAAAACATTTTCAATTTTTTTATGATTTTTTACAATAAAGTTCATTTAGAATCCAAAAATACCATCGTTAATCTTTTTAAAACAAAATTACACTAGAAAAAAATCACTTTTTGATGTTGTAATTTTTGTAAACACATGTAAGTAACTATATTAAGTTGTAAAAGTCTGCCGAGTGCCGAATAAAAACAAATAGATGTAGGTAATTCAATTACTTTCCACGCAGATACGAACACATTCGCTTCTGCTTTAAATTTAATTTTTGTGTGAGCTAATGAAGCGACCCTGAAAAATTAAGGATTACTATAAATTTAAAAATACTGTTCTGCAAGAATATAGTAAAAACAATCTCAAAACAGACTTTATTTTTAAAAAATCAAATATTCATGAACCGTCATTCCAACTTCAATATTTAAAAAGACAATCAGCTGTGTCGTGACGTGAACATCAAAAAAAAATTAGCCACCGATGTGACGTCAACAAAGTGGAGAATCGTGGCCCGTCCGTTTTGATAGCCCTAGTCTGTATTGCCCTTTAACTAGTTCTCCCCTCCCCAATCGTAAAGGGTGTTTCATGGTGAAAGCGGTAATTTTTTTTTCGCTTCGGGTTGAAACGGACTCAATTTTTGCCAGGGAATGCTAAACTGAAACTGCAAAGGATGATCGGCCTGCATGTGAAAATTTCCATTTCCCTTTACCACCCTCACAAAATAACAATAACTGACACTCTCCTCCATTTTTATAAGCCCGTAATAAAATCAAAGTTTATTAAGTTTGGTTAGGTCGCCTAAAGTTGTCCTTCTGTTTCAGCCAAAGTTTCAGCTTTTTTCAAGGTAATTTTTATTTTGATTGGTCGTGAAATCCAATCTCTTAGAAAGCAGAGAGGCTTTCAGGCAAATCCTTATGACACTGCAATGGCATTGTCAGAGGAGTAGGTTTTTGAGTGTTCTGCAGCGATGTGTATGTTTGGCAGTTTTAAATGCATAATAGTTTCATTGTATTGCAATCCATCAAGTTCTGCAGACAGTTTTTTAGATAAATTTTCAGAATTACTGACTATTTTACATGATACCCAGTTAGTCTATTTTATCGGGGGGGACTTTAACATAAGATTAGAAAATGTAAATGATAGGACCACAAGGGAGTTTATTAATATACTTAATGAATGAAAAATAAGCGTAGCACAGGTTTTAGATGAAATTCCTGCTTTTGTTTTAAAAAAGTGTGCTGCTCACATAGCTGAACCTTTGTCATATCTTATAAACAAGTCTTTTGAGACCGGAATTTTTCCTGCAGATCTAAAGATTGCAGTGGTAAAACCACTTTTTAAAAAAGGCAATCGAAATGATGTATCTAATTACAGACCTATCAGTCTACTAACTTCAGTTTCCAAGATCTTTAAAATGGTCATGAAAAAACGTTTAACAGAATTTTTTTATTCTTTTAATCTATTTTCCACCCATCAGCATGCCTATGTAAACAAAAAATCCACAAATACTGCTTTGCTTCACTTCACAAATAAGGTTCTGGAAGCAATTGAAGGCTCTGATCTGTCGTGTGGGCTTTTCGTTGACTTGAGCAAGGCTTTCCACTGCATCGACCACGAATTACTCTTAAAGAAAATGGAGAAATACGGCGTAAGAGTCTTAGCTCTGAATTGGTTTGCATCATACTTAAAAGATCGAAGTCAGTTGGTTGAAATATCAGGGCCAAATGGGCCAGTGCGGTCGCAAGTCCTTGGTCTGTCGGTGGGGGTACCGCAGGGGAGCATCATTGGGCCATTGCTTTTTATCACCTACATAAATGATATTGCCTGTATTCTTCTGGATCAGGGAAGTGAATTTATTCTCAATTTCGCGGATGATACGAATTTTCACATTCGTGGCAAGACCATTGAAAATATTTTGGATAAGAGTAGGCTCATTTTGAGTCGAACACAGGACTATTTTAATGAAAACAAATTAGTTTTAAATAATGATAAGACAGCTGGCACTTTCTTCTCGGCAAGCCCTAATTTAGATAGATGACCAAAATATAACTTACAGCTCAACAGTTAAATGTTTAGGTGTACACATATCTAGTTCACTAGATTGGTCGCCTCACATAGATAGTTTGTGTGGAAGAATATCTCCAATTTGCTATGCAATGAGAGTTCTAGCCAAAAATGTCGACAGGGAAGCGCTGGCTGCGGTCTACTATGGAAATTTCTGGTCCTTGGTAAAGTATGGTATTGAGGTATGGGGAGGATCCACAAGAATAGATAGCATTTTTATTTGGCAAAAAAAAAATCATGAGAATAATTTTTCAAATAGGATACCATGAGTCTTGCATGGAAGGTTTTTAAAAGAAACAAATTCCTAACAGTATATGCTCTTTACATTCTGGAGTGTGCCAAATTAGTACCAAAAAAACCTCAAAATTTTGTTCAATTTCAACGAAACCATAATTTTAACACCAGAAACAATTACGATTATGATTATCCCATTCATAGAACAACAACTTTTGAAAAGAACACAACCTACAGGACCTTAAAGTTTTTCAATAACTTGCCTGAACATATAAAAATGCTTAAAGACAATGAAAAAGCTTTATGTAGTGCTGCAAAAAAATTCTTGTGTGATTTGGAACCATACAATTTAAATGAGTTTTTAAATAGAGAGTAAAAAAAAAGTTGCCATCAGTGCCTAACCTTTATAAGTGTGTTTTAACCTGTGTTTCATGTAAATTAAGTGTTGTTTGACTTTTTTTTTTGATATTGTACTTTGAACTTTTTTTTGAAGTGTATACCCCGAATGATACGTCGCACATCTGAATCATCTCCTGGATATTCGTCCGGATCATCCGCTCTGTGTGAAATTGGCCTAAACCTTGCTAAGAATCTGAAATAAAAACATTTTAACGAAGAAAACGCATTTTATTTTTTCTAAAATCTCACTTTTTTAAAGATAAGTTTCATTAAAGTTAGTTATTAGAAAAAACAGAGAGATGTTCTGAATTTAAATGATGACGGGGCGTTACGATTCCCCATCGTGAAGTATCACCTTTAAGCACCCAAATAACAGGAACTAAAGCACATTATACTGTGATAGCTGGTTCTAGAAGCTTTGGTGTACAATAATAGAGACTTATTGGAATTTCCAAAATAAGGCTAGCAGTAATAAGACAACAAATTTATTAAAATAGTGCTTGACCTTAACGCAGCTGGGAAAAAAGACTTATTGGAACATGTTATTTATACGGCTGTCCCATATTCTTACCCTCACCTGTAAATGTGAAATCATACGGTTGGTGTATGAGGTGCAAGATTTGTGGGATGCTATTTTCGCCGGAGAATTACAAAAAACATCGGATCAAAATAAAGCGAACATAGAATGCAAGATGGTTATAGTTAAAGTTGTGACTGCTCATCTGAATTTTAAAAAAACAATGAGAATCGTAAATGACTTTATTTATGTTAAGTCTAGCACAAAACTTATTGGAGTCTGCGTTATTTTACGGTACAAATGCGCAAGCGCAGATGTCAAAATAGTTTAGCATTATCACTGCTAAACCTTATTTCATTTTCAATAAGTCTCTATTGTCTTTTACCGTCACCTGCCACATCTGTGAATACAAAAAAAAATTATTTTATGCTTGTACACGACTCATAACTTGCCGTTTTCTTATTGACAGTTAAATTACCTGTTAGTTTTTGTAAAACAAGAAACGCGGTGTAGTAGTAGTTTAATTATTGCCAAGCAGCATCTCACCCATATCTTTGAAGTCGTTCTAACACGAACACGCTAGCGGGAGTGACGAGCTTGAAAGACATGGTTCTCTAGATTTGATTTTATACTAAGATTTATATCTTAACAATGATATCACGAAAATCTTGAAGTCTAATTGAAGGTCGTACACATCGTGTAGTGTGTAGTAGATTGTCAGTTTGTCTTTCAGAGAAAATTACTTGATTCCAAGAAAGTATAACGTTGGTGGCTATTCTCGGGTATAAAAGTCCGTATACACCAAACCGCTTATTGAATGCTCCTCTCGAAAACACCGATTCGCCCTGCATTCTTGTTTTCAAGTTGCGCGCGCGCACCGCTTGCAAGCCGTTTGCTGAAAACCAGCTTTCTTCGGCTACTCTTTGTTTGTTCGCAGATCCTTTGGGACGACATCGGCAGTTTGTTGTCGATATATAAATGCGTGTTTGCTGTCTTTCTGTGGGTCGTATAGAGTTCGTTGAAACGAATTCGACGAGCGGCGCACATACGGAGCGCGAGAGGAGCATTTGCGGAGCAGTTTGGTTTATACGGAGCATAACGTTAAGTAAAACTGGTATTTGGAAAATGTTCCTTGGTTATTGTCAAATAAGAAAATTTCCCTACTTTTGCTCAGATCATATTGAAAACTTTCAATTTACAAATCTAGTCTTACCGGCTTGGTTTGTCAATCTAATTCTCGTGCGTAACTAACCCATTACTCTTTATATAATACTTAGCAAAAAAAAAGTTAAATAAACCGTTGACTAATAACTATATTTTTAAACATTTTATTGAAGTTTTTTTTTCTTTCAGGTTATTTGGTATGAAACGCTGCTCACGATGTCAAGCAACCATCCTCTCATCCGAGTTGGTCATGCGCGCCAGAGATCTTGTTTTCCACGTGCAGTGTTTTTCCTGTGAGGTATGCAACTCGCCACTCACCAAAGGCGACCACTTCGGCATGCGTGGAGTTTCCGTCCTCTGTCGGTTACATTTTGAAACTGTGTCACCCATAGACATGTCTCCCGCGGGGTTGTTTCCATTACACCATCCGTTTCAACCGCCTTATCCTAGTCCAGAATTTCACCCAAATATTCCTAATATGCCACCTCAGGGGCAGCCTAATTTGGAACCTCCTCCTGGGGGAAAAATACCACCTTTTTTCAATGGAACAACCGTGACGACGCCGCGGCAAAAAGGGCGGCCGAGGAAAAGAAAACCAAAGGACTTGGAGGCGATGACAGCAAACTTAGGTAAGTCACTATCAGCAGTATATACTAAAGGGTCTACAGTGCTAAGTGCTACAATCCTAGGTTTAAAAGTCTACATTTTGGTTGAAGGTTTAACTTATTTTTCCCGTGAATGCAATGGTTTTTAATATTTATATAAATTGTCCAAAATACCTTGCGATATGGGTCATCTTTTTTTGTTGTAACAAAGCCATTATTTCCACACAAAGGTTATAAATAAACAAAAATAATAAAATATTTTGATTTAAAAATGGTAGCCATATCTAAACTTTCAAACGTCACTAGGAAATATCGAATAAAAACGGTGTAAGTCAGTGTCAGCTGTCCGCTATATTTTATAACATGGTCATTTTTTAGACAAGTTAGCGACGATTAAACCGTTGGTCGACTGTTTTGGTGAATGTGTAATTGAAAAGGGATTCTAATATATCTTGTGCTTTTTATAGTATTTAAATATTGATACGTATTTAATACGGTAATGCATCTACAGATATAGTTTTAAGTTATTTATGGATTATTTAGCTTTGAATATTTTTGTATAGTTTTTTTGTCAATCATGGATTATTTCTATTGTTTTTCAAACTTTAGACCACCCCTCAGGGGTGGTACTACAATTGGAGACTATTTTTACGGGAATCCTACGACTGCACGGGCTAAATTTCCAAAAAATGACATTTCGTTACAAAATTTTTATGTGGTTTTTCTGTATTTCTAAAGTTAATTTGAATTTAAATGAGATGAAACTCACTGAGAAAAGCTTACTATCATATTGCATATTAGGGTGAACGAAATCTTTGCAGTTATTTGACCTGTGAGTAAAATTATAGAAAAAAATTAAAAAACCTCCCCTATAAATGTAAAGTTATGTAAAAGTAACATTGCCCACTTTCAGGCACGCTAGAGAGCTGAGCTGTCGAAGGCTGATAGGAACTATGACAAAACCATAGGAAAAAACCTCTAAAAAACCATTGCAAAAGTTTTAAACAATATTCTACTTTAAAACTAAAATATTATCCAAATCCTTTAAAGAAGGAGTGAAATCATATTAAAGATATTTCAGGTAAAAAAAGCCAAGTACGCGAAAATGATATTCCGTAAAAACAATTTAAATAAAAGTAAAACCAAGTTTTCCAATACAAATTTTAAAATGAAAGGTTCTTACTAGTTTGGAAATGTTTTTCTGAACTTAGCTATTACGACTGGAAATGACTCTTAGGAACAGTGCAAAATTGAACATAAAGAAGTTTGGATGTAATAGCAAAGTTTGATAAAACATTTCCAAACTAGTAAGAACCTTTCATTTTAAAATTTGTATTGGAGAACTTGGCTTTACTTTTATCCCAATTGTTTTTATGGAATATCATTTTCGCGGACTTGGCTTTTTTTACATGAAATATTTTTGTTATGATAGGTAGTTATACATTGAGGTTTTTTCTCACAACGGTTTTTCTTGACTTACCAAGCAATTGTCTGTAGCAAATTTGTTTCACTGGCACAACTCTTAAAAAACCGAATATTGTCACTTTTATTTAAAATCAAGGAAATCGGAAATATGTTTCATCTTACACAGCAAGCATCTTGAAATGTTCCTTTTTGCTCGTACACAACTTTTTTTTAAAAACAAAAAAAAACAAAACAATTGTGGTTAGATAAAAACCAAATAAATAAAAAAGACCAAAATAAAATGTCAAATAATATAAAAACAAATACTAGGTAGGGAGAAAAAAAGAAATATAAAAATCTAAAATCCGAATATTAGGAAAAAAAAGCTATAAATAATAAATTTTACTAGTAAATAATTAATATTTCTTTATCTTTTATTTCTTCTCTTACATTCAAAACAAAATATGGCAGATCTGTTGCAAAAAAGTTTGCTGACAATACTGTGGAGAATGTTTTGGTCATAGAATACATTAAAAAAACCAACAAAACTCCTGCTTTTCTTTAAGTTGTTAACTACTAATATAGCAAATACTAATTAACGGACATGTCTAGCGTTTTTGTTCAGGTGTGCAAAATCTCTTACCCATAAAACAATAAAAATTTCATTAAACTGACTTGAAAAAATTTGAAAAAACAGCGGGACATACGTTCTTCAAAGGCTATTCTTACCGCTATTTTCTTTAAAAGACTTTATTTCCAAAACAGTAGAAGATTCTATTACCATATGGCCGGGAGCGCAGTGTGTACCATGTTAATTTTTTGAGCTGCCGTTTAAGTTTCTCGTTGTTTGAGCGACATTACTCCTTATATGGATTTTCACTAGTGTTTGCTTGGGACTATCCGTTTCTGCAAAATAATGCATTGTAGTCAATAAAGGGTGATAATAAATTCAGACAATTGATTAACATGATATGTTATTGTTCTTAACATTTCATGTTTTGTTTGCTCTTTTTTTAAAATAAAACCTAGTAAATCAAATCGTTGGTGGTATTTAAATCACCTTTATAGGTTAAAATTTACATACTTAGAAGATAATAATTTATGGGTGTTGAGATCAATGATTTATTTTTGAGAATGTTTGCTGGGAGATTTATTAAAATAATTTAGATTTATGGAGTAGTATACTAATGGTTGATATTTATATATTTCACATAGCTTTCTTGCATGTTCCTCAAATAATTTCAAGGTAAGAATATACTGCTAAAATTTTTATTTTTCCTAAATTGTTGGACTTCGGTATATTTATGTCTCTGTTAATCAATAGAAATTTTAAGGAAGGTTTTGTAGATTATATCCTTAGACACAGCTCCCTTAAATTAGTAAGCCTGATCTAGAGACCCTGTATGTATGACATATTTTAATGATAAAGAGACGCGACAAACTCTTCAAAGTCAAATTTATTTAAGTCAAAATCAAAGGATGAAAATATCGGTCCTCTATACTCTAGCCATGTTTAGAGAGAGACGCACCTTCTGTCCTTGTCAATTCATAAGCGTCGGAAAATAAAAATAAATGATTTTTAACAAAAACTATACAGGGGGTGACCGACAAACATGTTTGTTTATATTTGCATGATGATTGATGTCACTCACTGCTGAACATTTAAATTATTTAAGTGAAACGCCAATGAATTTGGCAAGAAAATAACATAACCAAAAAATGTTAATTTCAGTGACTTTGATGGGTTTGTCGCGTCTCTCTTTAGTAAAAATATGTCATACATACAGGGTCTCTAGCCTGATCCTGCTTTGAATTGGAACAGTTTCGATTAAACTGAAAATAATAAAAATGTCCTCCTTCGACAGTGTTGCAATTAAAAGAAGGGTCCACTTGTTAATTTCAGGGGGTTGTGCCTTATATAATTTATGTAAATCTATCCTACTTGAATTGATTTCTTGACTCTGCCATTAGGTCAATGTTATTGTCTCTAAAATTATTGAGAACTTTTATCATTGAACAAGCCATGCCAAATTTGAAATCATACGTGAATTTTAATAAATTCTCGTGGCTAATTGGGTATATTTAAAAATATTTGAAAAATGTTAAACTTAAGTCACTTTTGAATGCTCTAAATTTAACAAATTTTCATGAGGTTCAGCAGTTTTAGCAGATTAGGTCTAAAACTAGAACTTAAAATATTGCTAACCAGAAAGTTGAAGCGGAAGAGAACGGAAATACAGAAGTTCATATTTATTTAAATTTTCTGTATTTAAATGATTTTGTGGAGCGGAATTATTAAATATTTAAATCGAGATTTAAATTTAAAGTGTGTCTAGAATATTTTACCATTATTTCAAGTTTTTAATTTTTGCGTAATAATTATTTTAATGTGATAATGTGGTTTTAATTGGATTTGGTCATTTTATAATTGAAATTATAACACTGTTTCGGTTTAACCACGTCTGTCGTACAGACCGAATGCCAGCATAGGGTATACCTCCCACCAAAGGGGGAAAATGCCCCCCTACACGCTTTTTTCCTCACCAATGATAGTTTTTTCTATTATTCCTATATAATTATGTATAAATGTTGCCAGCGGGTGGCAAAATGTGATATACACAAGAAACAAACTAATAATTCTAAAAAGATTTGATATTAGCATAAGAAAGTAAAATATATATTTTTTAATTATGTTTTTAATAATTCCCCTCTTTTTTATACAATATTAGGGGAATCAATTTTTTCTAAAGATCGGCCACATAGCACAATCACGTGTTTAACACGTAGAAAAGGCGCGAGAAAAAAAAACGTTGATTTTAAAAGCTGCTAGAAAAAAACGTTTATTTCATATATGAAAACAAGCTTAATAGGTCATTCATTAACGTTATAAAAAATAACGTTGCTAAAAACTGCGGTTTAACAACACCTTTATCAAATTAAAACAGGAATGTTTTTACGTTAGTTTCAAGTGATTTTTATTAACGTTTAAATCACTTTAGATTCATGCCTGTTAAATGGCGACTTGCATGGCTTTTCTACCGAATATTTTTGAGATTTTACTAGCAGCAATAGCAGCATCGCCACCTATAGTCGGGATTTTTCACTTTGACGAAATCTATCAGGCAGTGCTTTGGCCTCTAAACTCCAAAAACCTGTTAAGGGACTGATCCCTGATCCACGATCACGACGCATCTGTTATTAACCTGATAAAGACACATTAATATTCTGTGAAATTGTTTACTGTTCATAAATCTTGTTTAGCTTTTAAAAAAAATTAATGTATATGTTATTGTCTTGCCTTGAGCGCCATCTTTAAAATTGTCTTGAAGTGTTGTAGTCTTAAACTAGTGAACTTTTCTAACTTCCTTTCGCGTCTCTTTTAAGTTAAAAAAATGTGTGAAAATGTGACCAAAAAAGACGCAGGAAGTCAGTAGGTTTGAGAAGTCTTAATCTAGTGGCGTTTAGCAAAGTTTAAGAAAACATTTCCAAACTAGTAAGAACCTTTTATTTTGAAATTTGTATTGGAGAACTTGGCTTTACTTTTATCTCAATTCTTTTTACGGAATGCCATTTTCGCGTACTTAACTTTTTTTTACATGAAATGTTTTTGTTATGATAAAACCCCTTTTGACAAAGATTGGAAATAAGTGGTACCATTTTCGCGTTCTTGGCTTTTTGATTTCACTTCTTTTTTAAAGGAATTGGATAATACTTAATTTTTAAAGTAGTAAAATATGCGGAATATTGTTCAAAACTCTTGCAATGCCTTACTTAAGTTTTTGAGGTTTTTTTATTTTTTTCATGGTTTTATCGTAGTTCCTATCAGCCTTCCAAAGATCAGCTCTCCAGCGTTTCTGACAGTGCACAATGTTACTTTTACATAACTTTACATGTATAGGGGAGGGAAATAAATTACAATTGTCGTGTTTTTAAATTTTGTCCTATAGTTTTATCATGGTTCCAATCAGTCTTCCAATGCTCAGCTCTCTAGCGTTTCTGGAAGTGGGTAATGTTACTTTTACATAACTTTACATTTATAGGGGAGGAGAGTAAATAATGTAATAATTTCTATCAGCATTCCAATGCTCAGCTCTCTAGCGTTTCTGGAAGTGGGCAATGTTAGTTTTATATAAATTTACATTTATAGGAGAGGGAAGTAAATTAAAATGTTGGTGTTTTTAAATTTTTTCATATAGTTTTATCATATTGTTTTACTTTTACATAATTTTACATTTATAGGGGAAGGAAGTAAATTAGAATTTTGGGTTTTTTTAATTTTTTTCTATAACTTTATCATAGGTACTATCGGTCTTCCAAAGCTCAGCTCTCTAGCATGTCTGGAAGTAGGCAATGTTACTTTTACTTAACTTTACATTTATAGGGGAGGGAAGTAAATTAGAATTTTGCGGTGTTTTAATTCTTTCCTATAGTTTTATCATAGTTCCTATCAGTCTGCGAAAGCTCAACTCTCTAGCATTTCTGAAAGTGGGCAATGCTACTTTTACATAACTTTAAATGTGTAGGGAGGGGAGTAAATTAAAATGTTGGGGTTTTTTGATTTTTTCCAGCGGTTTGGTCATAATTTCTATCAGTCTGCCAAATTTCAGCTTTGTAGCACGTCTGGAAGTACAGTAGAATATTGATGATCTATAAATGAGTGAGTGAGTGAGTGTGAGTGAGTGGCAATTTCGACGTTTTTTGAAATTTCGTAACTACTTTACTACTTTATGGAATTCTATGAAACTTGGAGGGGTTGTTAACTACATGGAGATCTACGACTGTGCAAAGTTTGAGATTCGTAGCTCATTCCGAAGTAGAGTTTTAGGTAGGTCAAATATCGGCTGAAATGTTTCAAGAAAAGATGGTTAAGGCGCGCGAACTTGGCGAGGCACTGCCGTGCCCTCAGATTGGCTTTTTGACTACAGTATATTTTGGTAAATATTTGCTGAGATTTTTCTAAATTTTCATACAGTTCATATTTTTAAAATAGTTTTTTTTTTAATTTGATATTGCGTCATATACATATGTAGGTAAGTACCTTAGATATTATTTCGAAATCCATACACAAATATTCATAAAACGAAGTTTTTTATCTGTATCTTAATATCCGTCATAACGTTTGATATTTTATGCGATATTTAATATTTGTATAGGTAATGCTTTTAAAAAACATCTAAAAAATAAAATAAAAATCTCAGCTGGAGTCTTTTTAATTTAAACACTTTGATACATAAATAAATAACGGGTTTTATCACGTCGGTACACAGTTTATTACTTAATTTCTTCACATAAAATAGGAATCTAATAGATACCTAAGAACTGACAATATTGCAGAACCCTTTATAGCTCTTAAAGATATTTGCTTCTAGCATTATAGACAGTGTATTATTATATGACAATATTTATGGAAATTATTTGGAATATCTAATAAAAAGGACTAACATTTTACACAAATAAATGTGGCAAGAAGATTTTAGTTTAAAAGTATCAGAAACTGTCATTATTATTGTCAATCCAGGGCTATCAAAACGGACGGGCCACGATCCTCCACTTTGTTGACGACACATCGGGGGCTGATTTTTTTGATGGTCACTTCACGATACAGCTGATTGTCTTTAAAATATTGAAGTTGGAATGACGGTTCATAAATATTAGATTTTTATACTATATTCTTGCAGAACAATTTTTTTTTTAATGTATACTAAATTAGTAAAGAAGCGGCTTAAGGATTAGTAATTACTAATCCTTAAGCCGCTTCTTTAGTTCACACAAATATTAAATTTAAAGCAGAAGCGAATGTGTTCGTTTCTGCGTGGAAAGTAATCGGATTACCTACATCTATTTGTTTATATTCGACACTTGGCAGACTTTTAAAACTTAATATAGTTATTTACAAAAATGTGTGTTTACAAAAATTACAACATCAAAAAATTAAAAAATCGAAAAAGTTTTTCAATACGAACAAATAAACAAATGTCATAACAAACACAGATGACAAAGTCAAATACATGTCAAATATAACAGTTGGCATGCGGTACATAGCGGGTAATTTTAATTCAAAATAATGAATGCTAAATCTTGAAGATTTTACCCTTTTATTCACCTTGCATCCTTATAAAAGTTTGATTGAATATCTGAATAGTGTTTTAGAAAGTTTCATTAAAATTTGACGGAAATCTGTAGTGCCATTTTGAAAATATCATAGAAAAACGTTTGACCTCCCACGCGACCCAATGTAAAAGTAAGCTCCCCGAGAACAGCTGAGTTATTCAGGGTCGTGTTTATAATAAGAAACTTGGAGGGTTGCCTTCAATAGCTACTAGGGTTATTTTCGCTAGCTGCTGCTGAATGGACAAACGTTATTGTCCTTCTCTTGCATAGATGCTTTTAAATGAAAAGTTGGTCTTTAGTTTTCTTTGCAGCCAAAGTTACGTTTTGTATGTATAGAATATACAATGTCCCAGATAAAACTAACTGTGTGAGGATTTTGGAAGCGGTATGAATACAATTTTGGTTTACGTAATCAGAAATCAGATAATGTATTAAAATAAAAAATATTAACAGGTAGTTTTCAATATCAATCTAAAATTTTAAAAAGTTTTTCAAACCATACTCAACTTTGTTATTTCTTATGGCCGCCATATTGGATTCACGGAAAATGAGAAAAGGGTTCACTTATTTAATTTATCTGTTAAGACCTTTATTTTCTAAATTTACTTTTATACCTTTCACTAAAGAATAATGCGATTTCTTAAAATTTGTTTATGATACTAAAATAAAAAGTAAAACATAATTTATGACTAAACTCAAAACACGATAAAAATCTAAAAACCGATGATAAAGCGTTAAATTATAAGTAAATGTTCATATTTTGATTAAAATTATAAGAACCATCCCATACGGGGTTAACTAGAGCTTATACCTCAGAAGAGCCAACATCTTCTCTGTTTAAACTCAGCACAGGTATCAATTGCTGAAAGTACATAACAAATTTGGCTATGGTCTCTAAAACAGAAGAGGGCCTAGAAAAAATTATTAATGTCATTCGATTAGTCGTAGTTGCTAATACAAAACTGCTAAAGTTGATTAAATTTGTACACAAGATGGCAAATATATTGAAATTTCCAAAAACATATTTTTATTTTTTGCTTGATATTTTAATATCCCCTGTAAATATTTTTAATTTCAATACAGCATCTGATTGGACTCGGAATAGCGCAACTTTTTTCTTTTTTAAACAAAATTGTATCTCTTACCGTGGTCCAAAACCCCATGTAGTTACTTTTATTTGGGACACCCTGTATATAAATACTTGAAACAAGCTTGCTAAATTTGGGCTGATTATAAACATGGAAATATGGAATACTACAATTGGTTAAGGATCAAAAACTGAATCTTAAAAGTGGTGAAATTCCTTTATTCCTTAAATAAAGTAAAGTGAGAGATAAAAAGTGTAAATTTCACGTTTGTTAGCATTATTTGGCTGATTGACGCTCGCGTGTGTAATGAAGGGTAAAATCGCTAATCAGCGTTGCTCTGGCCTGAAAGACAGAAGAGCTGTCGTAGGTCACGGATCGTTTGTTTCTTTTCTTTGCAATCGATCTTTTCATTAAT
This sequence comes from Aspidapion aeneum, assembly GCA_963576565.1. Lineage (NCBI taxonomy): Eukaryota > Metazoa > Arthropoda > Insecta > Coleoptera > Brentidae > Aspidapion > Aspidapion aeneum. The sequence goes on from OY755043.1 coordinate 108,824,424, forward strand.
CACAGATTCGCCTGCTCTTGTTCTAGTCTCTCGTATCTCGGTAGATGGCGCTTCTTGCGGGAGTTTTCTCACTATTAACATAGGATTCGAAACAAAACCATCTAATTAACTTCGCAAGGGTGTCACTTTGACCAAGCAGTGTTCTGAGGAGTCCCATAAGGACGAAACAGTTAACTGTCAACACTTATTAGGTGTCCATTAGATCTTGGACCCCCGTGAGGTTAAGCTTTCAAGCTCCCCACGGAAAAATATGAGAGAAACAAAAGCTTCTTTTTACCCAATTAGCTACGAAACTTGTTGGATTTTTAAATTCACGGGTACTAAATTTCACGATTGTTGTACTTTTTATTCTTAAAGTGCAAAAACGAAAATCGCTTACAGAAAAGATTAAGATTAAAGTATTTTAAAGTAGATAGTGAATCGTTAAACCACCTGAAATGACTCTATCTTTGTTATTCTACTAGTTTGATTAACATTCTCAGTTTTATGAGAAGGCATTACACGGTTAATGTAACAGTTAATTATGCCCAGCAGATTTTTATCCAATAAAATTTCCATGCAATATGCAGTTAGTGCTCGCACAATAATCTTCTTTAATTTTAAAATATAAAACAAAAATATTTAAAAAAAATTAGCTTGTTTTAAAATATTTTGGTACTCGTAAACTCATAAAACTCTGTAACATGGAAGTGTTAGAAACATCATGTTACTCTCACGAAGGTGCACCCAGCCTTAGATTGTAAATCATAAGGCATAAGGGCTTACAGGCTACTTAATTTTGCAAAGTTATTATATATCCGGGGCACGGTAGTGCCCCGCCAAGTTCGCGCGGAAACTGCTGTACCATCTTTTCTTGAAACATTTCAGCCCATATTTGACCTATCTAAAACTCTACTTGGGAATGAGCTACGAAACTCAAGCTTTGCACAGTTGAATTAACAATCCCTCCAAGTCTCATGGACTTCCATAAAGTAGTAAAGTAGTTACGAAATTTCAAAAAACGTCGAAATTGCCATCCACTCACTTACTCACTCATCTAGTCACTCATGTATAGATCATCAAAATTCTACTACATCCAGACATGCGACAAAGCTGAAATTTGGCACACTGATAGAAACTGTGACCAAACCCTTGGAAAAAATGAAAAAACCGTAAACTTCTAATTCACTCCCCTCCCACATACATTTAAAGTTATGTAAAAAAAAACATTTCCAAACTAGTAAGAACCTTTCATTTTGAAATTTGTCTTGGAGAACTTGGCTTTACTTTTATCACAATACTTTTTATGGAATACCACTTTCGCGTACTTGGCTTTTTTTATGTGAATTATTTTTGATATGATAATATATTATAAAGGTAGCTTGATATTAATTATTGGGACAACTTACCACACAAACATCAACTTGACTGACTTGTACTAATTTTGTACTTCAACTGCAGGCAAACGGGAATAAAGTGTTTATTTTTCACGAATTTAGTATCGCCTACATTTATATTTATTGGGGAGTGTTAGAAAAGCCACATTCTTGTAAAGCATTCTTTGTAGCATCATCTGTGCCCTTAAAAAAAGTACTATAATTTCAATGTTTATATAGTACATCTAAGATATTGTCAAAAAAATAGTAAAAAAATATATTTAAACAGATACATTAAAAGCACTTCTAATTTACTATAAAAAAAGCAATTATTTTATTGTGAAATTAAAATATTTACAAAAAACGTTTTAATAACATTTCGAAAAAGGCATTCTTAAAGAGCATTTAATTTATTATTAAAAGTTTATAAGTACTGATATTAATTTTCCAGTAAAATTAATATCAGTGAAAAAACATTTTAAAAGTATTTTACTATGTAAAAACCCAACAAGTCATCCCACTAAGTACCCTCACGGTAAGCATTTTTCTTTTCTCAAGGAAGATTTGTGTTTGCCTGAAACTCTGAAGTCCGGAGGTCCTTATCGTACTAGCGCCATCTACGCTTTAAACACGGGACGATCCGCGTAACGTGACTTCCGAACCACGGCCTTGTATTGATCATCAGCTTTGCCTAATTCGCTGATACCAAAACCACCAAAACTCCGCCCAAGACAGGCATTTCCCCTACCTCCGATGAATCTGTATTCACAAACGGATAGTAGGTTCAACTTTGTTCTGGCAGGCATGGAAATTGAATTGAAGGGGGGTGGTCCCCGGGCCTTGAGCCCCCTTCCCCCCTCTAGGTGCAAGCAAACGCACGTCCACTGAAACATCAGGGCCAGGATATCATGATAGTTTTCAAGAGTTTCGCCACTTGCCGCACAAAAAGAAAGAAAAGTTCTGTCCAAGCGGTCATCTAGGATTAATCTTTGTTAATGTTTATAACCAAATCTATGGAAGCAAACATGGTTAAGGCGTCTGATGACGTCACTGCTTCTAACCGGATAATATCTACTCTGTTCCCGAGCTATTTTCTGATTGCGGTTATTTCCGCCACTGATAATAATGTGGTTATGTCGGTTGTGGTAAGTTTAATTGCGTCTGCTTTGTCTGTTTTTTGGTATACAACTGATTAAGAGACGTTTTTTAGCTGCTTTTAATTGAATTATGGATGCGGAAATGCTTATTAGAGTTTTAAGATTGTTTTTTTTTATGTAAGGACCGAAAGACCCAGACGGCATATTTGCCAAAAAAAATGGCTTATAGACATGACACATAATTTTTTCTTGAGTAAACCAATTGTTTAACTAAATATTTCTATGGTCTTCCGTTTGTCATTCGAAAATGACGTTAAAAGAATGTTTCCGTGTTAAAAGTGTAGATAATTCTAGCTATAGTGCACATGTGCAAGTGCACTCCCAAATTTTACTTAAAAGAATATTAACATTTGATCATTATTTAATTAATAATATCATCATAAAGTATCAATAAACCCCAACAGGAATTCACCAAAAACTTGAATACTAACTAGAAATGAATACCCGGTATGTATGTGTTTGTATTCGTGTTCAAACGAGGATCCGTAGGCCGGCTGCCGCCGGCATAGCGCTTGACTGGACCCAATGAAATATTGAAAGGTAAGACGACATGTCCCTGTCCCCATGGAATTTTACAGTACACAGAATCTAAGCCTTACTTCGGTTCGTGCTCTTGTAAATCAATTGCGGCGATCGATGCCACCCGCGTCAATGATTACCGGTGGTTGTGAAAGCTAGCTTATATGTGCATCTTAAATTAATGCACTGAGACAACTTGGCGTTATCGGTCGGGCCGTATTGTTTTGATTTCGACGATTTTGTAGTTACTTAATAGGTCAGAGAGTTGGGCGTGGCACACGTTTTTTGGGTTTGCACCCCCAAAGTTTTACACCAAGCGCCGCCACTGTGCTAGCACGATAAAATCACCTGGGCTCGACCTAGAGTAAGTAAGAACATTAAATCCTCCTCGAGACAAGAAAATTTCCTACCGTGTAGGTGCTTAGCGGATCGGTCGCTGGGCTTGAATATGATAGTGAAAGGGACATTTTGTGTCGCGTATTTTACACTTTGTTACCGTTATCGTTATTACTGAGTCTGCGCATTAGCGGCTTCTCGCTCCTTTTTTGTTATTTACGGTAACGGCGCCCGATACTTACGGTGGTAGTACTTTGCTACCGTTATGTTTTAAGATATTTCAGATTATATTGATGTCCACCGATTTGGGCCGAAAAATTGCCTACATTAAACGGACAGGGCCAATAAAGTAAAAATGAAACGAACAAACAAAAATTTTAGCTGTATAAGAGAAAGAAAATAGCACCCGAGGCTTGTTACACTCGGGGCGACCCCTAATTGCAAAATTATTTTAATAACAGTAAAGATTACTTATATTATTTATCTGGTGCTTAAAGCTCGACTAAGATAAACAAATTAAGTGAGCGGAACGATGCAAAATTAGAGGTAATCCAGATAGGTATCATATAGAAAATTACCATTCCTTTATAAAGTTTATATTCCTTGGTAGGTTAAAGTATACCTACAGTTACGTTATAATAAAAATAAAGATATCTTTTTTAAATATGAAAATAGCACACACATCTATAAAATGTTGGCTAAACCAGTGTTTGTTTTTACTAACGGTGTTTTAATGCAATGAACAGAACACTAGAAGGGACTGCTGCAGGAAACGAGACCCGAATATCTGTGAGCCTCTCCGAGGAGAGACATAGAGGTGCATGGAGAGGAAGTAGTCATCGAAAAAGAAATGATAAAAAAGAGTATTAAAAAGCTTAAATCCGGAAAAGCTAGCGGACCTGGGGGAATATATGCTGAAATGCTCAAATATGGATCAGAGAAACTACTAGAAAATCTCACATATATAATAAATCAATGATGATTGGAAAATTGCATTCATATCTTCAATACATAAAAAAGGAAACAAGCTGGATAGCAACAATTACAGAGGAATTTCAGTAACCAGTACTCAAAGTAGATTGTACGGTAGGATTCGTAGAGATCTAATAGAGAATGATTTTCATGAACAAGAAGAAGAGACAAAGGGGTTTCGTGCAGGCAGATATTGTAGTGATAATGTTTTTTGTCGTAAACAAGTATTTGAGAAAAGGAGTGCCAGAAATATAGAGACTCATGCTACAAAAAGCATATGATACCGTTCCAGTAGAAAAATTATAGACAGTGTTAGAGCAAACTAATATTAATCCTACATACATAAAAGCGGTAAAGGAACTATACAAAGGCTCAAAATCTGAAATTAAAATTGGAAATCGACTTTCAAAAGAATTCCTGGTAACGAAAGGCTTAAGACAGGGATGTTGTATCTCTCCAACTCTTTTTAAATTATATATCGCAGTAGCTCTAAAAAACTGGAAACGTAAAGTACACGGCATGGGAATACAACTTAACGACCGATTTACAATATACACACTACAGTTTGCTGACGACCAAGTAATTGTAGCTTATGATAAATACACATGGAGTATATGAGAAAGCTAACGGAAGAATACTAAAAGTGGGGGTTAACAGTAAACGTGGACAAATGTATTGGAAACGAATCAAGTAAGTTTGTACTAGATTGGGCAAACAATATCTCCATGCAATGAGTATGTTTACTTGGGGGTCACATTTGATAAGACAGGGACAGACTGAAAGAACTGCAAAAAAGAATAGTAAAAGCAAAAAAGGTTAATGGATGTCTTAATAGTATTTAATGGAGCAGAGAGATAAAAAAGAATGTAAAATTTAACATATACGAAACAATAAAGAAAAGCACGCTGTTGTATGGAATAGAGACTTGTGGCGTAACAGAAAAATACAAAACAAAATGAAAAGTGTCAAAATGGATGCAATAAGAAGATCAATGAGAATATCTACAGAACAGTTCATATAAGAAATGAGATCATAAAAGAAAGAAAGGCAATCGAGGGAGGCATAACGGATGTCATCACTAAAAGGCAACAGATATGGTACGGTCATGTACAATGGATGAACGACGAAAAATTACCCAAGCAGGTCCTAGAATGGCAACCAATAGGGCGCAGAAAAAGAGGGCGTCCTAAAATAGAAAGGCAACAGTCAATCCAAAGATAAATGAGTCAAAAAAACCTGACAGAAGATAATTGTCAGGATTGAAAGAGGTGGCGAATAGGCATCGGACAACGTAGAAAAACGTTCTAAAACGACATAGTAGGAGTAGTAGTTTTAATATTTTGGAGATTTTTTGCCTCAGTTACTAGTTGATCATCCATTAACCATGAAAATTTTAATAGAATGAGCCAACGAATAAAATAATCCACTATAAATTGCGTTTATAGACTTTAAAGAAGCTTTCGATAGCATTGATCACTTGACAGTAAAAGCATCTTCAGCTAATAGCCGAATAGATCACAGATACACAGATTTAATAGCCAATATATATATATATAGCAAAGCAACAACATACAATCCACATAGGAAGCAAGCCAATCCGAGAGGTGTCAGACATGGTGATACGATATCCCCTAAGCTATATTACCAGGCCCCAAAAGAGGTTTCTAAAAACTTAGATTGGGAAGAATTCGTCACCAAAACCAAAAAGTGGCGTAAGCCATAAATATGCCATTTTTAGATTAGCCCACTAACATACATAAAAAAGTCGCTCTACAAATCCACAAAGGGGCCTAGCCAAATTCCAAGTAGCCTTTACCATATTTTGACATTGTTTTGACAGCTGTCAAAGCTGCTATGTAAAATTTTTTTAAAAATATGAACGCTCACCTGTAAAATAGTCAAAAATCAGTCACGCCACTTCGTGGTATTGACGACAAAATAGGCTTCAAACTAAACGGACAATTCTTGAACCACCCAAGAGAGGCTGATGATAACGCCTTAATAACTAATAAAAATTCTGGAAGAAGTCGAAAGAGCAGCAAAAAATATTGACTTGAGTATCAACTGCACTAAAACTAAAATCATAACTAACACAGATGAACATATTACGATCAGAATAAACCAAGAGAAAATAGAACAAGTAGAGGAATATATATACCTGGAACAAATTACTAAACTAAAAAAAGAAAACCAAAGGGCTGAAATCAAGAAACTAGTAACATTGACCTTAGCAGCATTCAGTAAATTAAGCTACATATTAAAAAATAAAAAATATACTCAGTACCTCAAATCTAAACGTCTGGGTCATTGATATCAAACAATTTGACACAGCATACTTTTGAAAAAAACGTATTTAATTAATCCACGACCAAAAACCCCAAAATCAATAACAGACCATTTAAATCAGTTCCCAAGTAACGCGAACCGTCTGTTGACATAAAATATGGTTCCAAATGTGGGTGCAAGATCTAGCTTATGGTTGTACCCAACATGGTACCTATCTTTTGTTTTAATCAGCCATAAATAACTCATTGACATCCGGTAGATGGGGTAGGCTGCTACACTGCGGCTTTTTTTGTTTTTGGTTGTTTTACCCAAGGTGCTATACATATACAACGGACGGTGTATTTTTGGGTACCCAACAAAACTACTTTGTGAAAACAAGACAGGCAATATTGGAGGAAATAATTTAGAATCAAATTCAGTAGGATATCTTTTACTGGTACAGTCAGGGACTTTAAAATATTCTAATTGGAAATTAGGAAACCCAATTTAAACCAAACCAAAAAAAAGATTAAACCTAACCTATGTTTGTATACATACATATTTAAAAAACTCTTATTTCTGATATCTTTTAATAAAAAATGTTGACTTAAAAAAGATAGACCGGTAATTTAAAAAGTCCATGACTGTAAATACCAAGTCCTATCGGCCGACATGTGGAAACCATTGCGAATCCTCAGATATAAAGCCCAAAACTGGTATTTTAAAAATGTTCTTTTTCTAAAATCTAAAATCTAGACAATCCTAGTAGTAAATTACTCTGTTCTGCAAAAAAAAAAAATTCTTGAGCCCTGGCATTATTTCCGCTGTTTCTTATGTAAGACGACGCGCTGAATCCAAATATAGCTTGCGTTTTCTTCTACCACCCACCATTTTTGAGGGAGCAGTCCTTTTACTTATTTTTATAATTTTTCGATAATAAATATAGCTTTAGATTTTTTTACATATATTCCACATATTTCATAAAAAAACACAAAAAATAGCTTAAAATTCGACATCATGAGGCTATAGAGGCGTCGGCCCCCCAAGACATATTCCTGGGTGCGCCACTGATAAATAAGAACTTTCGTACCTTCACTTGGTGCTTTCTTTCCTTTTATACCCAGAGGTACAACCCTCTCGTTTCAAAAACCAGCAGTACTCCGCCAACATCCTTGCATTTCACTTCCCTGAAAACCTCTTTTCCAACTTGGCGATATCTTGATAAAACTGTTCCCCCGTATTCATCCGAGACTGCTCCTAAATTTTCGGGAAAGTCCAGATGCGAGTGAAGGAAGTGCACTTTAGTGGACATGTTACATCCCATGGCTTTGTACGCTAAGAGCAATTCCTCGACCTGAGCGACATAATCATCACTTTTATGGTTACCTAAAAAGTTCTTACACACGTTTTGGAATACAAACGAAGCTCGTTTTTCTTTTTGATTCAGGTGTTCAATAAATGTCGAATCTTGAAAAAGTTGTCTAATCTGGGGCCCCACAAAAACACCTTCCTTGATTTTAGCCTTACTAAGACGAGGAAATTAGTTTTCAAATATATGAATGCGGCGCCTGTTTTGTCCAGTGCTTTTACAAACTGTTTGATCAATCCAAGTTTGATGTGCAAAGGCGGCAAGTAAATATTTTCTTGCGGGACTAATAAGGATCGTTGGCGACATTTTTCTGACCGGGAGTCAATCTTTCTCGCAAAGGCCAGTTCCGTACAATGTAATGTATGTCCCGTGCTCAGCTGTCCCATTCACAAATAAAGCAACAATATTTTATTTTTTTATTATAGTTTCTGCATGAGCGTATACAAGTGGAGGGAGGGCTTGGGGGCGAAAGCCCCCCAAGAATCTAAAAATAGATTATGTTAAAACTATTTATTTTCCTACTTTTTAATATGTTAATAAATAAAGGTGGAAAAAATTTCCAAGCCCCTCCAAGGCGATTTTTTGTATACGCCAGTGGTTTCTGTATGTATATACTTTTATATACTAATATGTTGCTTTATGCTTTGCTATAACGTTTATTACCTTTACCGTTAAGCTGCTGGCAGCTAAAATTTTATAAAAATAATTAGAAAATGCATATAAAAGGGTAAAATCGACAATGTCCATTTACCATTTATGCAAAACACAAATGGCTTACTATAAATATTAATGTTTAAGAACACTAAACTCTCCAGTCTCTCAGAAATAATGATGTTAAGGCCAAAAAAAATCCTTTCCATCTCACCAAACTATCGAAAAGCAGTAAAAATAGGTAGGGGGATCTCCCCCGAAAATGGGGGGTGATGGGGAAAAACGGAGTTCATATTTGGATTCAGGAGGTCATTTTACATAAGAATTGGCAAGAATGGTGTCAGTGCCGATTTTCATGCCGACCAGAGTTATTTAGTTTTGTTTCTCTAGAGCACAAAGTACGATTGGTTTATTTGATTCAGGTTGTTCTCGTTTTGGGAAAAGGCAAATTTTGTATTTCTCCTCGAGAACGCGAAGTACTTAAGACTGTACACTTATTTGTGCAGTAATCTTTGTTTCGTAGAATTACCGTGTATACTTGATTTTTCAATGTTTCTAAAGTTTTTGTGCAAAATAATAATTAGAATGGTTTAGCATATCCTTTTCTGTGTTTTACTGAATTTAAGCTGAATTTGACTATTAGTGAAATTGTCGAATCTTAGTTTTTTTAAACCAAATGAAACATAAGGATTTGTCAACGCCAGAGTATGGTCTTTGCCAATTTAGGCTTTAATTTATTGTTGAAGCAGCAACCAACTAAAAATATCATCAAAACTCGAACGCAGGGCCGTATCTGGGGGGGGGGGGTTGAGGGTTCAAACCCTTCCCCCCCGAAAATTAAATATGAATGTGTTTTTTAAGTTTAACCTTTTTTTCATAAACATGATGACCATTTTTTTTTTTGGTCGCAAGATTTTTGAGGGTCGCCCTTTTTAGCTGTCGGCCCCCTCCCACACATGATGACCTTTTTGTTTTTTGGTCGCACGATTTTTGAGAGGCGCCCTTGTTAGCTGACGGCCCCCAAGACACATTCCTGGGTGCGCCACTAACCCTCAATTTTTCAAATTCCACTGGCCTAACCCCCCCCCCCCCCAAAATTTGGGTCCGGATATGGCCCTGCTCGAACGACAAAGATTAGAAAAAAATATAAAAAAGTATGTTTTATTTTATTTATAATATATTTCTTCCTTTTTGAAACACCCCCAATATTTCGTAGTATAAAAAGTGCAATTTTCTGCACAAAGAGTACTTTGCGCGTGTGAGATAGAATAAAGTAACTTTAACATTATTTCTAACACTTTGTTGTTATTTTGGTGGCTAATAGATCTTCGCCGTGCTGTGCCCATTGGGCTCTTATCTTTCTAGATTTAATTTCTTAATTTTAATGTGGTAGAATTTGGTCGAGCCAAGTGGAATGCAATGTTGGTTATCGTAAAAGCGGACATTTTTATTATTGTTTCTGGAATCGGGTGCTTTTGTTACAGATATTTATGTATCATTTTTAAGCCTCCAGATTGTATCTCTAACGCCTTCGTCAAATATCTATCTATAATATTTAGATAATACAGATACCTACCTAAAATGTATTCCTGTATCCTAGAAACAAAGTATAAGCTTGATCGATGTAAGTCGCATATTAAGTTTTGTTTTGTCAACAAAGAAACAGATTTACATTACATTTCGTTACCAGATGTACCGCGTGTCTCATTTCCGATAGGACTAAATGGGAAACTCGGTTATTATTAAAGATATTGATTTTCTGATTGCACCTTACCGTACTCTTCTTTTGAGCCCTTAAAAATTATGGAATTAGATTTTTGCTGTGCCCCGTAGTTTCTCTAATAGAGGGAGTTTTTCCAAAAATTGCATTTTTAATTATCCTTTATATCTCGCTTATTTTACAAGATATTTTTATTCTGTAAAAACCTTTTAATGGCAACTTTTTTAGAAGAAAATACTAATGTTGTCAATTTTTTAAAATATTGTATTTAAATGGTATTTATCATAAAAAAATTAATTACGGACGTGGATTTTTTTTCTTACTATTTTGATTGGTTTGATGCTATTATTATCACAAAATATTAAAAATTTTATATTTTTTTGTTTTTTGGTTAAAAAATTTTTTTTAATATTTTAAAAAAGAGTTTGGTTCGATCCTGGAAATTTCCCACATAAATATAAATTAAAAACTGCTACTTAAACGATTCTTAGTTTAACTATTTTGATCTGAAGTCTATTAACTAATTTTGTAAAAATAATAACTATAAATGTTCAAACTGATTGCCATTATGTGTAAGACATTGTTGGTATTTTTGAGTTATTTTTCTTAAAGCATTTTGCATAAAAATATTTCTGCCGTTTAAATATTGGGATTTTGTTGCTTGAATAAAGCAGTCAAATATATCACATTTTTCAAAATCTGGATATGGTCGATTTCTAGCCATTTTAGAATAATTTTGAGTGAGCCATTCACAAAAATGACAATGTCAATTTCACGCTTTTGTTTTAATATGTTTAAGTAAATTTCATAAGTTGCTGTGACCGGCGTATACAAGGGGAGGTACTGGGGGTAATTACCCCCCCCCCAAGATTGGTAAAACGCCTGCGGCGCATTAAACTTTCTTTATTATTGACGAACTCGGACCACCCTTAGTGATATTTGTTTAAAATTAACTAAATGGCTTAAATTTGTAGAGTAACACAGATAATAGGTGCTCTTATTTAGCAACTATGTGTTGTTTGACTAAATTACCTTTAATCTTTTAATTAAAGGTTCAATACAGATAAACTAAAAATCGTTCAACAAGTGTGTCTTGCAATTTTTAATTTATATTTACATTGGAAATTTCCAGACCCGAACAAATTTTTTTTTAAAAATAATAAATATTTTTTTTAACCTTAAATCAAAAAAATATTAGTTTTTTTAAGATAATCACAGCATGAATCCAATCAAAATAGTAAAAAAAAAAATCCCGGTTCGTATTTAATTTTTTTATGATACATACCATATCTCAAAAACCAAACAATATTTAAAAAAATTGACAACGTCGATATTTTGCTCTATAAAAGAGTTGCCATAAAAATGTCTTTACAAAATAAAAATATCTTGTAAAATAAGCGAGATACAAGGAATTAATAAAAATGCAATTTTTTCAAAAACTTCCTGTGTTAGCGAAACCACGGGGTATAGCACAAATCTGATTGCACCATTTTTAAGGGCTCAAAAAAAAAAGAGCACGGTAAGGTGCAATCAGAAAATATATTTATCTTTAATAATAACCGAGTTTGGGTCAAAATCCAGGGGGGGGGGTAATAGTCGACTAAAATTTTTTTCTAGGGGGGGTTAGTTTTATCTTTTCAATTTAATTATTAGGAAAACATGAATTTTTTTTCTAGGGGGGTAATAACCCCATTTCCCCTCACTCCTCAAATCCGCGCTTGACCGAGTTTCCCATTTAATCCCATCGAAAATGGGTCACGCTGTACAACATTTGCCATAAATGTACAACATATATAGGAGTCACACAGTGGTGGCTGGTGACGTTATAAATTGGGGGGCAGAAATTTATATAATGCATGGAAAAGAAGACAAAAAAACTTACCTAAACAATTTTATTTTACCATTTTACAAACAAGCAGCTACTTGATTTTTAGGTAATTTTTATATGGATAAAGTCTATTCGCCCTTCTTCCCATGCGCAAAGTGCTCGCGTTTAATTACCGTTTGTGCTTTATATTTTTTAGCAACAACTGCAACAAAAAAAATTAATATAATAATTTATTTAAATTCTTAATGTGTATGTCTACATATTAACAAGCATTGAGCGTTGTTTTTTTAAAGATTGTTATTACAATTTATAGAAAAACTAATTGCATAAATTAAACAATTAACCGCAATTAAATATTCCTGGGATTTAAATTAGGAATTAATATTGTTGGATTTTTATTATTGATGTATTACATGAAACGTAAAATAGATTTTTTTAGCAAATGCGATAATTTAAACCTGTATTTGTAATAAAACCTTAATTTTGCACACTGAATTATTAATTTTTCTCTCGTTTTAAAAAATATGGTAGTTTTTGTTTTAGGAGTTATATTTAATTTAAAACAATAAAATTCATATAATTTAAAAAAAATTAAAAAAATCTATAAAAAGGGATACTTAGTTATGCGTGAAATGGATATATTCAACGCTGCATTAAATAAAATGAGTCCGCAATTTTTTTTTAGTTCTACATTTTTTAGCATATATTTTGTAATATGTACATTCCAATATTTAGAAATATGTATTTACCTAACAAGTGCGGAAAATTAAATTTTATCACACTTGTTGGATTGGCAGTCAATTGTGGTAAAGATAAGTTAGCTGTAGTTTTATTTTAACAGGAAAATGGTTCAGTAGTTTTTTACTTAGCCTAAAGTGTTAAGGAAGGTAAAAATAGTCGGGAAAACATTGGTGCAAAATCGTAGGTCGGTCATATTTAAACCGTCATATTTGACAGAATATAACTACAAAAACTACAAAAATTAGCTTGCATTACTTTTGTAGAATAGTAGAGCCTTTTAATTTTTGGAGCACATTTTCTACTTTTAAAACTTTCATAAAAAAGTAATATTTAGTCAATTTCGAAGTTTTTTGAGCATAACTCAAAAACTTTTTATTTTATAGCAAAAATGAAACACACCGTGAATGCAACTTGTCAATGCACATCCCTTTGAATGTTATGATTTTTTTGTAAAATCAGCGGTTTCTTTAAAAAACGCAAAAAACACGACAAAAAAACATATTGTTGAGGAATATTTTTTTTCAGACACAGAAATATCAAAAATGCAAGTGGTTAATAGTTTTTATTAAAGTGTACTATAATCCAAATAAAATAAAATTAGCTTGAAAACAATCGGTTAAAAAATAAAAAAGTTATGAGGTTTCGAAAATTCTTGTGTTTTTCATTTTGAAGCCCCCAGAGAGAGAAAACGTCATAGAACACCTTTTTTTTAAAACTATATTTTCTAAACCAAAAACCATTGGCGGTACTGTATACCGGCTGTCCCATTTAAAACAATGTGTTATATTTTATTAAATTTGAAAATTATTAAGGTACCGATTCTTAAGATTTTCGAAGCGTGCTGAAAATTGGTGCGGAAAAGTACTTTACCGCACTACGTACGAAAAAATGGCACTACTAAAAGCTAAATGCGTGCGGAAAGGTGATACTTTCCGCCCGCTCATTGAAATAAACAATTACACCAGAACAATCCATTTTGGATACCATTTGACTTAGGTCAGTTTCATAAAGAATTATTTCAGACACAGTAAGCGTGGAAAAAACTTTTGGCTTAGTGCAGAAAACAGGTACATTCCGCACGGAAATGAGTGCGGAACACGTTGTTTTCCGTGCGCTCGAGGAAAAATGTCTAAAGAAGCATTAAGACAGTTTTTGGTAAATTCAAAAAAGAAATAAACCACCAAAATTCTACCTTTTTCTAATAGATATCTAGCCTCTCCAATAAATAATCCCCTTCCTCTTGACTGTTTCAATCTGCTCCCAGTTAAATCCTCTTTCGCTAATCCGGACGACCGCCTACTCTCCAAAGGGATTAGATTGCGGCCATATTGAACGCATTTTCAGGCCAATGCATTTTTCCATAGGGAGCTACGGATGGGCCACAATATTTTATAACTAGCTGAAATATACCGAATTAAAAATTGAAGTAAGCTATCCCATTTTTTACCCAACTGCAGCACGGCGAAAGGAAGGGTAATGTTTTTCGATTGTTGTATGTATGTAAATATGTATGTTTGTGTCACGCTAGAAGCTAAACGGCTGAACCGATTTTGACAAAAAAAGTGACGTTGAATTGCTACTGAACCTGAAGGTGCTATAGGCTATATTTTTTAAACAGGAATCAACATGGCGGTCTTCAGACGCCATTTTGTCACATGATGTAGGCTTTAAGGCATACAAATTATCTAAATTTTAGGCGATTTTATTGAAATTCCTGTGATTACACATTGCAAATGATAATTTTCTGTAGTTAATTTGTAGTCGTCCCTACTCCATACCATACCTGAACAATAAAAATAAAACACAGCAGTCTCGCCGAATAAAATATGTTGTAAGTATTTAGTCTCCGCATTAAAATGGAAAGACGTAATTCCCCGGCTGCAGAGTACGTTGTTACCAATATACTACATAATATTTATCTATCTTCTTATCTTCTATCTATCTTATATTTAGTCCCGTTTTCAGAGGTTTTACTGTATATCTGCGCCGCATTCCAGCGATATAATCTTTTCTCAACTTAATTTCCGGAAAGACACAAAATGAAAGCATATATTGGATTGTAATATCCGAGAAATGTCCCATGGCACAATTTCACAAATTTCAACAATCAAAATATAATTTCAATGCGCGGGCAAGCATCTGGAACCCGAAAAAAAAAGATTCGAGTCTTTAGCCGTAAATATCTGTATAAATCTCTCCGTATCTCTTCTATCTTCTGAATGAAAATCTAACAATCACTAGACAAAATCTAACCTCGGCTTTAAAGCGCATTAAAAATACAAAACCAATAAAATAGCATTTACGACCATGAAAGTACACTATGAACTCCTTTTTTGACAGTTATTGTTTAATTTATCTGTGCAATAAAATTTAACGTTAAACATTTGACTGCTACCGCGAACACCAGAAAAAAATGTTGAAACGTTCCTCGATCGTTCAATTTGGTGATAGTTGCGACCTCCGCAGCCATATTAGAATCGATTTGTAAAAGCCATTTCCTTCAAAATTTATATCTAGTGCCTAATTTTCACCCTTATTTGGAATATTGATATCGTTTTAAATAATACTCTTATTTTATTCGATGCTAAAACAACTAAATAAGGTCCTATCATAACAGGTAACGTAAAAATTTATCTCTAAGATAGGAACAATAGTTTTTCGAGGTTCTAGTTCCTGTATTTATTTTTTGACTTTGTTCAGTAGCAATCTTACGTTACGGGAAGTATAACATTTTTTTACCTTAACTTGTGTTAAATGTTTTAAATTAATCTGATTATGTTTAGAAAAAATTACGTAAAATGTACACATTTTTTGTCAATGATTAATTAAAACTTTAGAGGTAAATAATTATCTATTCTTCCGACAAATATCATAAAGTCCCTCGAAAATTAGTAATGCTAGAAAACATTGATGCTGTGTAAAAATGGAAGGAACCATGTGACATACTATAATTGATGTTGTATTAAAGTGGGGTAGGGGACAATTCGCCGCGGCCCATTCGCCGCGGGGACAATTCGCCGCGAGATTTTTTGTTTTATGAGATTACCATTGGCAATTTTTAAAACATTTTTATTTAGCTTGACTTCATATAAATATTTGTTTATTTGTTTGGTTATAACTTTTTTCAAACTTTTCCAACTAAGTATTTGGTGGTTAGTATACAATTGAATATTTTTTTATTAAAAAAATAAAATTATGATTTCTAACTTAAACTTCTAAAAAATCAAAATGGCGGATTCAAAATTGCGGATTTTCCCATTTATGAATCAATATGCATCAAATTCAGAACTTTGAGATCTTTCAGGTGGCTAATTATGATTTTTACCTTTTAAACTTTAAAAAAATCAAAATGGCGGATTTTCCCATTTATGAACTGATTTGCATCAAACTCGGAATTTTGAGATCTTTCAGGTCGCTAATTTTTATTTTTAACCTAAATTTATAAAAATCAAAGTGACGGATCCAAAATGGCGGACTTTCCTATTTGTAAACCAACATGCATCAATTTCGGGACTTTGAGATCTTCTAGGTCGCTGAATATGATTTCTAAATCAAACTTAAAAAAAATCAAAATGGCGATTATAATATGGCGCACTTTCTTATTTGTAAATCGATTTGCCTCAAACTTAAAACATTGCGGCGCTTAAGGTAACTCAATACAATTTTTGACTTAAATTTAATAACATGAAAATAGCTTTTGCGTTTACCGTTTGCCAGCAGTTGAAGTACAAAATTAGTACAGTTTCGTCAAGTTAATGTTTGTTGGGTAGCTACTAAATTTAATTAAAAAAATTCTCCAATTTTATTTTAAATCATAAGATGTACTAAAATCTTTTAAATAATAAAGAATTAAACAGAATTTTGAATAATTGTGTCATTATTTAAATTTTTTAATGTCAAAATATGTATTAATGAACCTTAAGCACCACATATATAGTTTTAAGTTTATGGCATATCGGTTCAAAAATTAAAAAGTCCGCCATTTTGGATCCGTCATTTGGTTTTTTTTTTAAATTTAGGTTAGAGTCAGCGACCTTAAACACCCACAGTTCCGAGTTTTATGTATATTGGTTCATAAATGGGGAAACCGCCATTTTGGATCCGCCATTTTCAGGTTTTTAAATTTGAGTCAAAAATTGTATGGAGTTACCTCAAGCGCCGCGATGTTTCAAGTTTGAGGCAAATTGGTATATAAATAAGAAAGTGCGCCATTTTAGAACCGCCATTTTGATTTTTTCTAAATTTAAGTTAACAATTATAATCAGCGACCGGAAAGATCTTAAAGTTCCGAGTTTGATGCAAATCGGTTCATAAATGGGAAAATCCGCCATTTTGGATCCACCATTTTATTTATTTTTTTAATAAAAAAAATGTTGGATTGTATACTAACCACCAAATACCTAGTTGGAAAAGTTTGAAAAAAGTAATAACCAAAATAATAAACAAATATATTATGAAGTCAAGCTAAATAAAAATGTTTAAACACTTGCCAATCCCGCGGCGAATCGGCCGCAACGAATTGTCCCATCCTCATTAAAGTGGCACCGCGTCATCAAAACCGTGATGGGCGGAAAGGGAGTAGAAGGGTACATACAGTGGCCCGCACTTCCTGTAATTTTTTTATTGGTATTGATCCCCAAAACGAGGTACTGCACTAATTAGTCATTAACTTACTATTTTACTTGCGTTTTATTTATGTCTTCTTCTAAACGATTTTATTAGAAAGGAACATATATACTCTTGTCTGGTTGTTACGAACATATTGATTTAGCTAGGATTTGACGTTGTCTATTCGTTGTTGGTTTGACTGTTTTAATGTCAAGCAAATTGGGACCGACTTTTTACAAAACAAATTACCGTTTTTGCAACTAAATTAATATTAGGGCACATATGACGCGGTGCCACTTATATACATCCTCAACTATAGTAGATTAGGGCACCTTTGTGTCCTCGTTCAACTGGCACCTAGGTAATGAAAAAAATTGCTTATCATTATTTACTTTTAAAAAATTTATATACCGCTTATTTAGATTTCGATTTTCGTTCGGTTCCCATTGACTACCACAGCCATTACTTTTTAAACGTGTCTCAGGATGGACTAAATCGGCCATGCCATAAAAATCTGATGCGAAATAATCACCCAGTAATCTAATCGCAAACTATCAAACTAAATCTTCTATTTTCATAAAGCAATAATCCATCTCCTTTTATTACCTTAACACTTCGCTTACCATAATAACAACGATAAACCCTCAAACATAAACCACAAGTTAAATCACAATACACATGATGATCCAGATAAACACATACACGCACTTGCGATATTTAATAAACTCGTTCATATATTTGATAAACATCTACCGTTGAACTCAATACTAACGGTAATCTAATACCAGCAGTTTGTTCTGGTTTATGTTGGTGCAGCGCAGGGCTAATCAGTGTTATCAAAATGGATGGGTTCATAAAATTTCATTTTGGTGATGTCACCAAAAATGTGAGTTCTACGTGTCCCGATTTTATAACTGATTAAGTCGATTTTATACCTTAGGTTTTTCAAAGCAATGCTCTGTTCCATAAAAACGCTGAGCTTTATTATTGAACTTGACAAAGTCCCTAAGAGAGGAACTACGATCAAATAGCTGACGTATAGAGATACGTAAATCAGCAGTAGAAACCATTTGCTTCATTTTGTACTACTTTCTTCAGTAATTAATTTTTTATATATTTTTGATGACATAGTTCTTAAAAATAACTGTTACTGCTATTGTTATTAATTTGGATGTGACTGCTTTTCTTGACAAAGTCCACATTCTTAATAATCGACTTATCTCCTTTTTCCCCAGCACCACGGAATTGTGTTACAATTTCAGTTAACAAACTTTAAACAAAAAATATTTATAAAATAAAGTTAATTTTATAACTTTATAAATCCCTGTTTATACTTTTATCTATAATTTTATTATGAACGCCAGCTCTAAAATGTTTGCTTTGTTTGATATGGAGTTCAGTGCAACTTGTTTTGTATATTTGGTTTATAATATGTGCAAACCTAAATTAGGGCAAGGGTTGATCTCCAAATACCTAACACGCGTCCTGTGGGAAAAGTTTACCAATCAAATAAGATAAACATCAGAGTTTTGATTCTTTGTGTATGTTTATCTGCATTACGTGTGTTTAATTTATTTACTTGTGGGAATCATACAGTGACGTAGCGGGGCTCTTTGAACGCGAGTCCGGGCCCTGCCGGGGCCCTGTCACAACTAGGTGTAAAAGGTTTAAAAATTTTAATCTCTTGTATCAGATTGCTCACTCTTGACATAGATGGTAGTTAGTTACCACATTACCTCAAACATATTTTGGTTCCTGATAACTACCTATTATGTTTAACGAAATATTACAAAAAAATTAAAAGCATCAAACTCACGGTCACCTGTATGTATGACATATTTTTACAAAAGAGAAGCGACAACCCCAAGGTCTATAGAGGATAGGTTATATGGTAACTTACTGACCAATCAGAGCTAGTTGTTGAGGCGCGGGAAAGACGTCACCCGGAGTGCCCATTTAAATAAAAAGCATTTAATATAGTAGGAAATCTTCAAGTTTCTTGTGTTCCTTTATTGATTTAAATGCAAATATGTTTTGTTGTTTTTCTTAAAGTGTCTCCAATAACAATATTCATAAAATACGTCAACTAAATTTGCATAAACCATAATGATAAATGCTACAACTTTATTTAGTACCTTTTTTAAATGGTTTTTGCAGGTGGCTACACTGCACACAGTTCCTCCAGACCTGAATGGGCGCGGCCAACCCGGCGCCGCCAACTGGGCACCGGCGCCGGGCCAACTCGGCACCGGACAAATAATTTTTTTCAAAAAATCTGCAGATAAAATACAAAAAAAACCTTTAAAAAATCCTTTACGCAATTTTCTCGAAATTTGGTTTTGATAAGTAGAGTTTAATCTATATCAAAGTTGAGTGTTGAAATTTGGTAGGTGTAGTGGTCTGGTATCCAGGTAACAATACAATTTACGTTTTTTATTAAGAATGACGGATCCAAAATGACGGATTTCTTTATTTTTAAACCGATTTGTCTCAAACTTGAAAGTTTGCAGTGCTTAAGATCACGTGATAAAGTTTTACCCTCAAACTTAAAATTTTTCTATAATTGCGGATCCAAAATGGCGGATTTTCTTATTTATGCACCGATATGTATCAAATATAGAACTTGGCGGTGTTTCAAGTGGCTAATTATTATTTTTGAATCAAACTCATAAACAAATCAAAATGGCGAATTTCTTTATTTTTAAATCGATTTGTCTCAAATTTTAAAGTTTGCAGTGCTTGAGAGCACTTAATACAGGTTTATCATGAAACCTAAAAAAAATAATGGCGGATCCAAAATGGCGGACTTTCTTATTTATTCATCGATATGTATTAAATATGGAATTTGATGGTGTTTTAAGCCGCTGATTATCATTTCTCATAAAAAATTGAAAATGGCGGATCCAAAATGGCGGATTTCTTTATTTTTAAACCGATGTGTCTCAAACTTGAAAGTTTGCAGTGCTTAAGATCACTTAATAAAGTTTTATCCTCAAACATAAAAATATTAAAATGGTGGATCCAAAATGGCGGATTTTCTTATTAATGAACCGATATGTATCAAATATAGAAAATGGCGATGTTTCAAGTCGCTGATTATCATTTTTGAATTCAACTCATCAAAAATTTTAAATTGTGTATCCAAATTGACGAACTTTCTTATTTACTAACCAATTTCTCTCAAGCTTAAAATAGTACATTGATTTTTTTTAGGCTTGAGTCAGAAATTGTTTTAAGTGACCTTAAGCCATACAATCTTTCAAGTTTTAGACAAATCGGTTGATAAATAAGAAATCCGCCATTTTGGATCCGCCATTTAACATTTTTTATGAGCTTGAGTCAAAAATAATAATTAGCGACTAGAAACACCGCCAAGTTCCATATTTGATACATATCGATGCAAAAAAAAGATAGTCCGACATTTTGGAGCCGCCATTTTATTTTTTTTTTAAGTTTAGAAGATAAACCTGTAATAAGTGATCTCAAGCACTGCCAACTTTCAAGTTTAAGACAAATCGGTTAAAAAAATAAAGAAATCCGTCATTATATATCCGCCATTCTTGTAATCACAAACGTAAATTTTATGTTACCAGGTTACCAGACCTCTACACCTACCAAATTTCCACACTCGACTTAATGGATTTAACCCTACTTTACAAAACCAAATTTCAAGAAAATTACGTAATGGATTTTTTAAAGATGTTTCAGCATAAATAACAATATAATATCTATTTTGTTTTTCATCTGCATATTTTATCGAAAAAAATATTTAAGTCCGGCGCCGAGTTGGCCCAGCGCCCAGTTGGTCTAGACCGCTCCTGGCGTATTTAACACCTAGAGCAACGAATTCATTCAAATAAATAAAAAGTTCTCCAATATAAAACGTATGTTATACCAAATATCCCAAAGGAGCAATGTCTTGGGAAGCTTTTAGCTACTTAAGTCCGTTAAAATAACTACAAGTATATAAGTAAAATAAAACAAGTATTTACAGTTTTTAAATAAATATAGTCCGAAAAAACACCACAAATGTAAAAATAAAGCATCGTAGATTAAAAATACTTAAAAATACATGTAAACAATGCGCTCTAATCAAATTGTGGCTCTCCAAATGACGCGCTGTCACCTCTCACCCCGCTTCAACCATAGAGTTACCAGACAACCTATTCTCAACAGACCTTGCGACAAACCCATCAAAGTCACTGAAATTGAAATTTTTTGGTTATTTTATTTTCTTTCAGCGGTGAGTGACATCAATCATCATGCAACATATAAACAAACACGTTTTTCCGCACCCTCTGTATAGATTTTCTTAAAAATCGTTTATTTTTATTTTCCACGCTCTCTCTCTAAACATCGCTAGACTATAGAGGACCGATATTTTCATCCTTTGATTTTGACTTAAATATATTTGACTTTGGAGTGTTTGTCGCGTCTCTTATTTAAAATATGTTATACATACAGGGTCTCCATACTTGCCTAGTAAAAAACGAATTACTAAAAATATCTACCTTAAATTAGATTATACAAAATATCCTAAAGAAATGCCTAAAATTAAAATATGATGATACATTTTCCTACAGTTTGGGCTCTTATTTACAACTAGTATTGATCTACTGCTTTAAAGAAAGAGGAAAAGCGTCACACCAGCAATGTAAAGAGGTAATAAAACGATTTAAAAAATCAACCAAAAAGGTAATAAAGGAATAAAACACACTAATAAAACGAGCCTAATAAAACCACGTAAGTAACCATTATGTAAGTTTTTATATCGCATTTAGCTTTTATTTGTAAACCAGCAACAATAACACATAGTAGTAAAACTAAACAAGTGCTAAACGAGATCCATTTACGTTTAATAAAAACGTACCGAAACTGGTCAGAAATTTCAAAAAGAACTAAAATATTTGACACCTCTGCTTTTGTTGTATTTTACAACAATCAAAAAGCAAAGAAACAAATACTTTTTTTCGAATTCGTTTAGGATGTAAGGTAGATTTTTAAACTAAACATAATTTTAAAAATAATTTATTTGTAAAAGTGGATTTTGCCAAATCACAAAGAAAAAATTTCTTCGTCTTCTCCAATTTTTAATTTATTTTAATTCTACTCAAAAACTCATTAAAAATTGTTTTAAGAACAAGTCATTATCAAGATTTTAATTATTATCCATTTTTTCTATTAAAAGTTTTAATCAACCAATCCACATTTTTGCCATAATCTGAAAATAACGGTAAGTAAATTTGCAAAAAAGGTGCTTTCATTTCTGTGTCCTGTTTATGTGACCATTTTTGTCCGGATTTTTAACTGGTAAATAGAAACAAATTTTGAACCCTCTTTTGCATAAGCTTGCTCAAAGTTATATTGGTGATCACTAAATAATGTTGATCCGTCGTTTTTGAAAGCTAACGATTACTGTTTTTGATTAGAATAATTTCCTTAATAAAATTCGACACAATATAGGTTTTTCGTTGCTTGAGCATATACATTTTACAAATCAAAACCGTTAATTTTATTTAGATTAATATGTTTAAAATGTACTAAAATAAGCAAATAACAGAGCAACAAAAAGCTCTTAGGCTGCTGTAAAAAAAAATACTTTGTCACTTAAATAGCGGGTGTGCTGGAAAATGGAAAGTAGTGCAGGTGCTATAACTGTGAGATATAGGACCTTTATAAATATTCTCAAATTGCTCCATCAATCAGAGTGAACATGAGTAAAATAAAGTCTGAAAAGAAAGGGTTAGAAATTCAAGAACTAAGGTGGAAAAGGAACAATATTTGATACTAGAATGGACCATGATAAGCAAGAAAATACTGGTGACAATATTAAATAATATTTACTTGACAAAATACTTGATAAATTATTTTCTTTTAAAATCATGTTTTTCCATATCTATTACGGTGTATTACTTGCTGGAAATGTCCAGAATTTTTGAACTTTCACAAACATGTCTTCAAGACGAAAATCTAATTCTTTGCTTCAAAGTTCCATTCTTGTAAAAATGGGCTACCTCGGAATAAGAGATATAAATAGGTTAACAATATCTGTGTTTCTAGGATCAATTAATGCATCATGTAAATTATTTAGTAATGTTTTAAATTCTTGTAATATAGACTTTAATTTATATCTGACAAAATGGCTCTTCCTTTCAAATTTAAATTGTATCCCTCAAGATTTCGAAAAATCTCAACACGATTTTAATACTTTAATATGTAAAATTCGATTAGAAAATCTTTTGGCTGAAAATCAAAGGGATGTGGACAAAGCGCGCCTACTAGCTCCTCAAACTCCATTATCCAGTGCATAGATTAATGTCCTCCCGTCCCCTTTAATAGGAAACTTAGTTATTAATACCTGTTTTCGTATTTCCATTGCAATTAAAATTGATCTGCCTGTGTCTATGGAGCATACCTACTTGCATTTGCTGCGAAATACCAGATAAATATGGCTCACATGGGCTAAGCTGCATTAAGAGTGCAGGGCGTGCTTCCAAGCATAGTCAGATTAACGATATAATAAAGCGCGCTTTAGTTTCTGGAGAAAACCCTGAAGTTAACGAGCCGTTTGAAATCTGCAGAAATGACGGCCAAAGACCGGACGGGATGACTTTAATACCATGGAAGCAGGGAAAGGAGCTTATCTGGAATTCAACATGTAGCCACACCTTAGCAAAATCTTATTTGCAAAAAACCTCAGTGGAACCTGGATCAGCTGCTGCCCTTGCTGAATCAAAAAAACATTTAAAATATAAGAAGCTGGATGATCGCTTTGTCTTCATTCCAATTGTTATTGAGCCTACTGATTCGAGGTTGTAATAAAAATCAATTGTGATTAATCACTTAGCTTTATCACCTAGAAAATTGCCGTGGAACGAGAAAATCCTGCGTCGGTAATTGGTACCATCCGTGAAGAGTATGAGCTTAATGAAATTTTTTATGTTGTAAAATAGTAACAAGTTTTTGGGATGGGTGGTGTTTTACTAGTTCATTTATTTATTTGTATATTTTAAAAATTTATAGTTAATTTGATGGCCTATGGTGCTTTGGTTTGATGTCTTTTGGGGTAAAAAAATATGGATTTTTATAAAGATGTCATCGAGAGGGAGAGAGAAAGAGAGAGAGATAAGAATCATTATCTTTTATTTCAATTTGTTATTATTTTAGCTGTTAAGATATGGTCAATAAGTAAACCCTGCATTGGTATTTATATCTAAAATAGCAGTCATTAAACTACATAAATTCGTGAAATGACCGCCCTCCTTTCGCATAAATAAGCAGTAACTCCTAACGGTGTTAAAGTTTTTACTGCTCTTGGTTTTAGAGCAGAAGCGTATTATACTACTGGGTTGTCATTAAACCTAAATAAATTACAACCAATGTTTAAGGGTTTAGTCCATTTCTCGCAACAGTAATACGTAAGCTATTATTTGAAAGTATGAAATAAAATAATATTGTTGAATTAAACTTTTTTCTTTTCTAATTTTTGTTCTTATGACTTTTTTTTACCACCCCTTAAAGTTTGATGTATCATTTACATTACACCCTGTAGCTGAATCTTTTTGATTAATTAAGTACATCTTTTAAAAAAATGAGAAGAATAACGAATATAAAAAGAATTTATGATGATCTGGGTTTTTGTTTTTGTATTTGTTTGTCTGTCTGTCTGTTTTTCTGTATTGAAATTAGGGTGAGGTGGGAAGTAACTCTGATCGAGTGTCTCCCAATATATTTTTATGGACAAGCATGGTGCAAAATTTCTTACAGTTAACCCGAAGCAAAATATTTGTAACTAAATCAACGGACTAAAAGGCAAAAAAGGGCAAACGTTTTTTAAGTGTCCTTTAGTAGAAACCATGGTAATTATTTTTATAATTATTTGACAACCATATACGACCATATAAGAAACATATCTCAACTTGATTTTTTTTTGTATTTAATTTTTAAACTATCGTTTTAATTTGCGCTATATAGAACACAAAGACGCACTTTATAAAAAAATTACTATGCATACGTTACCTAATTATTAGGCTTCACCATTGCACCACAAAGTATTTAAAAAGGTATAAA
This sequence comes from Aspidapion aeneum, assembly GCA_963576565.1. Taxonomy (NCBI): domain Eukaryota; kingdom Metazoa; phylum Arthropoda; class Insecta; order Coleoptera; family Brentidae; genus Aspidapion; species Aspidapion aeneum. Next base: position 108,850,015 of record OY755043.1, read on the forward strand.
TGTTTTTATCGGACTTCGCTTATGTTTTTCTTGGATTAAAATTTTTTTTCTAAAGTTTCTTATGATAAATTAGTATTTTTCAGGTATTCGACCATAAGGTGCAGTATTATTATTTTCTAATTTCTAAAAAAACAATAATTAAATCCCTCTATATTAACACATGGCATCAATGTGGGGCGTTTGTAACTAAATCAACGGACTAAAATGCAAATTTTTTTTTAAGTATCCTTTAGTAGAAACTATGGTTATCTTCATAATTCTTCGACCACCATATACGACCTTATAAGAAACATATCTCAATTTGTTTTTTTTTTTATTTTTGAACTAACTCTTTAAATTGCGCAATATATAATAAAAAAAACATACTATATTAAAAATTTACTATAAATACGTTACATTAATTATTAGAGTTTATCACTGCACCACAAACTGTTTAAAAAGATTTATTAATGTGAAATGGCAAAACATTAGAAGTACGTCTGTTCAAAAACAAAAAACGATATAATTTTTTTTTGCTTATCTTTTTCTTGGACCCAAATTTTTTTCCAAAAGTATTTATGATACATTATTATTTTTCATGCATTTGACTATTAAGGCGCAGTATTACTTTTATTAATTTATTTTAAAACAATAATTAATTAAATCCCCCTATATTAACACACGGCCACAATGTGCGACGTGACGTCATAAATCCAAGGTGCCCACATTTTTCGCGTTTTTACAAACTTTGGCGTTTGAAAAATTAATTTTATAAAATAATGTGTTTACAGTTTTTTTCTAAAAATAATTTAGCTAAAGTTTATGACAAAACATGAAAAAAGCCGTCATCTTGGATTTATGACGTTACGCAGGCCCTCCTACTCAGATTCGAGGCAAGATCATGCGAAATAACATTGAGTAATTCATTACCAATCGATCGAGGGTAGCCTTAAACCAAAAACATTAATTTAATTTCTTTGTCTAAAACTTTCTTGCCCAATCTTAAATTTTTATATTTTTTTTTAGTATTTAAAAAAATAATATCTTTTTTAGTTCTTGAGATGTAAAGCTTATTAAAACGACAAATATAATATTGTTCTATTACAAAAAAATCATAATCTATACAATTTTTCTGTAAAGCTAAATGCAATAGTTTATAAAAAAAACATTGAAAAAATCGAAATCTTATATTTATGACGTACACAGGAGCTCTTACTAAAATCTGAGGCACACCCCTAGCTACCTAAAATTAAATGATTCATAACCAATCGATTTGGGGTAGTCTAAAACTTTTTGTTTTTGAGAAATAAAGCTAATTTTTTCACTATATTAATTGTTCTGGGTTTTTTTTAGTCTGTCGTTAACTGGGAAACGTTTTTCGTGTAAATAATTGCAAGCCGGCAGCACCGCGCGGGATAAGATTTCAATTTCACTCGTTTTTCAGCGGTGTATGGGTCCCTGTTCTCGCACAAGGGCGAGAGGAATGTTTGTTTTAGTTGACATCGGCCATTTTCATCGTGCCAAAGCGTTCGTTGTCCTTCCTACGTGTTGCCGGTTCTATCCTTAGTGAAGACGCGTGAGTTTGTTTTTGATTTGGGGGACGTCAGGGTCAGTAGTTAAAAGACTTGCCGGTCGCGTGTCCATTGTTTGTTTTTGTTAATTTTCGAAATGGAAATAAATACCGTCGATTATATAATTAACTGTGCAAATTTAAATACGTTGACATATAAACCGAACCTAAAAATCCTAAAAATTAACCAAAATTTTAGTGCAAGTAATAAAAAATTATACGATGTTGAAAACTGGTTGTGCGGTTGTGAAAAACGAAATGCTTTTTTTTTGCTTTATTTGTCTAATTATGAACAATTCACGAAGGGAATGTGTGATATCAAGCACTTTAGTAAAAAGTTAAAGACACAACCTAAGTGCTACTTATTTAAATAACCACATACAATTTTCTCTGCTAGGCAAGACTGATATTAGGTGCCAATTGAATAGAGTCGATAGGCCAAACATTACCGAACATAATGAAAATGTGGCAAAAAATAGACAAATACTTACTAGTTTAACAGATTGTTTAAAATTCTGTGGGACTTTTGAGGTTGCTCTACAGGGCCATGATTATAGATGAATAGACTTTATCTATAAACAAATAAACTAAAAACTACACCAAGTAGCTGCTTGTTTGTAAAATGCTAAAATAAAATTGTTTAGGTAAGTTTTTATCTCCATTTCCATGCAATATAAATTTCTGCCCCCCCCCCCTCCAATTTTTAACGTCACCAGCCGCCACTGGGTTTACGCGTTGTAAAATCTTCATCAAAAAGCCCACGAAAGAAGCTATGGCCCCGGACTATAGGCCTGGTCTAAATATTTGTATAATTGGCAAATTTGCTATGGTGAGACCACAGACTTCTAAATTTGAAGTCTGTGGGTGAGATTCTTTTTTAAAAATATTGTACAGTTAAAGTAAATTCAATCTTATCTGTTCTAAAATAGCCAAATACCTGTGATAGAAGCAGGTGCAGCGTAGTGAAATTCACTTAGTTATGATATTAAACGACTAAAGTTACGCTATGAAGAAAACGCCCGGATTTCTGCTAAATTTACATTTAAAGCAGAATAGCTTCATAATGTAGCAGTCGTAAAGTATAAAAGCAGCCTCCCAGTTTTCGATTAACTCGGGATGAAGAAAAAACTCCTTTCGATAGCCGATAAAATTGACGGCTGGCAATAAAACACTGACTTTAATCTTATTTTCTACAAATGGGTCTAGCCTCGCTTTCCTGATATTTTAAATGCTATTTCTTGCTTCTCAATAGGTGTACCGAGTTTTTGTGTCTTGCTCTAGATATGCAGATGAGCATTTAATGAAATCTAACTACTGCACAGTAAATCAATTTATGCTGCGTTTATACAAATAAAATTAAAAATAAATGTAAAAATTAAAATATTTTGCTATTTATACACTTAAATAAAAAAAAAATAAAAAAAAAAATTTAGCACTATTTTTGAAAAACAAACACTGAAAAATTATTTTTTGATAAAACCAAGGACTTCTTAAAAAGGTTCTTAAAAACAGAAAAAAATAACTGAAAAAAAAATCTACACCAAAACAAAAATAAAGGTCATATGACGCGATCTCGAACATGCGCACATCCATTTTTTTCATAAAAATTAAATATAAGTTAAAAGTTGGACAACTTTTATTTTTTTGTTTTTATCTGGTCCATTATAAACACCTACACTACATATGAACCTTTATTTGTATTTTAACATTTATTTTAATTTTTTTCTGTATAAACCCAGCATTGGAGTAAATGAAAATATTTTTTATAAGAATTGTGATTTCTCAGCCAGTAAAAAAGTTTCAGTTTCTACAAAGAACAGTGACGTAGAACATCGTTTTTAGGCGGTAATAAATTCGTAACTTAAATGTAACAAAAAACGTGTCAAACAAATTTTTTTTTGAGATAACACCGAAAATATGTTACTTGGGTTTATTTTGGCCTATCTTAGCAATATCGTCGTGATGTCTGTCTCTGTGTGTGTATTATGTCCCTTCGTAACACGATAGCTGCTATATCCTTAAACCGAATTCCACAAACAAAAACTATTTTGATACGCGCCATTTTGAACACGCGCCATTTTGAATACGCACTGTTTTGATACGCGCTATTTTGATACGCGCTGTTTTGACCACTCAAATGAGCGCGCTACTTTGATACGCGCCGTTTCGTTACAGAGCCAATAAAAAATATGTATATACAAAAAATTTCAGATGTTTTTTGTAAATGTCCAAAAATAATAAAATTTTGAAAGTATGTTGAATTATAAAGGCTGATCATTATATACTTTTATCTTTTGCAGATTTAAATCAAGACTACTTAGACATTCCATTTGGCCGGTCACCGGGTACACCGGGTATGCCAGGCTCCAACCAAAGGACGAAAAGGATGAGGACATCGTTCAAACATCATCAATTGAGAACGATGAAGTCGTACTTCGCAATAAATCACAATCCTGATGCTAAAGATTTGAAACAGCTTTCGCAGAAAACTGGCTTGCCCAAAAGGGTTCTTCAGGTGAGTGATAATTCATTTGAAAGATTCAACTTTCTCTTACTCTTAAGTCGAGGGGTAGCTGATCGTCAATTTTTGTACACCAAATGAAAATACCCAAAATAATTCCCGGTATATTTCCCAGTATGTGCCCAAATTTCCAATGTATTTACTAGTATTTCCTAGAGGCCCTCGATATATTTGAAAATTGTTATAACAAGTGTCAAATGTATCGAGGGCCTCTAGTATTTCCTAAGTACTTCCACGTATTTCCTAGTATTTCCTGTATTTCCCTTAGCCTGTCTGTACACCAAAAGGAAATACTGAGCCACCCCTCGCATTAAGTACTATAATGTGCGTTCCCATAGGAATTTCACCAAATCTAAACCATAAAAAAATCTGAACTTTGGCAAACGTTTTCTAGTAATCCTCTTGCCGAGTAATTTGGACTAAACTTAAATATTATCGCGGCACAATAAGTTCTAATAAAAAAGTGTATTGACAACTTTATAGGCGAGTATTGCTGAATGATTCCAATGATTTTCTCAAAAGGACCTAAGACCTGCGCTTTAAATAAATATAAAGAACTAAAACCAAACAAGTTATGGGTCAAAATCATGGAGGTGGAGAATTATACTTATTATATACAGTATTATTTGGCTTAAAAATTCCGCTGATTGACGCTCACGTGTCTTGATGGCGGGTAAAAACTCAATAAGCGTTGATCTGGCCTGAAAGGCAGAAAAGCTGTCGTAGGTCCCGGACCAGTTTGTTTCTTTTTATTTGTAATCCATCTTTTCATTGATCGATATTTATAGCAGTTTATTTTCGCCAGCTCTTGTTCTGGTTTCTCTCGTATCTCGGTAGATGGCGCTTTTTGCGACAGTTTTCTCACTATTTACATAGGATTAGAAACAAAACCGTCTTATTAACTTTGCTAAAGTGTCACATTGACCAAGCAGTGTTCTGAGCAGCGTTACCACAGGTCGCTCGATCGAGCGAGATCTCGCTCGTTTTCTTCTTGCTTTACACACTTTCATACGCGTTGGCAAATGTGCTCCTTGATTACGTTCTGTAGTCTGTAGTTCTGTATTGAAGGTATAGATGGCACGGCTGTTGCTGTTGGTAAAATTTTATTTATGTAAAACTGGATAATGTTTCCAGATATAAATTTAAAAGAGGATGTGGTTAATGATCTGGAAACATTTTGCAATACGGTTTTTTCAATAAAAGATGGGATCAATTCTATCCTTGCCACATTATTTTGCTGCTGCAGAAAGAATTTTTTTACAACTTTTCCTACTCAAAACAAAAACTCGCAATATCGAAACCTGTTTAAATATATTACACACCAAAGAAATGTTAGGCAGTAACACATGGTATTCCTGGAAAGCAATCGCAAATTTACTAAACAGAAAGAAAATTTAGATAATAAGATCTTAGATGTTGTGTATGTACGTTATTATGTTTTTGTTTTGTTGCAATATGTTTCCTGACTGAGATATGTATGTCTAAATTAGTTGTACTTATTCCTAATAAAATTTAAAAACTCATTTGAAAAATTTATTTTATAAAATTATATTATTTTTCTAGATTTTGTAAAAATTATGTTTAAATTTTCCGACTGGGTCATTTAGGATTTATGAATAATATCGCTATTCAAATTTTAAGGTTGATAACAATGCTATTTGTTTTAAACAAAATTAAAGAAGCCATCTCGACCCAAATTTCCAATTGTGGTTCATATACCTACTTGACATCTTTAAGATATTACAAAAGAATGAAGGAAAATTTTTGCGACATTGTTATGGAACCGACTGTACATTTATAAAAAAGCAAATGGAAAGACTGAAACTAAACTCTTATTAAACGCATTGGCGCTTTCACGTCACTGAAAAATCTCGCTCGTTTCGACAAAATCTTGCTCGTTTTTGACATAAAATCTCGCTCCAAAAATTAGAGGTCTGTGGCAACTCTGGTTTTGAGGAGTTCCATAAGGACGAAACAGTTAACTGTCAACACACCCCCGTGAGGTTAAGCTTTCCAGCTACTCACGGAAAAATATGAGGGAAACAAAAACTCCTTTTTACCCGATTAGTCACGAAACTTATTTGATTTTTAAATTCACGGGTACTAATTGAACGTTTCAAAATAATTAATTTAAAACTTCAAAACTTAAAAATATCTTAAATTAAGTGTTTTTAAAATCAGCAACAAAATTTATCGCAAAAATTACATCTAAACATACTGGGTAATTTCTCCCACTAATTATTACAATCCATATTGGCTTTTACTAAATTAATTGAAAGTACTTTTAAAGAAAGTTTAGTATTATTTTTCAAGTTTTAAAAAACGTTCCTCAAATTACCTTTTTTGGGTGTAGTCTATTATTTTTCCCGATAGTTTGAAAAATGTACCGTTCTTTGCTCTGCCCTGTTGAAAATTAATAAATGAGGAATTAACCCAAAATTACTGTAAAAAATCTTTTGTAAAGCAGTCAAGCTTTTAATAATTTTCAAAATGAAATTTTCCACCTCGATGATTTTGACCTTTATATAAAAAACAGTAACACCAGGAGCAACTAACCTTAAGTAGGTCGTGGAGCTACATTTGAAGCTGAAAAAAAATAATAATCATATTAAAAACAATGTTTAGAGTAAAGTAACGTGATTCTGTTTTTTAAATAACTCGTTAAAACATCCTTAGAAAAGCCAACATTGAGATCACGTGTCCTAATTAGTGGGCCACGTTTAATACGAGAACACGGCAGCCAGAAAAGATTGATCGGTCTAAAAAACAACCCCTCGGAAATCATATATCAAGACGAGATGCGCGCTAACGCTACATTTGTTGCCTATTTAACTTATTCCTGTGCAGATAAAAACATTTTATTTCCAAAGCATAATTTTTGACGGGAGGCTTAAACTACAAACAAGGATTATCCATTTCACTTAAGCGATATTAAGGTAACGTTTTATACACATGCAAATATGTCAAAATTTATAAAAGCAGCAATAATTGAAATGAAACATTTTTTTGGTATTGAGCTTAACTAAAGAAAAGGGAACATTTTTTAAATAAAAAAAAATTATTTGGGGTAAGGATTACAAAAAATATAATTATTTTATTAGGGCCATTAGACTAGTCCTCGAAATGCAAGATTTATTTTCATAACATGACAATTTTACTTGAAAGAATCCCGGTAATCAATGTTTTACAGCTGCCTATTAGTTTAGGCTACAAAAAACGACCGAATTTAGTGGCCACGCGTAAGAATACCAAAAAATAAAATTTAATTAATGTCGTGCGGATTTAATTATGGTGGCTGATTTATCATAATGGCGAAATGTTGCAACTTTTTATTTAATCAAAATTTGTAAAAACGTAGGTTAGGTTAGGTCTAAAAACTTATTTTTTTTAAATCCACACACCCGACAAACTATAAAGCGATATTTCCATTGACTCTGCAAAAAAATCTTTTAGAGAAAATGTGTAAGAATTTTCACATATTTCCATACTTTTTCTCCTACTCCAGTTTACCAGCCATAACTTGAAAAGACCTGATGTTGGTCAAATCGACAATGTTGGCCTCTGGATCAATTGTGTAAAGTTTATTACCTTTATCAAAGAACACCACTTCTTTCAATTAGACCACGGACTAATAATTAAAACACTATACAGAAACTTTGTAAGAATAAACTCAAACAAGTTTTTGTTTGATGTAAACTTTATTAATAATGTATTTTTAAGAAGCTCAGATGTTGTTTTGTAAAGAAAGCGTAAAGATATGGACACGCCGCTTGTCTAATGATTACACACTAGTGGCCAAATAGACCCAGTCCAATTACAAAAACCTGAGAGAATTCATAATTCTTAAACTTGTAAATGTAAAGAATGAAACACACGTACTGGAAGTAGAGGTAAACAAAAAAAAGATAGAAACATATGTATTGGGGAAGCGCAACAAAAGTGGATTAGCAATAGAAAGACTGTAATTTCAATGAAGAAATTAAAGATAGGGCTAATATTAATTACAGCATTGCTAAAACAGGCAATTCGACAATTCGGAAGTGACGTATGGTCCTTTAGAAAACAAAACATTTACAGCAATCAAAACTGTACAAATGAGTGTTCAAACAGATTTATTGAGATAATACCAATAAAAACCAAATATAAAACAAAGCAATGTACTAAACAAAATAACACAAGAACCTGGACTGAGAAAGAACGTATAGAGAGGTAAATGAGAAACTGTGGACAGACTGAGAACATTGGATACTAAAAATATTATTGCCGATGCTGAAAGATACTTAAAAATAAATGAAGATGACCTTGAAATAATCAAGGACACGTCGGTGTATCATTTGTATAGACAGCGTGCATCCAGACAAACGTTGCATTTATCAAAAGCCGCGGTTATTTCCAGAACGCTAATCTGTGCCACAACGCAACGCCAGCGCGCTCTTGATTAATTTTACGTCGGATTATTTATTTTGACAGATTAGATCTAAGAGAAAATTTGCCTTGACAATAAAAACACAGTCGAGGCCGTAACTCTTAAAGATGAAGAATCGGAGGCTCGAGTTGAGAAAGCGGAGTTAAATTTAGAGGCTTATAAAATTTATAGACTCGTACTTGGATATTCTGTATCTAGATGTTTTCCAACATATCTATGCTTCAAACATGTTTCGTGGCTAATCGGGCAAAAAGGATTTTTTGTTTCTCTAGCTGTAGCTTGAAAGCTTAACCTCACGGTGGTCCAAGATCTAATGGATACCTAATAAGTGTTGACAGTTAACTGTTTCGTCCTTATGGGACTTCTCAGAACACTACTTGGTCAATGTGACAATTCTTGCGAAGGTAATTAGACGGTTGTGTCTCTAATCATAAGTAAATAGTAGGAAAACTATCGCAAGAAGCGCCATCTACCGAGATACGAGAGAAACAAAAACATACATATCGATCAATGAAAAGATCGAATACAAATAAAAGAAAACAAACTATAGTCCGTGACCTACGACAGCTCTTCTGTCTTTCAGGCCGGATCAACGCATATTGCATTTTTACCCGTCATCAAGATACGTGAGCGTCAATCAACGGAATTTTTAAGCCAAATAATAATTTCAAGCCGGATCAACGCATATTGCATTTTTACTCGTCATCAAGACACGTGAGCGTCAATCAACGGAATTTTGAAGCCAAATAATACTTGTACGTTTATCCAGCCTGAAAGACAGAAGAGCTGTCGTAGGTGACGGACTGTAGTTTGCTTTCTTTTATTTGTATTCGATCTTTTCATTGATCGATATGTATAGCAGTTTTTCGCCTGCTTTTGTCTTTTGTGTCTCTCGTATCTCGGTAGATGGCGCTTCTTGCGATAGTTTTCTCACTATTTACTTATGATTAGAGACCAAACCGTCTAATTACCTTCGCAAGCATTGTCACATTGACCAAGCAGTGTTCTAAGGAATCCCATTAGGACAAAACAGTTAACTTTCAACACTTATTAGGTGTCCATTAGATCTTGGACCCCCGTGAGGTTAAGCTTTCAAGCTACCCACGGAAAAATATATGAGAGAAATAAAAACTCCTTTTTTGCCCGATTAGCCACGAAACATTTTTGATTTTTAAATTCACGGGTACGAAATTCCACGTTTGCTAATATATCTATGCTTGTTTTATGGATTACTTCAAAGCGTTTGACAACGTACACCATGGTTAGTTAAAGTTGCAATGTAAAAACTTAAACTTTCATAAGTTATCTTAAATTATTGCTAGAAGCAAATATATCCGCTAGAGTAAAGTTAAACGTACTCTTTTGCCTCAAGAATTGAGCCAAACAACTCCCAAGAAAATAGCTTCATTTGATAGAAGCTTCCATATCGTGGAGACAAAATGAGTTACAGATTCATGCACAAAATATTTTGTAGGTATAGGTGCTGAGTTGTAAGCGGGCTAAGAATAGGAGGGTGATTCCTTGTGTAATCTACACGCCGTTATGTTTAATAGCCTAGGTCTTGGTTATTTACAGAGGTTTAACCTAAGCTTTATATGAGCTATTAGGTTATTTGACGTTGACGTTTGCAACTATCCAAAAATATTTTTGCCTTTCAAGCCCGCGCAGCAATGGCTATCGAAAGGATTATTGTTTTCGATGAATTTTTTTTTTGAATAACAGTAATATATTGTTAATCCGAACAGAAAGTTAGCAGAACCTGTTCAGTTTATCAATACTTTCGGATTATAGAATTTAGAACCAATGATAAGTTTAATTCGATTGTTTCGTTTGTTTCTTAAGTATAAAAATAGCGTGGAGTTCACTTGGAGTGTGCTAATGGGCTAGGAAGGTATCAGATCTTTCACACATTTGTGTTTATTTTTTTAAATATTTATGAAAAATTTTAAGATAATTTTCGCGGCAAAAATGGTTATTAATCACACATGTAACAACATTTAAAATTGACGTTGACAGTGGCTGAACAAAATCAATAGATTTTTTAATAATAATCGAATAAATTTTAGCAAATACTCCATCTTATGGTGGAGTAGTTGAATAGGAATCAAACAGGTTATTGTCTTTCTCCACTAATTTTTAATTTGTTTTAAACAAATAGTCCCGACATGTTTCGTAAGTAGAAACTTGCTTGACCAGCATCTTGTAATTTTAGAAAATAGTCCATATTATGGTGGAGTTGAATAGGAATCAAACAGGTTATTGTCTTCGTCCACCATAATATGACTATTTCGTAAAATTACAGGATGCTGGTCAAGCAATTTTGGTCATAATGTGTCAGTAGATGTGACTATTTGTTTAAAACAAATTAAAAATTAGAGGAGGAAGAAATTAACCTGTTTGGTTTGGTCCTCGTGTCTTCTGAAGATGTAAGTTTCTACTAACGAAACATGTCGTTACTATTTGTTAAAAACAAATTAAAAATTAGTGGAGGAAGACAATAACCTGTTTGATTCGTATAAATGAATTTAACTTGTTACAAATAAAGGTGTAATTGAAAATATGTTGGTGCACTAACTAACTAAATTACTGAGGTGTAAGTACTTGCTTCTTTCAGTTTTTTTATTCTCGTAATAATCTTTAATACCACTGCAATTATATGAAGATCAATTTTAGATAAAAATCGTAATCAAGTGGCTTGTAATTGTGTTTGGTTAGCTCTCTTTTGGTAATTTCTCGGTTAGGTAAATTTTGGTTTGTAGTTATAAATATTAAAACATTTTTTGATACAATGTAAAATAATTACAATGTGTAGTAAAATTTGCCTTATTAATTTAAGTCAAGGTTGATAGGTCTTTAAAAACAAATTCTGAAAATTTTCCGAATCCCCGGTGTCCGTGGATGACTTTACCCCTTTGAAGTTGTTATACTTTGTTAACTCATTGTTTTGGGATCCAAACCGACGCCGTGGAGACGGTGATAGCCTGGTCTGGTTGAACTGTGACGAAATGTATTTCTTTATAAGACCGGTGGATGTTTATGGTCTTAGTTTCCTTGGTTCGCTGTCGTTTCACTCGTTGAATAAATAAATAGGTTTCACCTATGTTTTTAATTTTTTTTTATTTACCTTATATCTCGTAGGTAGTTTGACTCACTGTAGTCAGGCAAGCCTCGCTGAGGATGGAAATGCCTTTTCCCGAAACACCGGCGTTTGTGGCTGACTTTAGCCCTTTTAAGGTGGCTGTTATACTTTGCTAACTCATTATTTTCAGTTCCAAACCAACGTTGTGGAGACGGTGGTAGCAGGGTCTGGTTGAACTGTGATGAAATGTCTTTCTTCCTTATAGACCGGTGGACGTTTTCGTCGATTCACCTATTTTTTAAATTTTTTTTTATTTACCTTGTATCTTGTAGTTAGTTTGATTTACTGTAGTCAGGCAAGCCTCGCTAAGGATGGAAATGCCCTTTTCCGAAACACCGCGCACCGGTGCTTGTGGATGAATAAGGAAATACCTTTTTTTGAAACACCGGTGTCCGTAGTTGACTATACCCCTATAAAGTTGCCTTTTATACTTTGTTAACTCATTGTTTTCGGTTCCGGAGAGACATAGTGAAGACGGTGATAGCATGGTCTGGTTGAACTGTGACGAAATGTTTTTCTTCCTTATAGACCGGTGGACGTTTTCGTCGATTCACCTATTTTTTTCATTTTTTTTTATTTACCTTGTATCTTGTAGTTAGTTTGATTTACTGTAGTCAGGCAAGCCTCGCTAAGGATGGAAATGCCCTTTTCCGAACCGCGCACCGGTGCTTGTGGATGAATAAGGAAATGCCTTTTTTCGAAACACCGGTATCCGTAGTTGACTATACCCCTATAAAGTTACCTTTTATACTTTGTTAACTCATTGTTTTCGGTTCCTGAGAGACATAGTGATGACGGTGATAGCATGGTCTGGTTGAACTGTGACGAAATGTCTTTCTTCCTTATACGGTGGACGTTTTCGTCGATTCACCTATTTTTTTCATTTTTTTTATTTACCTTGTATCTTGTTGTTAGTTTGATTTTCTGTAGTCCGGCAAGCCTCGCTAAGGATGGAAATGCCATTTTCCGAAACACCGGTGCTTGTGTTATACTTTGCTGACTAATTATTTTCGGTTCCGAACCAACGTTATGGATACGGTGATAGCATGGTCTGGTTGAACTGTGACGAAATGTTTTTCTTCCTCACAGACCGGTCGACGTTTTCTTGGTTCGCGACCGTATCACTCGTTGTTCTTTATGATTTATATTCTCAAATGTAATTTGTGAACAACTCCCCGTAATTCCCTTTATATTTTACATCAATAGTCAGTGAATTTATAAAAGTGCCTTGGTATAAAATGTCGTAACAAAAAGAAAACCGCTCTTTTTAATATGGGTGGTAGTTTTTTAGAGTTTTTTTTCCATCCTTTTATTTATTGCAGTCTATATAGGTGGGCCAAAACATTTATCATATTTTGGTTCCGCTATAACTTTAAATCCAATTGTTAGATTCTAGAAATTTTTCTCTCCTTTTATAGAAAAAAGATGATCTTCTAGTGGCGCGCCCTAAAATTTGAGATATGTCTAAAATCCAAGATGGTGAAGGGCTTTAAAAATGGTAAATTTTACCCCTTGCGAAAAATGTGGACTTGACTTTTGTCAATAAGGAAAAAGCCGGGAGAAAAAAATGTAAGTCTGTAAGAAGCTGCACTGTTTGGGACTCATCTGTTTGAATTGGTGAAATATCAAATACTTACCACTTATCTAAATTGGCTATAAAATTTTTAAATCAGGAGTTTTAATTTTAGAAATTTTTTGGGCCCCCTATATTTAAAAAACAGAAAAATCTGCAAATCTTTAAAATTTTTTGCTGTGATTAATAAACTGTTTCTGAAATGGTATCTGCTCTTAAAAATAGTCAGACCGGAAACTTTTAGGTTTTAGCCATAAGCATCGTTTTAGTAAAAGGATCATTTACGATACAAACTGCGACTGTATCTATTTCTGCTAATTGGAACAAGCGGCTGTTCCTCCGCCGCGCCGCGCCGGCCGTGTTCCAGAATGAAAAATGACTTTTGGAGTTGACGGATTGCCCGTAACAATGTTGAAGAATGATTCTTTAAAAAATATGTTATTTTAGAGAGGTAAGAATGGGTTTCCCCCCGCACAGCAAGGTATTTTTTTCTTCCAAAAAATTTTTCTGTTTGGTTCGGTTTGGTTCGGTTCGGTTTGGTATGATTCGATTCGATCCGTAACACGATAGCTCTCAAACCGTTGAACTGATTTTCATAAAATTTTTGGTCAAAATTCATCAATGCTAATGACCGTTTTTTGACAGTTAAAAAGTTTTAAAAATGCTAACTTCGTTAAATCGTGGCATCAATATGGGGTTTTTGGAATATTGTAAAGAACATTTTTCTTAAAAATTTGTGTTATAACCGAAAACTACGCAGGAACTTTTGTTTCGGAGATATTAAAAAAAACAATTTTCAAAGTTGATATAGAATGGATTTTACTTGGAGTGTGCTAATAGTGTAGAACGGAATAATATCAGATCCGCTATGGATCATTTTTCCAATATATCTTTTCAAATTTTATTATTTACCTAATTTTATCATCCTCAACTCCAATAAGAGATAGGCTTATTTGGGACCCCCGGATATAAAAAATTATCTTATCCTTTTCTAATTGAGACTTATTTTTGAGTGAAAAAGTAAGTTTCATTATATACAGTGTATCAAAATATTTCAGGGGCAGATAATAATACTTCTCATATTGGTAAAAAGGTTTCTATTAATACAAATTTACCAACTGGTGATATCAGGAAGCTTGAGCTAAATCGGAAAAGGTAGTTTCTGCAAGGGTGGGGGATGTTTTTGAATTAGTTTTTTGAGAAGGCGTTTTTTAGAATCCAGATGCGTTTTTCTAAAAACAATTGTTTGCTGAATGAGAATTCAGAAAAATTTAATATTAATTATAATAATAAATAATTGATTCATATATAATATTTTAAAGGGTGTTATCGAAATAGGGTGCAATATTTCGGGGAAAGATTGTACTCCTCAGATTAATTAAAAAAGTTTTAAGATTCTGCCTAACCTTCCCTAACCTAACGTTAGGTACATCACTCGATAACCTCATATAAGTTTTTCGATGTTTACTGGAACTTATATCAATAGTTACACAACTTCAATTAATGTGCGCAACCCAACAAACTTAATAACAGCAGCGGACAGATGGCTTTGCTGTGTCATCCTTGAAACTACATGGATATACGGCAGAGCCATCTATCCGCTGCTGTTATTAAGTTTGAAGAATTGCATATCTATAGAAATTTTGCAACCATTGCTTATACAAACCTACCTGTGGTAACTTTGTGGTCAACAGCGATAATTTTTTTCTCAACGTAAACGAACTTCTATTTCATGTTGAAACAACCTCAAATTTTCTGTCTTTTTTGTGATCACTGATTTTCAAAAAGTAAAAATTGTCAAAACATTTTATAAAAATAATTCCAAACGTTTAAAGGAATAATGTCAATGTAGAACAAGTTTTAACTTTCAATAGGCTCCAAATGTCAATTTCAAATAAACACAACAGCCCATAAAAGTTAGCGCTAAACCTCTGTAATTTTCCACATTCGTTAAGGTTATTAAAGATAACGGCGTAACAGGTCGCTTAGAATTAAACGGGCCACTCACGATAAAAGCATTTTATTACAGGAGTGTATTTCGAAAATGAAGGATGCAATCGCAAATTCTCCAATAAATTAACAGGGCTCAAAATATTCTATATGGAGACCGTCTTAGAGGCCACAATATATTCAAATCCTTTTTTTTTTAATTTGTGATTGCTCACTCAACATGTCCTCGCCAAACTTTCAATCAAGTCATATAATAGCGCCGTATAATCCTGTGGAACCACGCCGAAGTATCGTGAGTAAACTGCTTTAGAGTATAATAACAGTACTTTTACACACATGTGGGGAAAAGCAGTTTCATTTGATTTATGCAAAATTAAAGAGCATGAAGGATTTCACATGATTTGCATTCCTAGAAAACCTTAAATTTCACCCATGTGCAGAAATTTTTCCACATGTCTGCAATTGTGCATTTGATTTGTGCAAAAGTAAAGACCAATTTGTACAAAAATTAGTATAGTTCAACAGTATTCGTTGGAAAAATAGCGTACAAAACTCGAAATTTGTCACTTTCTTCTCTTGTTAGGTAATATACTATTACACAGTCTGTTTGCAAAACGCTGTTTGCAAAACGCCATTTTCGTAGATTGTCTAGCGTGTCAAAAACTTCATTTTCAGATGTTGTACAACACACAAAAAAAGGGTTTTAAGAAATAACTTTAAAAGAAACGAAACTGCGTCAAAAGCAGGCTAGTAATCAGTTGACTAAAACAGTCAATGCATCAGACGATTTACTTCCAAATAGGGCACTCACTATTAATAACAATAAACTCCAAGTGGTGATAATAGTGTTTTAAGAACCGGACTTTGGATTAAATATCGGACTTCTTACACGGCAGCAAATAAAATGATGCAAGCAGTCAGTCTCGATAGTATTTTCAATTCACTTCAAACGACCTTTAAATAATTAAAGTAAAAGAATAAAATCCTTTATTGAAATAATAGACTAACTAGAGAACCTGGGAATCTGGCCAACTGACAAAACTACAAAAGCTTAAGTAGCTAATAGAATGCTCAAACTAGCTGATCGCTCAAGACTTTCACCTCAAATACTCGTATAAGTGAGAAAAATTCTGGAAAACGCTTATGTTTATAATGAAACACACGTAGGATTTATGAAGGTTTTATTAAGCTTTCGATAACGTGAACTAAGGATTCCAAAATTATATGTTTTGTCCACAGAAATGAGCAAATTCTTGTTAAAACTGAAGCACATGGACAAGGGAATTTTAGCGACGTCTAATAACAAACCAGGAAGATACTAAATAAAACTAATAAACTAAAATAAATAAAAAGTTTGAAAGAAAGAAAATCTAAACCACGAAAATTCGGTTCCAGATGGAATTAACTTGAGATAATGGAATCAAAAAACAAATAGAAAAAATATAAATCTTAAAAACCGAAGTGATCCACGATTTAACCCAAACTAATTTGAACTAACCTTACCTGACCGGAACTATGTTTTAACACCTGTGCTTGATTCTTGTTAGGTTTTGTACGTCTTAAATACTGAACAAATTTAGTTCTTTCTGTCCAAAAGTAGCAAACATTACAAAGAAACCTATTATCATTTGTAAGGTCGATTCGTCGCTTAGGTCCGCTTTCAAGATGGCCGACGTCCAGAAAAAAGCCATCCTACAGAATTGCCCACTTGGGTTTTTTGCCGCAGTAGTCCGGTGGATAGCAGTTAGACACCAAAAATGTATTTGACATTTGGATCTGATGTGCAACTGCTAATATGTTAACGTTTAACAACTTTAGTTATTAGAGACTTCTTTAAAATTCTAAAATAGGGAAAGCAGTAATAACCCCACTTTTGGATATTTAATCATAAATTGTACATGAGGTTGTTTTCTTGTTATACTATGTTTATTGTACTGTGTGTCATATTTTTTGAAAAATAATAAAAACAGAATATTTGTGGCGTTCTTTTTTGGCCGAGGCGGACGATGATATTATAGAACATAGGTTCATATTGTGTGTAATAAGTGTCTCAATTTGAAAATTCAACTGGCTTGCGAGCAAAGTCTATGACGCTTTGGGGCTAAATTAGCAACCCAGCATTCGGTTTAAGCATGAGGTTTGTCTTCAGACCCGGCTGATGAAGAAAGCGCGCACTTTCTAGTTGCATTATCAAGAGGAGACATTGTACCCATTTAAATAACCATTTGCTGGTCGACAAGGATAATGGGTTGCAACCAAGAAATGTCTTTAACTTGGATATTTCTAAACTGTAATAGGAACAATATATCATTTTCGTACAGAAATCACGATTGGATTCTTTTGTCATAAAAAATTTCAATATAGAACAATAATCACAAAAAAACGACGTAAAAAAAAATTGTACAACCTTTCCAAAAGAAAACATGAGAAACAGAATGTAAAATGGTCAGCTAAAAATTGACAGCTCATCTACCGAGTTTCAACAAACCGTCAAAATAAGGCAAAGTTACATAAATATTGCATGACTTTATTTGTTTACTGATAAAGTCTAGCACAATTCTTGTTAAAGTCTGCCGTATTTTACGGCGCAACTGCGCAGGCGTAGTCAATAATTATACTGCTAACGTTATCAGGGGCAGACTTTGCCACCCCGCCGGCGCTGACCCGATTTACTGCCGGGCCAAATAGACGCCGGCCCGATTTGCCAACTAGCCACCGAAACTCGTCGCTGTAGCCTTTTATTTTGCAATTTGTTTTTAGACGGTTACAGCTTGAATTTGTGAATTTGTTTGTTTATTTATTTATGCTTTTGTTTAAAATCTTGCGACAGGTTTTTCAACTAATTTCTGATGAGCTACAGATTTTTTATGTGAAAAATGTATAGAGTTCCGGTAGTAATGCGATTTAATATTTTTTTATCACAAAAAAATTCAAAATGGCGGATTTTTTAATTTATGAATTGATATGTATTAAAGTTAAAGTTTTTCGGGCTGTTTAAGACTATGATTTCTAAATTAAAGTTATATTAACAAAAATTTCTTTTTTTTAACCGATTTGTATTTAATTTGGTAGTTTGTGGTGTTTAGAGTACATTAGTGCTTATCATTTAGATACCGATATATATATATTAAATTTGGAGCCTTGGGATATGTACAGGGTGTTTCCGTATATTTCAACCAAGGGCTAATGCGCCTAATATAATAAATAAAAAGTAAAAATACAAAAGTTGTAGGGTTTATCGTAAACCACCAGCAAAACAAATGAATGTCGTTAAGTTATAGAAAAACATAAATATGATGAAATTTTTACAGAACACCCTATACATTAAACCTTAACAAACTCAAAAAAACGGCTACTGAATGCTTTCTAATGCTAAAGGATGTCTACGGGGAGCAGTGTATGTCTCGTGCAATGCAAGAAGTTAAAGATGATGAACGAGAAAGGCGCTCCAACACATCCAAAATCTCTTCTCTTTTCAATATATGTACCTAAGGGAACGTCCAAGGAAAAAACGTCCAGATTTGTGGAAGAACAACGCGTAGCTGCTCTACCATGACAATGCACGGGCCCACAATGCCCTATCCATTAAGCAGTTTTTAGCTAATAAAAAGATCCCCGTCGTTAACCACCCACCATATTCACCAGACTTTGCCCCTTGCGACTTCTACCTGTTTCTGAAAGTTAAGAAATCGTTCAAAGGAACACGTTTGAAAATATTAGAACATGTCAAGGAAACAACGGCAAGACTTCTTAACAGCCTCTCTACTAATGGTTTCCAAAATTGCTTTCAACATTGGAAAAAAAAGGGGACTACATTGACGGGGAACATTATTAAGTTGTATTAGTATTTAAATAAAGTAGATTTTAATCACATCTCGTATTGTGTGCCCGCAAGCCACCCGTCCAGCAAACCGAATTGCCCACTTGGGCTTTTTTATCCCTTCAGACAATTTGCACAAGACGGACGTGAGAATGGCCAAGGAGACAGAATGTTATTGTTACTTTCGGCCATTGCATTCCGAAATCCGAATATGTCAGTCCGTTAGCCTGCTGCTAGTTTTTCCACTGGGTGTTTCTTGAAAACAATCGGTGGGGAATTTAAAACTGTTTTTTATAAGGTCCAGATCGGTAGGTGACCCATTATTGGGTAATCGGTTTTAAGAAAACTAATTATGTTACTTATATTAACATGAAAACTCAACAGGCAAGTGGAGAAAAAACAGAACAAACAGAGAAGATTTCAAACGTTTTAAATCAAATTTAAAAAATAATTTTTTATTACGTAATTCGACTTTCGGCTATTAGAATCCTAGTTTCATCGCCGATTTTGTTTGTTGGTACAAAAATGTTTTTGGTTCTTCGAAACTTGCAACCTCTTCTGCTCTTTTATATGTTTTTTGCGATATATAAAGATGAAAAGAGACTAATACATGTAGTGCACCAGAGGAGTTATTTCATTTTCTCAAATTCCATTGCTACGTGAAACATCATACTGTTTCAATATAGCACAGAATTCTGCTGAAATAAGAGCTCGTCTAACAATATCACCCAGTGTCTGGAAACCCAACTTGCAGCTTTGCCCATGAGAGCCAGTGCGTTTTAAAACAGAGAAAGACCGAGTTTCGAAATAATGAAGATGTGTTATTTACAATACAAATGAGTGGACATCCTTGAGTTATTTTCAGTAGCTTGAAGTAAATACCTACAACGTTCGTATATTTCCAATTTGAAGTATTTTATTTAAGCAAATTATTTATAAAATGCCCTATACCATGCCAAGAGCCCTGTCTGAGGTGTCTGAGAGGAAGAGGGCTAAATATATTATGATATAGCGAGTATGAGAAGATGTTTAGGCCAAGAAAGGAAGAAAGAGTTATCCAATCTGAGTCTATCGCACCTCATTTTGCAGCATATCTGCGCAAGCCTGCTATAATATTTTGCCATTGGTTGAATTTAAACAATTACGATTGATCGGACTGCTTAACGGCTTTTGTTTACTTGTAGCGATCAACATATCAGGTGTATGCACAAGACATACACCCTTTCGATAGCTTTAGGCGCTGGTTAAACTTTTAACGCATTAAGGATAAAAATGGAAAATAACGCGAGAACCATACAAAATGTCGATTGACACCTACCTTTCTTTTTCTCGGCGGTACAAATTCCATTCACTGGGCGCCCAGGCTTCTAGCAGAGTTCTTGAGTTGATCGAAATCACTGTGAGGAGTTGAGGTAACGGATTGGAATGATTTTAGAATTGATTGGCGCAATTGCAATTGATTGAATTGTATTTTTGGAAACCGAGTAAAACACGCCGGTTTCAATATGGAGGCTACGATGATCTCTCTCTTGTCATCGCGCCGGTGGGTTGCGCACTTTCTATCCGCGCACTTTGCGGTGTCACGTGACAACCTGTATGGTTCAGTGCAACGGAAATTAATATTTAGGAAAATTAACTAAGTATTATTTGTCTTGCACGTACATTTTCCCGGCCGCCCTAAAATACTATTTTAGAACCAGGAAAAATAATATGTATTATAACTAGGGAATAACAATTATTATTTCCAAAAAAAATTAAAAAATTGAAAAATTGCGACAAAATGTTATTCTATTTTTTGCCGCGATAAAACAAAAAAAAAGATTTCCCGAAAAGGAATAAAAAAAAAAAGAAAAAAGAATAATTCTATGACGACACTGACATAGAATGAACATTGCTTGAGTGTTCAGTTAAAAGGCAAAGGGCACAATTTAACAATTGGACGTTTAAATAGCCCTTGTTGAGTCCTAATCGTGACAACTCTAACATGTCCATCTGAACCAGAATCCTGCCTAAAGACCACTGCAAGGGTGGTTTGTTTTCATTTTTTATGACTACTTAAGTATTTAACTCGACTTTAGTAGGTTTTTCTGTCCACTTGGACCTCTGCTGTAGAGTATGTAGGTACTCCTCTTTCCATCGGGACCAAAAATCAGTGTTCAATCGCTGAACAAGTTGCCACAGAGAAAGAGTGTTTAGTTTTAATTGTGATAAGTCTGGGTCTGGGACAGAGTTTAAAGGTTCCATGGTAAGGAAATATCCGGGAGTGAGTGGACAAAAATCATTGGGATCGGATGATTGCGCAGAGATTGGGCGACTATTTAGCAATGCCTCGATCTGCACAAGCAAAGTATTTAGTTCTTCGTATGTAAGCTTCTGATTTCCGATCACTCGGTAAAGATGTGTTTTTACTGATTTAACACCAGCCTCTGATAAGCCATTGAAGTGAGGACTAGCACTAGGAAAAAAAATGCCATTTGATCTGAAGATGTTCAGAGGAAGCTTCGAAGAGCTTTTTAAGCTCAGAGTTTGCTCCTTGAAAATTGGAGCCTCTGTCGCTGTATAAAAAATTAAAAATTACAACGACCCCTTCTAGCTACAAACCTTCTGAATGCGGCTATAAAGCATTCAGAAGTAAGGTCTGACGCAACTTCTGTGTGGATAGCGCGAGTACTTGCGCACACGAAAATGCAGATATAGGCTTTTAATTCTTTGGTACCCCGGTACCAACGACCCGGTGAAATTTTTATAGGACCAGCATAGTCCAAAGTTGTATGAGAAAAGCACTTTAAAAATTGTTGTCTTAGTAAGTACTGAACTGTATTTAGCCCTGGATGGCTATTTTCCTTATGAATATGTTCAATGATGAGGTCAGACAACCTGCCTGATCTGGGAAGCAATAGAGGATGTTTTGCATCAAAAGGTATAGAATTCGTATGCCTAAGACGACCACCTACCCTTATCAGTCCGGTAGTGTCCAAAAAGGGTGCAATTTTTCGAAAAGCTTTGGGTAAAAGTTCGTTGTTTTTTAGTTGTTTTAGGAGGTCAGAGAAATGTAATTCTTGGCTTCTTCGAACCAAGAGTGTTAAAGCCTACTGAATTTCAAAAATAGAAATAGGACCTGTAAGTGGTTCCTTTTTGTTTTTAAAATTATAAAATATTCGTCGAATCTGACAAATTAATTTTTGAATGTGAAAAAGGGATGAATATTTATTTACAAGGAAGTCTAGAATATGATAATCGATGTTTGTAGTAAGTGTTTTTTTTTTTCAGGCTTTTCTTCATTTAAAATTTGCTGAAAATCGGTTTCTGAGTTTTGGAGTAATGCGGGATTTTTTAAGTCCCATGTAGTACATGGTTGCCTAAGCCAGGAAGGCCCTGTAAACCACAAGGGGTGGTTTATAAAATTAGAAGGAGTTGTGCCACGACTGGCGACATCCGCAGGGTTTTCTTGTGATTTTACATGATACCAGTTTACATTAGAGAGTTTTTCTTGTACTTGGCTAACTCTGTTAGCAACAAAAGGGCGCCATCTATGAGGTGAGCTACAAAGCCAAAAGAGGACGACTTGAGAATCTGTATAAGCGTAAGTTTTATCTATTGAAATTAAAGGGGAATAAGTTTTTATAACAAAACTAAGAAGTTCAGTAAGAAGAACAGTACCTAAAAGTTCTAGTCTCGGGAGACTAATAGTTTTTAAGGGACTGACCCTTGATTTGCCCATAATTAAGGAAGTTTTTATGCTTTGATCTGACAGCTCGATACGTAAATAAACGCAAGCTGCGTAGCCTAATTCTGATGACTTGGCGTTTTTGCGCACTTCGACAATACATGAGATGAGATAGACCTATGTGAAGTTCATACACATGTTACTATGTTGGCTTAATGCATATGGACAAGAAGAGAAGGGAATCTCCTATATTTACAGTGCTCACACAACGTTGTAACAGAAGAAGTTAAAGACTCTTAGGTTGTCGAATATTAGCACCTTCACTGGACTTACTAAACAGGACTTCCGTTTAGTGACAAAGCTTTTTACCGGTCACTGTCGGCTAAGAGTACCAATGCACAGAATGGGACTCACAGAAGAGACAGAACGTAGACTCAGTATCGAGTGTTTACGTCAGAATACCTCCGGTAAACTTCAGATTGATTCAGAACATCTAAACAGTGTCTCACCCAAACTGACAGCTAACCTTTTTGGACGACTAGGATTTCAGCAGTGAGAAACCAGTGAGCCACAATAGAACCACTGGTCGTCGCAGTTTAAGGGCTGCGAGGTCCAATCACACATAAATCATTATTATTCATCATCATCACTTCAATAGAAAAACTGGAATGTGCGAAGAAGAACAGGGTTAGACGAGATAGAAACATATTATGCTTTGGATGTAGGCAAATATTAATCCCGCTTAAGGGCCTCCCCGGTTGTACTAATAATAAGGGAGAAAAAAGAGAGTGACATTTATGGTAAAAGATCCAGTACATTTAAATTTATTGATTTATTTATAGGGCATTCGAGAACGTTGACGTTGTGAACCAACCAATTAAAAAGTAAAAACTCATTTCCATTTTCCATTCACACAAACCGGAATCAATAAACGCATCTCCCTGGCTCTACGGTTGCTCTCATATTGCTCTCAGTAAAAGCTGATTGAAAATCAATCGCTGCTGTCATTAAGAGTATATTTATGAGTTCATAGCGCCAGCAACAAGTACCTATAAAAACAAAGGATATACCTGAAGTGGCAGCAAAATTTTGATTTATTTTTATGACTCTCTTTTTAAAACATCGGCCTGGAATAATGCTAAGTTTATACAAAATAGAAATAAAAAAATACCAAATAAACTGCGGAAAGTTTCGAGTTATATGGCGGAAAGTAAATGGCAAAAGTAATTTGTCACTTACCTTGGCATATATTTTTTTATGTAATTTTGCTACATAAAAATTGTCCAGGGTGGGTGGAGTTTATTGCCAAATCAACTTGGTAGGTTTTTTTCCACCAATTTTATTTATAACACAGGGCACTGTCCACTCCATGATCACTTAACTACTCTTAAGATAAAATACGATAGGACATGCCCCAAATGCGGAGAGTAAGAAAAAAGAGCGTCTCACTTCCTAGTACAAGGAGAAGTATACAAAGGAGTGAAAAAAGGAGTATTCGAAGTAGAGGAATTGGAAGATCTAAAGTCTTTGAACTGATTGGAATTCTTGTCTTTACGAAAAGTTGGACAGGACACTGTCCACGCCACAGACAGTTAATTACTGTAATGATAAAACACGGAAAACAAGAGTAAGAAGAACAAGCGATTCACTTCCTAGCATAATGTGAAGCACATTAATGAGTAAAAAGGGAAGAACTCGAAGTAGAGGAATTGGAATTGACATGACTATTAACCTAAACTCCCGGAAGTTGTCGTACATCGTTAACTTGTTGCCTTTATCAAAATGGACTAGAAAGTTGGACAGGACACTGTCTACGCCATGGACACTTTACTACTATAAAGATAAATCACGAAAGCAGAGAGTAAGAGGAAACAGCGATTCACTTCCTAGCATAATGTGAAGCACATGAAGGAGAAAAAGAGGACGACTCAAAACAGAGGAATTGGAATTAGATAATCTAAAGTCCCAAAAGTTGTCGTACATCGTTAATTTGTTGGAAATAACTGGAAGGTTGGACAGAACGCTGTCCACTTCATGGAGACAATTACTCTTAAGATGAAATACGATATGGCATGGCACACATGCGGAAAGTAAGAGGAACGAGCGTTTCACTTCCTAGCAAAATTTGAAGTAAATAAAGGAGTCACAAATAGAGTATTTTAAGTAGAGGAATTGGAATTGAAAGACTCAAAGTCCTTGAACTCCTCGGAATCCTTGCCTTTATGAAAAGTACTAGGAAGTTGGACGGGACACTGTCCACGCCATGGACAATTAACTCTCTAAAGATAAAATACGAAAACGGAGAGTACGAGCATAATATGAAGCACATGTAGGAGTATAAGAGGAGAACTCGAAGTAGATGAATTGGAATTGGATAACCGTTAGTCCTGAAAGTTGTCCTACATTCTTAACTTGTCAGGAAGGACTGGAAGGTTAGACAAAACACTGTCCACTTCATTGACACTTAACCACTCTTCAGATAAAATACGATAGGATATGCATCAAATGCGGATTGTAAGTGGAAAAAGCGTTTCACTTCCTAGCACAATGTGAGATACATAAAGAAAGGAAAAGGGGAGAATTCGAATTGAAAAACCTAAAGTTCCTAAATTGGTCGGAGATCCTCACCTTTATCATAAATATGGGAAGTTTCGACAAGGAAAGGGATCAAACTGAAGGATATGGAGATTTTGCCCAAGCTAACCCTTTGTAATATTACTATTAATATTACCGGTGGCATATACAAAACACGTTATAACAAATTAGAAAATTTTGACATTATTCGCTTTGGTGTCATTTAAATCTGGCACCACATTTAATTTTAAAAAGTACATGATTCGCGATCACAAATCACACCAAGACCGACTGATCGGCACATAGGGCACTCTTCTTCTTCGACCCGTTGAAATATCGGGCCTTTAGGCCATATTCATCCGCCTTTATAACGAGAAGTGGGCCCGAACTAAGACAAACAACTTGAAAGGTTTTAATAGGCCAAGTTTTTTTGGCTTGAGGGGTTCGGTTTGTTGCCGTGTTTGTTTGCTAATTTATCAATTTATTTGTATGGTCTTGAAAATGTTTATCACAGCAAAGAGAAGCTTTAATATCAGAACAAAAAAACGAATTTAAAAATTTTATAGAAACTTAACCAAACTTCAAAAATATTACAATAAATTGACATAACTCGGGGGGGGGGTTCCCTTTTTTCAACGTCATGAAATTAAAATTGACGTTTCCCAAAAATAATTATGTTGGTTATAAGCTTTAGAATAATGTTACTTCATGTAACCTATTTCAAAAAAAAGATACTGTTGTTCTTCATTTCTTATAAGCTTTCGAGAGATAGCCTTATGTTTACTAAGAGAGAAAGGTGTAGAGGTTTTTGCGTGAGGTAATTTAAAGGTCATCTAAAAAATAAAAGTTTTTTGTGAATAAACTTCTTTCCGGGGGATTGACCAAAGATTTTCAGGAAGAAAGCCCGTGAAAAAACTGAGTTATCGTGCTTTTTTTACAAAAAATATATATCAAGCCACTAGATGTAGTTTTTCTTTTAAATTCACCTAGTGGTGTTTTTTTTTTATGGTTATAAATAAAGGCATATTTAAAAATACTGTCCGTAATACCGGTCTTGTGAGGGCCGGTTAATGTGTGATTAATATTAATTAAGCAAACTATAACCAATTCACCCTGTACGTAGTTTCAGGTGATTATGACATAAACAATTTACGTCTTACGTGTAAAATTATCCTGTCATATAGTCTATAGACTTAGCACTTAAACCCTAGTCGTTTGCGCAGGATTTTTGGATTTTATAATATATTATAATAATAATATTTTATAAATGTGTAACCACTTAGACCCTAGTCGTTTGCACCAGATCTTATGATTTCATACTGGTATATGCGACTCTAACATTACGTTTGTTAAAAAAATATAAAGAGGGCCTCTAATTTCAATTAATATGACCCTCCCACTCAACGGGTTTTACGACATTATTTCCCCCTAAAGGAAAGGAAATAAATCCGGCGGATTTCCCTTCATCGGAAGCCGAGCACGGGGTCCAATTACTGCCGAACCAACGGCGACGGCCACGGTTGCCATGTGCCGTGTTCCAAATTTTCCGACGATTTTCAGACCCTCAAAGATCCCCAAGAGAGGCTTACAAGGATCCCTGAGCCGATGACGGTGACTTCTCTTTTGAGTTAACCCTGCTAAACTTCTTTATTTTTATCGCTGTTTAACGCAACTAACCAGGAAACAAATACATTAAAAAGGAAACAAGCTGGACTGCAACAATTGCAGAGGAATTTAAGTAACCAGTACTCTAAGTAGATTGTACAGTAGGTTTCTTAGAGATTGATATTCATGAACAAGAAGAAGAAAGCAAAGTGGGTTTCGTGCAGGCAGATTTTGCAGATAATATTTTAGTAAGTAAAGTAAGTAATTAAGAAAAGGAGTGCCAGAAATATAGAGACCTATAAGGACCTACACATGATGAAGTGAGTTAGAACTAGGCGATGGATAAGCAATATTTTTATGCAATTAGTATGTATACTCAGGTGTCACATTTGATAAGACAGGAGCAGACTGTAAAGAACTGGAAAAAAGAATAGTAAAAACGAAAAAGGTTGTTAACAGTATTTTATGGAGCAGAGAAATAAAAAAGAATGTAAAATTTAACATATATGAAACAATGGTAAGAAACGCAGTGTTGTATGGAATTTACAGAACAAAAATGGAAAGTGTGGAAATAAACGCAATAAGAAAATTAATGAAAATATCTAGAACAGAATATATAAGAAATGAGAACATAAAAGAAAGAAAGGGAATCGAGGGAAGGGTAACGTATGACATCACTAAAAGGAATCTCATATGGTACGACCATATACAAGGGACGAACGACGAGAAATTACTAAAGAAGGTCCTGGAATGGCAACCAATAGGGCGCAGAAAAAGGCGGCGTCCTAAAAATCTGACAGAAAAGAAAAGATGATTGTCAGGATCGGACAACGTAATCAATCGATCAATCAATAAGCACAATAAGATTTTCGCCTGGGTAAATAATAATAAATTTATTTTGACCTTTTTCTATCTTTCCTTCTTTTATTATTTTCTTTCTTGTTCTGCCGCTTTTTCATTTCCCAAATGTGTTGGTAGCTAATAGAATAAAAGCTTTGTCAATCTAGAAAGTCTGGCGGAACAAAATAGGGATAAACTTTTTTGGATGTCAAGAGACATAAGCAGCAAGGCTAGTATGATCACATGAAAATTGTGAACTAAAGCTTCTGGCTCTGCTGTAGGAGCGCCTGGTCGCCTAAACAAAGAAAGATTCAGTCTCCCTCTTTAAAAATTGAAGATGATCTTTAAAAAGAATTATTATTAGGGAATGAATAGAAGAATTTTAAGAATTAAGGAAATTAGAATTGATGATTATTATTATCATTATCATAGGCAAAGTCGAGACACAAAAGCAAATTTATAAGAAATTTCTTGATTTAGGTATCTACTAACCTAGATCTCTCCAAGGCCATAACATCAACGTTTTTTTAAACTCTTGGTTTTTAAATAAAAACATGCTATGCAATATGATTGGTAATTTTTTTGGTAATATAAAATTAGTTTTTAATGCAGTCAGCCAGTCCACGGCTCTAAATCTCCAAACCTTTCAACCTGACCATGCTAAAGCGTTGGTTAGATTTTGTTATATTTAAATCTACTTGGTGACAGGGCTTTTCAGTTAAAAAAAAAAACTTGTTGATGGTTATGGTTTGGTCATTTATGTTTAATGTGTTGTTGTTTTGTTACAAAAATATGTCATTGACGGATCTTTGGCGAACTTTAGAGAACTTACGAACACGAAAAATCCAATGTTTCGCTGACGACGCGTAAAATCGTCGCCATTTTTATTCTCTTGTTAGCGAGAAAAAATCATTTCTTGGAAAGCTACACAAAAATAAAGTTATTGCGAGAAAATATTTCTTTCACTTTTATTATTTTTATAAATTAAAGAAAATGTTTTCGTATTAAAGTTGTAAAGCATAGAAAAATAATTTTTAGTTTCTTAACAGTTTGACTAACTTTTAGGGCATTTTTTCTTATCAAGATTGGCAAGAAAGTTGCATTAAAAATAATTAAATAAGGTATACAAGATGGTCACCTAAAATGAAGAAAATGAAGAGCCACTTTGAGTGAATGAAACGTCTTTTATTGATATAAAAAAAATTACATCAGCAAGGCGAGATTTAGCTTTTTTTCTCGGTGGAGAACAATTGCTACTCTTACATCCCCTTGACTTTTACATCTAACCTTAGATGTCTCCATCTGGGTTTGGGGGGGGGGGGTGGTTCGATTCCCACTTTGCGGGTGGTCGAGACCCATATTATTTGTACAAATTGTCAATAAATTAAATGATCTGTGTTTATAAGTTTTTTTCTTTGTTCCAGGTTTGGTTCCAAAACGCTCGGGCAAAATGGCGACGGATGATGCAAAAACAAGAAGGGAAATCAGGCGAAAAATGCTCAGGTTCAGAAGATTTTCGCTCAGAAAGTTTAAGCGATTTAGACATGTATCCCCACGGACCAGGGTCTATGGGTAGCAATATTTCCATGCCTTCCCATAGTCCACCATTTATGATGCCTCCTGGTAGTCCGTCCTCTTTGGATTGTTCTTGAGTAAAACTAAAGTTTTTTCTGCCGAAAACAGAAATAGAAAAAAGCGAGTTTAGCTTTTATGATCATCAACCTCTCAACAGCCCCTCTCAAATTTGATACTTGCTGACTTAAAATCGATTATTTCATATAATATACCGGGTGGGCCAAAAAAAAACCGATCATTTTTTTAAATTATAAATTTTGAACTGTACCATCTATTTTAATGGGAAAAACTGCACTTGACAGAGAATTAATTACAGTTTTGACTAAATATATTTTTTTGTCCGCCATCTGATAATCCAAAATGGCGGACGAAATTAAATTGTACCCTTCAAAGATGCTCGTTTATTCATGTGTTGCGAACATGTTTTAATTAGTTATTTAAATGAGCAAAATCAGATTTTATTACTTTGTACCTTGTTAAGCGGGAGAAAAGTAGTGCTTTTCTTTAGATTAAAAAAACTAAAACATTTTTCAGAAAATAAGAATAAACACGCCATTTTGAAAAATTAAGTATGATTATGTCCGCCATCTTAAATTTTAAAATGGCGATAAATTTTGGTCTTGATTTAAAAAGCAATCAATTCTTACCAGGATGTTTTTTATTTAATCAAAATCGGTTTGGTAGTAATGAAGTTATAAGGAAATAAATGCAGACATGAATGGCAAGGCAATCGTATAATATGCAAAACAATTGTTGAAACAAAAATATATTGTTTTAGAACCACTGAACCGATTTTGCTAGATCATACCTTGTTATACGTGGCGAGAATGCAGCTTTTTCACTAATTTCAAAAAATAATTAAAACATGTTCGCAACACAAGAATAAACGAGCATCTTTGAAGCGTACATTTCAATGTCGTCCGCCATCTTGGATTTGAGACGGCGGATAAAAGAATATATTTAGTCAAAACTCTGATTAATTCTCTATCAAGTGCAGCTTGTCCCATTAAAATCGATTGTATAGTTCAAAAGCTATAATGAAAAGAATATTGTCCGGTTTTTTTTGGCCAACCCGGTAAATATTTAGTTTAAACGTTGTGAGTAATTTAGATTATAAACGTTCTTACATTTTCCTTCAAAATATCATCAAAATCAATTTAGTATATTCTTTCAGAGCTATTGCCATGCAAAAGCAGTCCTATGAATTTTTTAATAAATAAAAAAGTTATCAAATGCTATAAACTATATATTTATGTCTTTGATAGCACTTAATACATTTTCGCTGTTTCTGGAAACGAAAGCTCAAATAAAATTTTCTTCTCAAAAAAAAGTTCTGGCAAGGTTTGTTAAAAGCGCCTCAATTGGGTTTTTGATACTTTTATATTTTAAACATTTTGATTGGAAATGTATTTAATTTTTTCTTCATTTTTAACCTACTGTCTGTCCAGTGTTAAAAAAAAGGGTACCGAGACCACTAGCATCTATCTCTATATGTCTTATTACATGGATCACCAAACAAATGGTACTTATTAAACCAACCTAAATGTTGTTCATTTTTATGAAATTTATTATTGGAAAAATAGAATTCAGATTCATCCGGTAAAAGCGACCCCGCTCCGTTTAGCGATCAGAATTTTGGGCGAGCTTCTTATAAAGTCTAAAAAGTACCCGTTCAACATTCACGCCCTTTCTATTGTTAAATTACTTGTGTTTTCGAAATTTTGAAACGGAACTAGGAAAACAGAAAAGGAGATAACATGCACAGGAGCGTAGCAAACATTAATTTTCGTCTTTACCTGATATTGAAATGTAAACATCTGAAACCGAATATTTGTGGGCAGTTTTTTCTAGTTTTATGAGTTTAGGAAATTTATTAAACAATTATAGAAAAAAGCATGTGTCGTGTGTATGTGAAAGTTTAACTCTTATAATAAATAATAATACCTTAAGCTAACCTACCCTAACTCTAAGATTATGTTGAACGCACATACCATAAACTATTTTTCAATAGAAAAATCAAAAGGGCTTCTTTTGAATATCTTTCTTGCCTTTTTCTAAGACTGGACAGACAGTATTTAAAAGTGTCCTGCAGGTAGAACAATTTTAATGAAATTAAGATCGACCATCGACAGCTATCCTTCTAAACATTTTGTCGAATTTGGTAATCTTTTCAAAATTTATTCAAAAACGATTTTGGATTAAGGTTTTTTGCGGGACTGACGGATATTCTGACAAGATTGTGACGATTTTAATATCTATCTTTCCTGTGATGGATGTGGCCGTTAAGGAAGTAAAAGTCAGTAAGTTCAGGTCACACGAATCAACATAACGTTCACGGTAGCTTAACTACCTATTATTAGACTTGTTTTGATTTTAATTTGAGGTGAGGTTTTAGTATTCATTTTCATACAAAAATGTGATCTTAAATGAAATTATTATTTTAATGGTTAGTGATTTTTGTTGGTACCTAATTTTTTAAAAATATCCTTTGTAACATTTAATTTTAAATTATGAAATGCAAAGCATTAATGAATAGTTTTGATTCTAGATTAAGACTTTTTAGATTACCCAATGGGATTTTCCGAAAATGTTTGAAACTAAAAACTATTAGAGGGGCCAAATATTTTTCTAATATATTTCTTTATTTAAAAAACTTTTTATTTATTTGACCAATTAAAAAAGCATAGTTAGACGGTGTTTAAATTTAGATTGAAAATGAGCCTTGCTTTATTCCGTTTCTCTTAAAATGTACTTATTCAGTTTTGACAATTGAAGGGGTAAGAATCAAAAGGGTACATGTGCATTTTTTAAAAATTATGGGATAACTAAGTTTTCCTAAAGTTAAGGTGCATTTTTATCAGACTAAAAAGGATTTAAGTGATTCTAAGTACACCTAGTACACACTAGTTGTACTTTAAATCATTTGAATGCTTTTTATTCTAGTAAAAATGCACCTTAATTTTAGGGAAACCTAATTCTCTCATAATTTAAAAAAATGCACTTGTACAAATTTTATTCTTACCCCTTCAATTAATACCTACCTATAGTTGGTGTTCTATTTAAGTGGCACCGCGTCATAGCTATGGTAAACCAAATTCTGCGGCAAAATCTAAGTAAAGAAGCCTTAAAAAATTAGTGTTTCACTTTGTACATGCAGTGTGCCGCTCGGGGCTTAATGTTCGAAGGATAAAACACTACGACGTTTTAAAGGAGAGATCAAATAGGTACTTACCTGCGAAATAAAGATCCGAAACATAAAAGAGGATCCAAAATTATATTAAAATGTGCGCAAATATTGATTTAGTTGCAAAGACGGTAATTTGTTTTGTGAAAAGCTCCGTCATAATTTGTTTGACATACAGTCAAAACAACAACGACTAGAAAACGTCAAAGCCCTGCTAAATCAATAATATGTTCGTAACAACCAGATAATAGTACATATGTTCCTTTCTAATGAAATCGTTTAGATGAAGACATCAATAAATAGCAAGTAAAATAGTAAGCTAATGACTAATTAGTGCAGTGCCTCATTTTGGGAATCAATATCAATAAAAAAATTAAAGAAAGTGCATGCCACTGTATGTACCCCTCTACTCCCTTCCCGCCCATCAAGGTTTTGATGATGCGGTGTCACTTTAATCAACTATAGATGTTTTACACAAACATTTATATTTTACGGTAAAAAAAACTATTTTAAATTTTAAAATGACTATAAGTAAATATTTTTTTAATTTAGCCATTGAGACTAAAAAAGTTACTTGGTTTGATCGTAATATCTCATACACTGCTGATCCGACTTGTACAGGTGGCCTCTTGTTTGTTTCCCCTAAGAACCAATTTGATCATAGCGTTTTAAACAATATAATTTTATCGGTAACACAACAAATGAAGCTAATAAACCAAAGCATTTTGCAAGCATATATAGCCTTTGTTTGTTTAAAATTGGTCAACTAGGTACCTAAAAAGTTTTTAACACATAAATTTAGTACAAAACTTTTTGGCCCACCCGGTAAATAATAATAATTTAATTATTTATCAAGCTAAATTTCACAGATTATTTATTTTAACGCACGTAGTTTTGTCCTTAATAAATATGTCAAGCTACAAGCGGGCACAAAATTAGTAAAAACAACAATTTTATTTACATACATCATTAAAACTTTTTAAAGCATTTTTGCAGTGGCGGCTGGTGACGTTTATAAATTAGGGGGCAGAGATTTTTATTGCATGAAACATGAGATAAAAAACTTACCTTAAACAATTTTATTTTACCATTTTCCAAACAGGCAGCTACTTGGTGTAGTTTTTAGTTTATTTGTTTATAGATAAAGTCCATTTTACAGTCAACAATCTTTTAATTGAACACATAGCTAAGGCGTTCAATCTACTATGATACATTCTACTTTCACTAAAATCTTGGTTAATTTTTAAGTCCGGTCTATGTGGCCCTAAAGAAAGATTTTATTTGTAATCGAAGTTCGTATGTATCGTATTTAAATTTGCACAGTTAATTATATAATTGACGGGATTTATTTCCATTTTGAAAACAAACAAAAACAAACAATAATCACGCGACCGGTAAGGCCTTTACCACTGACCTACCACAAATCCAAACAAACAGTTACCGTGCAACAGCTGATTGCCGACCTTGTTTTAGGATGTATAGTTATTCAAAGCTACAGCGACCAGCAAAAAGGGTGAAAATTAAGTTCTAGCAATGTGTAATTCATCAGCATTCTTTGATAAAAAAATAGGTTGATAATAAAAAAATAAAAATAAGTATTAAAATAAAAATAAAAGGTGACTCTATGGGAACTGTATAGGTGTCTTATGCAGAATCAGATAAATACCTATAAAAATAAAAAGTTGGGTAACTTTTAACTTTTAATTTTATTTTACTTAACAGAAAACAATTTTAAAAATGTATTTAAATCTTTATTTTTATTTGACTAAATAAACTAAAATATTTGTATTTTTATATTTATTTTTCTCTGTATAAACCCAGCATGAAGATAATTTATGACCCAGGAATATTAATTTTGGCCATCCTTATCATTACAAAAAAATATTAACACCATGTTTTGCTAATCACAAGAGCTTGGAATAACCTAAACATATTTAAAAAAAAATAATTGATGGAGTCATGATAGAACCGGCAACGCGTAGGAAGGGCACCGGTCGCTTTCGCACGATGAAGATGACTGACGGTAACTAAAACAAACCTCTCGCCACCGTTCAGTAACATCCATCAATAGACAACAGAAAAACGGGTAATATTAAAAGCCTACCCGCCTCGGCGTTGCCGGCTTGTAATTATTTACGTTAAAAAAGTTATTAACCGCAGCTAATAGTTTTGGGAGGGCACTGTCCCGTAGCAGCCGCCAGTGCATTTTTGCATAAAATTGAGGTGGGTGCTAAACGGGTAATCGCCTCTATAATTAGAGGTATGCTGGTCCAAGATCACCGTTCACAAATCCCATGATTCAAACAACTTTAATTATTCAATGCTTCCAAATAGCATATTAGTGCATTTTTGTATACACTTTTGTTTATCAAATAACCTCTTTGCTAGGTCACTAGACTAGACTGGAGACCCTGTATGTATGACATATTTTATGGAAATGTTTCTTTAACATATGTCATACATACAGGGTCTTTAGGTCAGAAAACCAAGTAGTTTTTCCTGCAAATCTGGAACGAAAACCATGTGAATTTCAGATTTTAAAACGACTTTTTTTTATAAGTACTCATTTTACACTTAAGTACTTACAAAAATTTTATAAACATGTTAAATACCGCATGTAAATATCCTTATTTATCTAAAACTAAATAAAATAAAAAATTGTTTTTTTGATTATGTGGTATAAAAGAGTGTATTTGTTAATATATACCTAGGTAATAAATTAATAAAATTGTTCCTAAATTAGGTTAGTTTACTGACTAAAAATATTGCGAACATGTTTAAATGTTTGCTGTTATATAATTTGTACAAAAATAAATTAAAAATGTAACACAATAACTTAAAATAAAAATTCTACTGTAAATTAAATGAATAAAGTCTTCCCAAAATTTGCCAAATTTTTAAAAACCAATTATGTAATGCTAAAATAAATAATAATTGATTGTGATTTGTTCCCTGTAAATTCTATCTGAATGTTTCATGAGTTTAGGGATGGGAAAGAAAAACCAATTAGTCTTCCGGCAAAGTTTCGTCTTTCATTAAGACTTTATCAGGCCTTAGACTTGAAGGTTTATCCCTAAGATGTCTTTATTAACATCCCAGCAAACTAGATTCATGTCTACTAAAGCTCTTAAAAAACGGCACATTCTTTTTTTTTATTAAAAAAATATCCAAATTTATTGTTTATAGCATTTAATTTTATTTTGCCTCCAAATTAAAGGCAATAAACAATAAATTTGTTTTTTAAATAAGAGAAAACTTAATGTGCCGTTTTTTAAGGGCTTTAGTAGAGATGAATCTAGTCTGCTGGGATGTTAATAAAGACATCTTAAGGATAAACGTTCAAGTCTAAGGCTTGATAAAGTCTTAATTAAAGACGAAACGTTGCCGGTTTTTCTTTCTTTCAGATAAGTAATAATCTCTAAACATTCAAATTCTTAAACTTCCTAATTATTTTTTTTGTGGCTTTTTTGGTACTGGTTGTATTAGAATATTTTATTTATAAAATTTTATTTTTTATTTTCTAAATTTTCTTCTAATTTATAAACTTAGTTGCATAAATAATATTTAATAAGTAAGTAAAATGCTACCTAGAAGATTGTAAATTTAAAAGGTAGCAAAATTCCTAATAATAAAATTAATTTAAATTTTACACACGCTTTTTATTTACTTGTTCCCAATCTAAACATTTAATAATTTTAAAAATATTGGTTTTTGGTCTTTAAGGACTTTATTTTCTATTATTATAGAGTGATATAAACTATATTTCTTGAATGCGAATATTTAGGTGCTGCTTAAACTGGAATTAATTACAGCGTGATTAAGTTCTATAGGGATCATGGGAAATTATTACTGTATGTAAACAACTGCATAAGTATACAATATGTAGTATGTTAGGAAAAAGGATAGAAGTTTACACGTACGACCCACAGCGAATACCTCTCCTCTGTGCACCTCGGTGATGTAGAGGGAGGTAATTTCTGACACCAATTGTTTCTCCTTGCGCGACGTTCTTTTACCATGTAATGGGTCGTTCTCATTTAAAGTCGTCAAACGGATATCGAAATTTCATAATTTTAGATAATTTGATATTAGGATTAAAATGCAAGAAATCATTTCAAAATAAAGTTATAATATACTTATAGGTAAGAGCAGTACAGTTTTTTCCTATTTTACCCGTTTTTCAGAGATTTTGTTTTGTATGTTTTGTCAGGTTCGTCACTATGTCGCAAATCTTAAGAAATTAGGTTTATATGCAAGCCAGGAAATTAAATTTTTGTAATTAATTTCTTTTAAACGAGAATTTGTTCCATTCGCTGTTTTCTAACATCATTAGAATTATTTTATATACATTTTTTGTAATAGTGACGAACCTGAAACTAGTGTAACGAACTTGACATTACCGATGTAAACACACATATAATTTTATTTATTTTGAAACTTTTTTTGGCAAAGACTCACGATACAAGAATTTAAAAAACGGGAAATGATGTTGAAACAAAAAATATACAAGTAGTGACGCAGCTGACCGTGACGATCCTGACATTTTAATAAAAATGAGGCCATTTGACTATTTCCGGCAAACTACAAATTAATATGAACCTAACCTAACTTTTAGTTTCGTTTGCTCTACGTAAGGCATTTATTGTTTTAAAAAAATTATAAATAAATTACAAGTTATTTGCGTGACGTAACTGAAAAGTAATAAACATACGCACCTGAAATTCATCAACAAACACTACGTTTAGTACTGTATATTATTAAAAAATCACTATTTTACACCGCGCGGTTATTAGTTAGACTCTCTTTGGTAAACTGGCCGATACCTGGAAAAGTAAACTGGTCTCGTTTTCGAATTTAACACTGTTTTACAAGTAGTGACGAAGCTGACAATTTTCGGGGACAATACTCTAAAACAATTTATTATAGAGGAGTAAAAAATGTATGCATTTTTTTGGTAAAGTTTTCATCTTCCCATACATTAGTTCAATTTTTTAAAAATGACAATATTTTTATTGAAAAAGTACAAAATCGTGTAAGCATTTAAGCAAGGGACCGTGACGTGATCACATTTTGTTACTTTAAATTCAAATAAGTCAAATTTGGAAAAATATTTACCCAATATTTATTTATAATCAGATATAATGCTGTTTTTTTACGTCTAATCAACGAACTAATTTCCTTCAACGAGCAAATATTTTGAAAACAAATCTTAGGGACACTAGTTGTCAGAGTTAAATGAGAAGAATTCTAATACGCGGCATAGCTTGAGCTAGAATTTGCGTGAAAAACAAATACCCACTTCTCACCGGTTTCGCTTCACACAATGGAATGACGAAAAACTGATGCATTCTCCTACTTTCCCACTACCAGCCGAATACGGGTCCAAAACAGCGAAAAATAATTCAAGACACCGCCCAAAATACATTTTCTCTCATTTACTTCTCTCTTACACACATTAAGCACAATAAACATTTAATTAACCTGTACACTAGAATGTATTGGAAACATTTATCTTTTGTACCCAAAATCATTTCTCTTATCCCAAATACTTACTAAGATATAAGCATCTAAACGTGGTCAAAATATGAACGATTACCCTCCCAACTAACAATTATAGTAGCGGCTACATGCTCCAAAGGCTTTCCTACTTTCTTATGGTAGAAATGTGGTGATCTCAACCAAAATTCGTTACTTTTTAGTTCTGCCTACTGTTTAGTATCACGAAAAAGTAGAAGTTTCGTAAAAACGACCCTTTAAACTACCTGATAGGATTGTTTCTTGATAGTCTAATCTGATAGTCTCATCTACCACAATAGCACGTTGCCAAAGTTTTACTTTCTTTTTAGTCGTTAATTCGTAGTCACCCCGACATTTATATGTTACTTAATTACCACTACAAAGTTGGGCTTAATTGAAGTCGCAAACGGGTGTATCCGACAACTACCTTATAACTTTATATTTTACTACATAGGTTTGGGTCATCATAGTAATATCTGATGTAATAATGTAGAGAAAATTACTTTTGAGGACAACCTAAAAGTCACAAAAACTTTGATTTTGGTTTTATGTCAATCCTTCAAAGTGGAGACTACTTCCTATTTCTACTTTAAAAACGTAAACATCTTAAAGTCGCCTGTTGGTCGCGACTAATGTTAACCTTACTTTTTGTTGCTCCTTAAATTATTGTGAATTTGTTATAATTTATAATCAATTAAAGCAAGTATCGTTTATAATAAATTCTTAGCAAAGTACGACTTGTAAGCAGAATTTTAAGTTGTGACTTAAGTGCAACTAATACAAGTGGTCTAAATAGAACGAAAATGCTCCCTGGTTGTCATTGCTACGTTTTCATGCGAATTGAGTTCGGGTTAATCTTATTGGAATAAAGCCATAATAACACTATTAGGGACCTATTGCAATAGTGCCAGGCACAAATTGTGCCGGGCACTATATTGATAGTTTATCATTATAAGGACAGCTGTGTCCTTTCAAAGTTAGGCCTTTGTGTATTATACGAGTCGGATTTAATAGTGACGCCACTATTAATGGAAAATAAACGACGGTATTTATAAATTCGACTTTGGTATGTCAATTTTGAAAGATCAACTATCAGTTTGTAATGCGAAACTGTCAATATAGTGCCCGGCATAATTTGTGCCTGCCACAATTGCAATAGGTCCCTATTATTGCAGTATTTTGACAGATTCACATTGCACACCAAAGTCAAATACCGAACCGAACCAATACGTGTACTAGAGACCCAGAGAGAGAAATGTCCCAAAAATTTGGTTCTGTTGTCGTCAAAAACAAATATCTAAATTTGGCATCCCTAGTTAAGTTAGATGCTAGGTCAATTTTTTGTTTTTATTGGTAGGCTTTAAGGTAGGGTTGCCAGATCTGTTTTAGGTCAAAACGGGACTAAAGTTAAAAAAGAAGCAAAAATATGGGACAAAGCAGAAAAAAAAAACATAAAAATACATATGGAAAGTTTAAGAACGTTTGTGAGCCACTCATTAATAATGATGTCCGTAATATGCACTTGTACGCAAGCATATGTTAAAAAATTGTTTTATCATTTTTGTGTTGCAGTTGACTTCTTAAAATAAAACAATTCATGTGAGATAAATTGGTAAAAGTTTAAAATTTTGTGCCAAGTTTGAAAAATGGGACAAAGGACGTCCCGTTAATACCTTGTCCGCCTTGATTTTTTATTGTAACAATGACAAAAATATAAGGTTTTAACCTAAGCACATTGTACAACAGCATTCCCCAAATTATGCTGAATTGATGTACGGTACTTATATATTCAATTAAAATTTGTTTACTGCTTTAATGTTATATTTAATACCAACAATCAATTCAGCGTTGACAAACTGTTCGAAGTTGCGATGCGATAGAAAGACCTGGTACCACACCTTCTGACACCTTTAATAAAAAACATTTTAATATTTTATGTATCTGTTCCCCAAATGATGACTTTCTAGTCGGACAACTTTCTTAATAATTAAAATTAACGTTTACTTAAAATTTATTGTAAACCATGTAGGAACTCATAAACCTTACTGATTCTAATTAGAGTTTGAAATAAAGATTGGAAAATTTAATTGATTTTAATATGTTTTGTGCCCATTTGAACTATCCTTATTGAGTTATGGACGCGTTCCCCAAGTAATTGTTCGAGTATAAAGAGAACAAAATTAAATTAGGGAAGTTTTTATTAAAAATGTTTCTGAAATGTGAAGATGAGTTTGAAGTATAACAATCTGACAATAATTTGAAAACTGTAATTTACTACAGCTTTAACTAAAAAAAATCTTCTCCAATTGAAATTCTCCACCTCCATGATTTTTACCCATATGTTTTGGTATATTATAAAAACTTTTTAAAATTTACTTTTATTTATTTATTTATTTATTTATTTATTGGATACTTTACAAACATCACTAATTATGGTAATAACATATAGAGAAAAATTTGATGAAAAAAAGTAAATATTTATAACTTAACCTACTGCCTACCTACAAAATAAAAAAAGATGAAATATTACATAATGCGTAATGAATCGTTATTGCCAAATTAATTAAATCATAAATAATAAAACAAACTGGGTTGAAACCTGGTTGAAACGCCATGGAAACGCAGCAACCGACGGCAAGACGACAATACGGATTTATGTGTGTGTGTAAGAGAGAGCGCGAGACACAGAGTAAATTTACTGAGAACAACAGAGACAGTGCCATAGCAAAAGGGAATTTCTATTTTACTGACCATCATTTTAACGACCAACGTATTTCCGATAAAAAACCGCCTAGTTTGTGGTAAAAACAAATATTAACTTTTAAGTTAGCAGGTGTTAGTGAAGTACCACTTCTAAACATCTCTACTGACCTATCACTTAACTACAACTCAGTTTTATCCCAAAAACCACCTTGACTTAGCTTCTACCACCCTTGCTTAGGCTTAGCTTCTACCATCAAAAAATCAACTACTACCACCTACCGTAGTAGAACCTAAGGGAAGGTGGTAGTACTTGATTTTTTTGTGGTGAAAGCTTGGAGAAGTTGGTGTTAGAAGCTAAGTAAAGGTGGTAGTAGTTGATTTTTTAGTGGTAGAATCTAAGCGAAGGTGGTAGTAATTGGTTTTTTTGTAATAGAAGCTAAGCGAAGGTGGTAGTAGTTGGTGTAGAATCTAATAATTAAAGGTATTTTTGCTATAAACCTGAGCTGTAACTAAATAATAGATAAATAGGTAACTGTATAGCAGTGGTAGAAGCTTTTATTTATTAGTTATGATTTGTTTCGACCCTATACAATTTAGTTTGACGTGAAATAGTATACAAAATCGTTGGTCAGTAATATCCAAGTCAGTAAAATTCGGGTCAGTATAATAGGCAGACCTCAAAAAGTGTTTTGATTTATAAACAAATAAAAAATGGCTTTAGTCTTCTGTTTTTTACTAATCTTATTCAACCTAATCTGTGCTTCTGTTAAAATGGCTTTTTGATAAATGATGCCACAAAACAGCGAAGCCTTCAAGTTTATTATAGTGCAAATAATCTGCAATCAAGTACAATCTACATAGAGAAATGATGAAGGCACGTAAACCAAAGGAAAATAGGTAAGGGAGAGAGCTATGAACCATGGGGAATACGCCCTTTTTATTCGCTTTCATTATTCAGAATAATGATATCTGTAGGCAAATATTTTAAATACTATATCTTCAAACACATCGCAGAAGCCCCATGTATAATAATTTCCTTTTTTTGTTACAGGATCCACATTTTCAAAGACGAGGAAACCTGTACAAATGTGAATACAGCAGATTTTGGGAAGATAGGTATACAGGATAATCCGAGAACTTTTACAGAAACCTCTGGCCTAGTTTTAACTAAAGAACAAAAAAGTGTTTGAATTTAATTTGACAAAATGTTATTATTTGTACTACCTACCTACTCTGAAATTAAAATAAAGAACATAAGTTTTTTCCTTACACATTGAGCTATGTCAGGCATCCATTATAAATGTAACCCCCCACGATCCCCATGAGATCCACTATCCCCACAAGATAGTGAGGGGGTTACATTCATAATGAATACCCCTGTAGATGTGGCAATGTGTTAATCCTAAATCATTTTTTGTTGTAGTCAGTAGAGACCCACATGTGGTCGTGATGC
The DNA here is from genome assembly GCA_963576565.1 of Aspidapion aeneum. Taxonomy (NCBI): domain Eukaryota; kingdom Metazoa; phylum Arthropoda; class Insecta; order Coleoptera; family Brentidae; genus Aspidapion; species Aspidapion aeneum. Next base: position 108,892,111 of record OY755043.1, read on the forward strand.
ATCGAGGTCAACTAGGGCCTGCCACCACTTTAGAATACAATACCCCTGTACATCCAAAAAATTGATGTCTTTTGTTTTATTTAATGGTCATGTCAGTGGAGGTCCCAGCGGGGGGGTGGCATGTTCCTCCCTTTTTCCCGAGAATTACATAAAAAATACAAGACAAATGTGGTATTACACACCTGAGCAATAAAATAAGGTTTTATAACTAGATAGATAGGTTCAAAAACAACCCCCCCCCATGTTTAAAATTCAGTTTCCACCTATGTGTGCCCCATTGCTTATATCATTAGGTGACCTTGCATTTAAATAAGTCAATCTATGTCCTGTTGTGTGATACATTTTTTGAATCAGGGTGGGCACACATAGGTGGAAACCGGGCCTCACTGCCCCCTCTAGATAATTTTTTAAATAAAAAACTACACAAACAACTTTTATTTATTTTATTTAAAATAACTTATTACAATAATTGATTAAAGCATTAAAAGCCATACTAAATATATTGAGAATGACAAAGGCTGACCTGAAATCAACCAGGAAAGAAGTCAACTTAAAATTTGTCTGGATCATCTCAGCAAATCCTTGGTTCAGTAGGGCAATGAATGATTTCATTGTTGATAATAATAAAGGCATTGCATAATACACATGATGTCGAGTGATCCATTTATAAGAATACATAGTGGTTGGGCATTCGTTGCAGTCCCTATCATGTACCCCAATGGTGATGAGACCTCATTGGCCTTTAGCAGCTAGTCATAACTCAGAGTTAGTTCAATTGCAATACTTCTTTAGCATTTCTGGTTACTACAAGCAGTGATCTAAAATTTAAAAAAAAACAATGTGATAAATAACTCAGATTTTATAGTTAAAATTATTTGTTTTGATTCCAATTAATAAATTTTCAACTAGGTTAGACGAGACCATAAGTCCATGAATACATCCTTGATCAGAACATAAACTAGGCCTTATTGTAAAAGCGTAAAAATTAGCTATGTGTTTTCTTATATCTTTATTAATAAATACTAATCTACCACTATCATTTTTAAAGTTTTTTTACCTGAGTTTGTTGATAATATTGTAAAACAAAATAATTTGTTTAAAACTTTTATTGTTGATCCTCTTTAAATGTCACTGACAAGTGACGTCTGTTGCTGACGGTCCGATCGGCCATATAACTTGAACGTCGTGATTTGCTTACCCGCGCGGTGGCTGACACCCTCTAGGAATTTTTTAGTTGTGGAGAAAAGTCGGTAACACGTTCCCGTAACGGATGAGGTAGAAATTTCAATGTGCTATCTAGAACTATAGGGGAATGGAGACACAAAAGTAGTAAGTGGTACGTAGCCGTAACTTAGTCTCACTTTCAAGTAGCTCTCCCCTCTATGAAGGAATAATTTTTGTACGCCATGTTTTTTTTTTGAAGGACAAAAAAATTGTTTTTCTTATTTTAGTTTTAAAGCCCATTTAACAGAGATATAGTTTTTCGTACACAAATTAATAAAAGCTTTACCAAATTTATCCATATTAAAAACCATTTGGTCGGATTATCTGCCAATTATAAAAACATAACCTCAAAAACCACAACGAAAATATTCCATCAGCTACCAGAAAACGGCTAAATTTTGCAGGCGCGCTTATTTTTTGCAATAAACATAATGCATGTTGCACATAAAAATTTGCATCGCAGTTGAATTTTGACCTCTGCTCGTTAAATCTCGTAATTTTAGATAACATAGTACATATTACAGACATAACCAAACTAAAAAACTTAGCGTGTTTGTTTACTGTTGTGTTCCATATTGTATTATAATAATTCTACCAAAAAGAAACGATTATATTATTTGCAACTACATCGCTACTTTTATGCCATTACGGAAAAAAAAACAGCCTCTACGACGTAGTAGATACCTGGCTGCGACGTAGTAGTGTAGTTGTTACTACAGTGACTTTAAACACTTGGCCTAGTAGTCATAACCAGAAATTGGTTCCCCACTTAGGGAATTAACACGTCGCTGTATGGTATACTGAGACGTAGCGGGAATACGTTGCGGTTACCTTTAGGAAATTCTTTCTAGTTGGGGTTTCGTCGTGACAACTTTAAATGTTTGTTGGGCTGTACAATAAATGGCGCGGAGCCATTGTCTCGGAGTATTCGTTTCATTCGTTCTGTATAGTTCCATTTTGGCTGGAGCGGTAATCGCCAGAGCCGCCCCAGTTCCGACGTTAGGCCCGGGCGAACCGGGCCCCTTCTCGGGCCGGCAAATTGAGGGGGCGGCAAAAGCAAATCGGATGTATAATTTATAAAAATAACTAAATACATAAAGATGGATTACCTTTTTTTTTAAGGGTGTCCTTTTCAGCCTTCGACTCCCCCCCCTCTTAAGTAACGCTATATGGAAATGTACTGAGTTATCGCTTGTAATTTTTGCTGCGAAGGGGCGACATTTTACCTTTTTCCCCGGGGCGGCAAAACTGGAACCGCGGGCCTGGCCGCCCACTGTACAAAACGTAGGGGAAAGGCGGGCAAAACGGGGCAAGTAAGTTTAAACAAGGACTTAAATAAAATCTGTAACTTTCAAGGTCTAAGAATAAGGCACAAATCATGGGTGTAATATTAACTATATTTATTAATATAATTTCAAAGTAAAAAAAGTAAACTTTTTTATATAAAATTGGGACAAAATATTAATTTTTTAACACAAACTCAAAAAAGCTCTTTAGAAAACATCCACTGTTAGTTGGTAATAATGTTTTTTAATAATAAAATGGTTTACTAACGGCGAATTTAATCTCGGGCAATATTATAACTTTGTCTACTTGAAAGGCACATGTGCTTCTCACAACGAGCGCTTTTGTGCTCTATCACATAATATGACTATTTATAATATAATTTTAATAAAGTCGTATAGCTGAAGCAAGTGGTATTAATAAAAAATTAGGAATCCCGTTCTAGACACCTATCCCGTTTTACCCGGATTTCCTCTACCTGTATACCAACTGCAACACTGCGACTATCGCTTCAGCCCAAACGTACCTTAAAGTGAAAACCACAGATTGCTATCACTCTCAATAACCGAATGTTTTATAATTTAATCCTATTGAAAAATTGTCAAGTTGTAGGAGTTTTGAAATACTATATTACATAACAAGAGACGAAACTAATAAATTTCACACGATCGAGGTAATGTTTTGAAGGAGGCACTAGCCGAGTGACACAACACGCGAGTGTAAGAAAGTTACTTTTTATCGAGTAGGACGCTATTTTCTGTACAAACGCTGTTGGATTGGTCTTTAAATATCCACAAACAACACATGTGCGGAAAAGTATGGTGACAGTTAACGTCATCGTTTATTTTTCCACACATGTGCGGAAAATTTCTGCACAGGGGTGAAATTTATCGTTTTCTGAGGATGCAAATCTTGTGAAATCCATCATTTTCAATGAGGTCGTAGAAAAAAGTGGACTATGACGTTAACTTTCTCCATACTTTTCCACACATGTGTTGCAAAGTTCTTTTCAACACATGTGCGAAAAAGCAGTTTCATTTGAATTGTGCAAAATTAAAGACCAATTTTATAAAAATTAGTATAGTTCAAGTGTTCGTGGAAAAAATAGCGTACACATCTCGATAGAAAGTAACAGCCTCGGTCACAACAATCACGCTCGTGTGAAATTTGTCACTTTCTTCTCTTGTTATGTAATATACTATTAAGGTAAGTTTTGCATTTGACCAAAACTGAAGGTTGGTAGGTTGTTAAAGTTCATTCTCCTATTTACAGCCACTTAAAAAAAAAGAGTTTTGTCGGGGAAATTAAATAAAACGGACAGAACTTCAGTGGTCTAAAGCCCGGTCTAAACATACCATTTTACCTTACGTCTTGCCTGTTCAGTCAACACGCATCATGTAAAACTTTGTGTGTAGACTGAAAAACGGACGTTTTACTTGAACTGATTTAAGACGGAAGACCGCCTGGAAAACTGACCGGATCACGCATTGTTTTCCCATAAAACGATCGTTTTGTATCAAAAACTGATCTAAAAACGTACGTTAAAACTATCAAGTGTGTGCGCTAGTCTTTCAACCGTCATACTTGACCCTTTTGATTGACAGGCAAGACGTAAGGTAAAATGTTACGTCTAGACCGGGCTTTAGGGAAGAATATTTGTAAACACCGCATTTTGCTATGTCTTAGAATTTACGGGGTTTTTGGAGAGTTTGCATTTTTCTCTATCTACCGCTTTTAGTTTTTGCTATATTACACAAATTTGGTATATTTTTACTGAATGACTAACATTAAATTATTTGTGTCTTAGTTCATTATTCTTAATACCGTCCTAGTCCGCGCAGCAATGGCTAGAGAAAGTATTGTTATCGACGAAAATGTGTTATTTGGATGTATTTTTACCAATTTTGACAATATCGTTGTGACGTGTCTTTGTATTTGTGTGTATATCTTCCCGTAACACCATAGATCCTAAATCGTTAAACCGATTTTCATGAAATATTCAGGTAAAACTAGGGTCCGTCACTGTAACTAACAAGCTATATGTATTTAGATTTTTGTCAAAATCTATTAATGCTAATGACAGTTTCTTGCCAATTTTAAAAAGTTTCTGAGATATTTACAAAAAAACTGTTTTTAAGACTAATATAGCGTAGAGTTCACTTGGAGTGTGCTAGTGGGCTAGTAAGGTAGGTATCATATATCATAAATCCATTTATAAAAAAAAAATGTATTTTGGATTATTTTTTTCAATGCTCAAGGGGGAAAGGAGGTTTTAACATTGCGTTACACTCAATGCTTTTTCTAATAGGTTTTTTCTTGAAAATGCGTTACAAAGGGGGGAGAGGGAACGTCAAAAATCTTTACTTAAATTAGGAATGTTATGGAATTACTAAAAAAATTTAATGTTAAATAGAAATAAAAAATAGAAAGACTATAAAGCAATTAAATAAATATTAATTGTGATACGTGATTTTAAATAAAAATTTTACTCCGTTTTCGAAAATCGAATAAAAATCACTATCTTTGTGTAATATCTCAAAAACTAAAAGTGACTTCTTAACTTCAGTTTTACAGCTGGATTGCTTGTAAAAGTACAAAAAAAATACGATTTTGGACAAAACAAACTATTCCCTTTTCAAAAATGCTGACTTTTTAAAAAAGCAGTTTTGACCGTTATTCTTCTTTTGAAACACCAAAACGTTTTTTTCTATCTTATCTAGAAGTGTGTACCCGAAACCTCAAAATGCGTTTAAAATCGGATACCCTGTACATTGACTGTATTCCGAAAACTGCCCCATTTACGTTTAGTTGTATTTCGAAGTTCTATATATGAACAAGCTCAGCTCTCACGCGCACCCTGTACCGTTAACTTAATTTAAACTGGCGGTGCGTTAACGAATCTTGATAAAAAATATTATTATTACCGTCATAAATAATACACTACATTTAGAACGAGAGACAAGTCAAGAAATTATTAATCCACAGTCTGCATGCATTTAAACATTAATACATGAAAAACAATACCTAGATACTTTAAAATAATAGGGGAAACCGGGGCTGGCTCAGCCACCAGTATTACCCTTAGATATACAACCCAACAAACTTAATAACAGCAGCGGACAGATGGCTCTGCTTTATATTCATGTAATTCCAATGATGACACGGCAGGGACATCTGTCCGCTGCACATTGGTCTAGGGCTAGGTCATAAGTGATCAAATCCGACATCCTGATAACATCATTAATCGATGCTAATTGAACCCTTAAATGACCCCAGGGATTCGCCACATTAAAAATTAATTTCTAAATCTATTCTTTTTTTAAGTATAATCACCATAAGCCTAAAGTAAAAAAATAAAACAAATTATAAGTAAGGCAAAAATTGTTCGTGGAATTAACTAAAGACATTTGCGTGTAGGGTAAGAATTGAGCTTTTTAGCAGTATCGAAAAAAATGGTAAGAGCGTTTTGGTTCATACGTAAATTTTTTTTTATGAAACGGTATTTTAAAAATAGTTCCTGCTATTTTCATAGACTAGATCTTTTAAACTCCACTTTGGTCCGGCTTGTTGGTATATAAGTATGATGTCCCAAGGCTTACTAAATTATATATTTACCCACCCATGAGGACAACAGAGATAAACTCTGTGTAAAGAATGTTGTCCCGTGCGTTATTACTGCCACCAAGCATTTCGTTCACCAGACACAAATTTTGTCGGTTACGTAATATTAGTGCTTAGCAAATCCCGGTAGATACACTTGGTGGCAATAAAAATAAAATAAAAAACATAAATAAAAATTATATTTTCAACTCCAATCGTTTTAACTTATATCTTAAGTTGCATAGCTAACCATATTAAATTTAAAAATATAAAAAAACCTTATTCGCTTCTCACTGTACTTCTTTTCTAAAAAATGTGTAGCTGAGAAAAATCGCTAGCGCAACGTTTATTACCGCATGTTGTTTCTTTCCAAAATTTATCTTAGTTGGCCGCCCTTTGACCACATGTTTATAAAAACAAAATAGTTTGCGTTATTTGCGTTTGCAGATATATTTTGTCAAAAACCACTTAAGTCTGAACCCTGAAGCTTTAGTCTTATTCTCGTTTAATTAATGTATAAACATTTCTTATTCCCATTCAAGAAAAAATATCGGTTTCAGGTTATATTTTCTATAAGTTGTAAGTATTTAAAATTATTCGTAACGAAATGTTTGTGGCCCTTTTTTTTCTAAGAGGAGAGGTTTAAAAAAAATTAAAATAAAATATTATCTCTCTCTTTTTTTAAAAAGGAATCACACAGCACCGGCAGCTGTTCGTCTGGTGGCATTGGGTCATGGGTTCAATAATATTAATTAAAAGATGTTAATTAACTAGGGATTTAATTAATTGGACGCCACTTAATCTTTATCAAAGAAAAGATCAAGAAAAAACTTTAAAAAAAATACAGAAAAATATTCAAACTGGCTAAATAAAATCAAAGTCTTTAAGTTAATTAATAATATTAATTAGTTTATAAAGTCTAATTAATAAGTCAAATCTTATTAATGTTTAAGCATTATAAAGTGGGAGGGGAGTCAAATTTTAAATAATAGGCAAATGTTTTAGACACATTGGGGTGATGTATTGACATAAATGTTGTGACATTTTATACAGTGTGTTATAAAAAAAAATATGAAACAGCCTTAACTATCTTAACCTAAATACCAAGTGAAAAATTCTAGAATTTTTGTTTACTCATAGTTACTTAATAACTAACCTTGTATACCACCATGTAAAATCAAATTAATACATAACTAGTACCTTTTTTTATCACATAAAATACCTTTAAAATGAGATTCCTCCTTCAGCTTGTTATTTTTAATAATTAAGAATAATTAAAAGTTTTAAGTTTAATTCATTAAGAAAAAAATTTCAGTTTAATCAATTAGAAAATCTAAAAGTTTATGTTAAAAAATTTAAAGAATAAACTGTTTAGTTTATAAGAAGATATCAAAATTTAGGTTTTACCTTAAAATTCAAATAGAAAAATAGTAATTAATTATTCAGATAGGTAATCACTTATTATGGAACCAATTAGGATGTTTTATCACCATGTCAACCAAATACCTGCAAATACAGACTAGGTATTCTTTCAATCTCATAAAGCCTGAGTGCCCATATTACAAGGAGCTGCAAATCCTCACGTGACGTCACGAAATAGAAAGATGAGGTTTGTTGTGTGTGATGTTCCCTCTTAAACCTCAATCGGTTACTCATACTTGCAGTGTCGGAAACTAACCCATAGAGGTAAGATGGTCGATTTTTGTCTTACCCAGAAACTCTGGAATAAAAAATTACCCCGGTAAAAAAAAACGGTTTCAAAAATAAAATAAAAAACAGGCAAAAACAAAACCACAGGAGAAACACTGATGTTTTTATTTGTTGAAAAAAAATCAGCTCAACTCACCCCTGTCATCCTATGGCCCCGTCAAAAATTTACGCCATTATGACTAGCGCGTTACAGCGGCCACGCCAACGCCATGATGGAAAATTGCCTTTTCTTTTCTGTAACAAGGAAAAAGATGGACTTAATTTCAAGAAAACCCTTAAATTTTTGGTTCAACAACAAGAAGAATCCTTCAGCTTGGATTTAATAAGGTAAACTTACCATTTTTTAAAATTTCATCACCAAAAAATGAAATCACTTATCACTGCAAAAATTTTTGCTGTTTGCTGTTCAAAATGTCGAAGAAAAAGGAAAGATCGATCGGCCGACCTAATTTTTGCACCCGTTCTGGAGGGGACCAGAAAATGTGCGCCTGCGGCATACTCATTCCCTGCGATCGATACTACGGCTGAGACAACGAATAAACAATTCCCTTCATACTCAGATGTGTTAATGGAAATAAGGTGCCAACCAATAGACGACAAAATGGCGAAAAAACTTTCTAAATATTAAAGAGGACTTCCAATAAGTGTGAAACTTCATTAAAAAATATTTATGTAAAAAAGTCAATTTTCATAACTTTTATAGTTTTCCATAGCCCAAGGCTTCTTATTCTGCGGTCCAAATGTAACAGCAAAAAATTTCTATCTGCCGCAATGGAACAAGGTACAGCGCATCGGCCTCGTAACCAGCCGGCCCGAGATCAAATCTCAGCAAGAGCACAATAATTTTTTTTATTAATGTTTTAATTAGAATTTGTTAAAATAAGTTACTAAAAGAAAGAAAATATAGAAATAGGCTATTTTTAAGTGTTTTCTAAATTTTCTTTGTAGCGGAAAATAAAAACGCTACACACCACCCCACCAAGGAAAAATATTTTACCTTGTAAAATATTTCAAAAGGAACTTCATAACATCAAATTATGTTTCCAACTAAAATCTTACAAAAGCTTATTATCTTATATTTTTACGTTAGATCAAATAAACTAGATCTTTCTTATATCTTATATATGTATTAGAAAATACAATTTTTTTCTTTTTCTGGTATTTTGGAATCTTTAATGATGTAATCACTTAGGCAATACGAAGTTTTTCTTGATTCTTAATAACTACGCGTATCACACGCCCAGAGGGGTCAAAATCAGTAGGACAAAATAGAGATTGGACAAAATTGGTGCGGTCTAATCAAGAAAACAACAGATGCAAATATTCATAAAGATCTAAAACTTAGGATAGCTAATACTATTTACCTACTTGGGTATAAGCAAAATAGTGGCTATATATATATATATATTTTTAATTCTATATTCTTAAAACTATACGTTTACGCGTAAACTATGTACATGGCCACTAAAAAATTTACTTAAAAATTTTCATCTGAGGAACTTGAAGAACCCTCAGAACAAGACTCCTCATAATAGTAGAATGGCTTAAGGTCCTTAATGTGCCAAGCACCAGCCTTAGAACCGTCCTCATTACACAGGTCATAAACTAAAGGGGATCTTTTTTTCTTTATAACTGAAAGAATATACTTAGGGGCAAATTTAGACGAAAATTTATTCGCAGCATTAGACAATACTTTATTACGTCTCCAGACTTGGTCACCCACGTTAAACGATATATCCCTCTTGCGGAGGTTATAGGCTTTAGAGTTTCGCTCGTAAGCAAGGTGAAGTTTTTGACGAACTTCAGTAAATATCTCCTTTAGCCCTTCTAAGTTCCTGGCATATGAATTTCGATCTCCTGGCATGATTTCCACATCTTCCTCCTGAACTCTATCTGCATCAAGATAAAACTTGCCCGACAAAGGTATATGCCTACCAAAAACTAAGAAAGACGGCGAATAGCCTGTAACATGATGCCTTGACGTATTGATAGCTTGCTGAATTTTCGCAGCGTTCACATCCCAGTCATCATGAGACTGAATGTAACACCTTAAAGTCGTACCTACACTTTGATTATTCCTCTCTACAAAATTACACTGAGGGGAATAGAGTGGCGTAAACCAAACTTTATTTACCTCGTATTCTTTACAAATATTCCTAACAATTTTTGAGGCAAATTGGGCTCCATTATCCATTAAAATTGCACTGGGAACACCAAAAACTAAGAAAACCTCCTCCTCTAAGGCTCTACGAACTAAAGGGGCTGTAGCATTTCGGAGGGGAAAGATAAGGGTATATTTGGAAAACCAATCGGCGACAACTAACATCCATTTATTCTGCTTCTTGGACCTAACCAAAGGACCTATCAAATCAATAGCTAGAATTTCAAATGGCCTTGTAGCTTCTTTCTCCTCCCATCAGACCCATCTGTGCTCTATTACTCATTTTCTGTGCACCACAAACTTTACATGAACGACAATAGCGAAGGACATCATCCTTCATTTTGGGCCAATAAAAAAACTCTTGCACCCTAGCTAAGGTTTTAAAACAACCGAAATGTCCAGCAGTTGGTGGATCATGACATGATCGAACTACACTCACTCTTTGAGGTCTAGGAACCAAGTATTTCCATTCCGGCAATCCGGTTTGCATAGGTAAACGAGAAGGTATGAACTTAAATACAAAATTATTTTCCACTTTCCATTGTGGGTATTGAGTAGGATCTAAATTAATTTTTTCTCTCAAGTTAATATAAAATTTATCTAAGTGTTCTATATTAATTTGATACATAGAAATTTGGGCAATAACATTACATTCTTGGACATCCTCGTTTTCGTCGTTATATGGAATTCTTGAAAGTGCGTCAGGAACCAAGTTTGCGCTGCCTTTTCGATGGACAAGATCGAAGTTATGCTCACGCAATTTAACAGCCCACCTTTGAAGTTTTCCACTAGCGTTTTTCATGGAATTTAACCAAAGTAAAGACCAATTATCTGTAACAACGGTAAACTTTTCTGCACCCTCAATATAGCATCTAAATTTTGAGATACTAAATAGAACAGCTAAACATTCCAACTCGACAATACTATAGTTTCTCTCGGATTTTGATAAACCACGGCTGGCATAGGCTATGACCCGTTCTTCACCGTCAATATTCTGTAAAAGAACTCCCCCTAGACCACGAGTACTGGCATCACACTCAATAATAAACTTTTTCGAAAAATCTGGCTGACTCAAAATAGGGGCAGACACTAACATTTCCTTAATCTTTACAAAGGATGCTTCAGCGGCTTCGTTCCAAGTAACTGACTGACCCTTTTTTCGTCCTTTAAGTAAGTCATTTATGGGAGACATCAATGCAGCGAAGTCCTTAATAAAACGCCGATACCAGGAACACATTCCCACGAACCTTTTGATCTCTGTAAAATTCCTAGGTCTCGGATAATTAACCATACACTCTACTTTATCTGGGTCGGTACGGAGCGAATTATTTCCAATAACGTAACCTAAAAATTTTAAATCGCCAGTTTTAAAGAATTCTGACTTCTCCAAATTAATGGTTAAGTTGGCCTCTTCAATTTTTTGTTTTACTACTGACAGTAACTTCACGTGATGCTCAAAATCAGGTGAAACTACCAAAAAATCATCTAAGTAGGAAAAAACGTGCGGTTCAAACTGGACCAAATATACTGTCGACCAGACGCTGCTGCGTCTGCGCAGAATTGCACAAACCAAATGGAACAGAGCGGAACTGAAATAAACCCTTAGCTATGACACTGAAAGCAGTCTTGGGACGTGATTCTTTCGCCAGGGGTATCTGCCAAAAAGCTTTTCGCAAATCGATAGAAGATATAAATTTAGCTCCTCTCAGCGTGCTTAGGATTCGGTCTATGTTCGGTAAAGGATAACTGTCATGACGAGTCACCTCGTTTAAAGCTCTTCCGTCAAAACAGAAGCGATATTCCCCATTGGATTTCTTAACTAATAGCACCGGAGAGCACCAAGGGCTGTCCGAAGGTTCAATTACCCCCAATTTTAACATTTCGTCTATTTCTTCGTTAAGAATTTTAGATAAATACGGTGACATTGGATAAGGTCTTTTTTTAAAAGGTTTAGCATCTCCTGTAACGATTGTCATTTCCATCTTATGTGTACGACCAATTCGTGTTTCGCTACTTATTTCCTGAAATGATTTAATAACCTGTTCGGCTCTAGCTCTTTGATCACTATCTAGATCATCTAATGAAAGCAAAGAGTCTTTATAATAATCTAAGGTTGGTTGTTCTAAAACGACTAAGTCTGAGTTTGAAGAACCGCTATGAACACTCCATGAATCATATCTAAAATCTACAACTATTTTAAATTGTCTGGCAAAATCTGCACCAAATATAAAAGCTTGAGGCAATGAAGGAACAACTAGTGCTTTTATAATATGACAACAATTATCTACATAAATGGGTAAGTCAACCACACCTTGCACTACTCTCTGGGTTCGATCAGCCGTACTGATTACTCTATGTTCTGAATAAGTGGTTTTTAATTTACAAAATTTTAAAATATCTATACCTTGTAAACCCACTACTGAAGAAGTTGCCCCAGAATCAAAAAGAGCCACTATAGTTTGATCAAATAACTTTACTGATATGTAAGGTCGATTATCGAAATTTTTTCTAATAAATAAAGGTGAAACATGATTAGAGTTTGTACTTGAGTTTTTATAAAATGCAGCAACAAAACTTTTCCAGGATTCCCATTCTTTAGCTGAAAAATAATTTTTAGTGATGGCCTTTGCCTTATAAAAAGTGTCACGACCATCTAAAGACACCTTATCTATTAGTTTTTTGAACACTTAGGGCACTCTCTTAGTCTCTTACCTTTATGTCCACACTTATAACAAAATACAGTCTTCTTAGCTAAACAAGTTTTAAAAGAATGGTTTTTCTCACCGCAGTTCCAACAAAGTATTTCTTTAAGTCTTGGAGAGGTAGGATTATTGGAAGTCAACGAACTAGTACTGGGTAAATTATTTGCTTGATTCAAAAATCTTTTATTCGAACTATCATTCCGATTTGGATATCTTGTATTTGAGTTATGATTCTGATTCGAAAAACTTGAACTTAAATTATTATTATGATTAAAAAATCTTTGTTGTGAAAACTGGCCTCTAAAATTATTTGTTGTCGGAAAATTATTTCTATCATTTCTATCCTGAAAATTGTTACTTGAGGAAAATGTCTCTAAAGCAGGTGGTTTTCTACCTTGATTCAAATTCAGATTTTCATCCAAAGTCTTGCAATGGTCCATCAACTCCTCAACATTTCTAATATGTGTAAGTCCTAGTTGACTTTTATATTCGTCTAATAAATTTTGTCTTGTATACTTAACTTTTGTCGGTTCTGCAGGAGAACGAGGTAATCTACTAAATAATGTATTCAAGTGAGCTACATAAATATGAACTGGCTCCCCAGGTTTCTGTTTTCTAGCTTTAATCAAATTCCAAAGGTCTTCATCTTCATCGTTGGATAAAAAGTCTTTTTTCAAACGGTCAACCAGTTGAGCCCAAGAAGTCACTTTATCCTTAATAAAAGTAAACCAATGAAAAGCATCTTTATCAAAAAGTATACCCGCCGACTTAAAAAGTTCCTCATCAGAAACATCATGAGCTCTAGACAGGAGAGAAATTCGCTCTAGAAAAGTATGAACATGTTTGCGTTCGCCAAAAAATTTGATTCCCCACTCAGAAATAGGCACCCTATGTGCATTACAAGCGATCACTGGAGCAGGCAACTGAAATTGAGGGGTCGTATTCTCGAAAGCACTAGGAAACGGCGAGGAAGGTCTATAGTTCGTCTGTTCAGGTGAAGTCTTGGTAATCAAATCATCCTCAAGTTTCAAACAAGTAGAATAAACTGTTCTTTTATACTCAGTAATGTCTGCGTCACCATTCTCTGGAATCGGAAAACGTTGCGAGCGCCCATGTACATGCGCGAGGCGAGACTTTAACTTTTGAAAAGCATAATCTTTAGTATCACCCTCAAAATTTTCAACCTCTTCTTGAATTGACTGTAAAGATTTAGTGACCTCCAATTTTTCCTTCTCGAAAGTATACTCATAGGCATCAGTTAAAATCAAACAACCAGGAGCGCGTTTCTCCCTTTCTTTAGCTAAAATTCGCGTCAAAATTTGTCTCTTCTCTTTAATAGGGCGAGTGACCAATGCACCTCTAATGCCCAACTCATAATCTAATTCAAAGTCTAATAAATGACTCGCTCTAGGAGTACCAAAAGGATCCATTTTTTTTTTAAGTCTCAAAGTTTGGTTCACAAAAATTTAAAAATAAATGCGTTTTATTTTAAATCAATAAACGCAGGTTTCAAAATTAAAAATAAAAAAAACTAATAAAAAATCAATTCAAAACTGTCACTTCAGCTTTCAAAAATAATTGCGCGCAAAACTAAAAAAGGTGAAACTAATCTACTATTGTTTCACACTATTAATAAGCATTCAAAAAAAATCCATCAAAATATTGCAGGCAAAAAAAAAATCATTAAAAACAAAAAAAAATATTGGACATCTTTCCAATTATTTTGTTCTTAATTCAAAATGGCTTAAGCAGAAAATTTAAATTTAAAAAAAAATTAAATTTAAACAAATAGAGGAGGATACAGGGAGTTTCTAAGTTTTTTTTTTTTTTTAATAATATCTAAACGACCGTCTATCATGTTTTCAAAAAAAAATATTCAACCTAAAAGATAAAAAAACTTTCAATGTGGCAGCTGAAAAAGGTACTCTCATATATAAACACACCCACCTAAATTTTAGAAAAATATTCCATTGTTTGTAACTGTATTTTTATGGAAAAGTTGAGAAAGAGATGTTAAGTGAGTAGAGTATTTGCACTACCCTTTTTTCAAAAATATTCTGAAAAGAAAAAAATTAAACTACCAATTGGTTGTTTCATAAAGTTAAATTAATTAGTTTTATAAATATATTAATGCATTACTTATTTTATTAAAAGTTGTCAAAGGAAGAAAAAAATTAAATAATTTTTAGTGCACCAACGAACACCGCCGAAAAGTATTGCATCACTCTTGTACTCAAGAAAATCTATTTTCCAAAATATTAGTAGGTATCAATATCATAAAGTCGTAAATAAAATACAATAGCGCCCCAAAAAAAAATCAGTAAAATAAACCAGTTAAAAATATCATTGTAGGTATGTAGTAGGTATGGTAGGCAGAACGTATTTCACTTTCAATAAAATATAGTCAGCTGTTATACAATAAGAAAATAAATACAATGTAAATAACAAGTTCAAAATAAAATAAATCAAAAGCGCTCTGAAAAAAAATCTTAGTATAATCACTTAAATCAGTAGGTAATACCTACAACACTATATTATAATGTTTTAAAATGTACCGGTATGCATACAAAATTTGTGTACGCAAATACAAAAAACAAAAAAACAGCAAATCGTATGTTTATGAAAAAACAACTCTAAACCAAGGTTAAGATAGCCAGGACAGTTAAAGTTAATCTCTAATCTCCCACTCAAACTTCATAATGAAAAAAAAATATTTTTTTTTTTTTAAATTTAGAAAAATTTTCAAAAAAACTCTAATAAAAATTCCCTGTCAATGTCATATTTCGGAAAGCTATATTGGTCGAGCCCCACGTTCTGGACGCCATATTTTTTGTGGCCCTTTTTTTTCTAAGAGGAGAGGTTTAAAAAAAATTAAAATAAAATATTATCTCTCTCTTTTTTTAAAAAGGAATCACACAGCACCGGCAGCTGTTCGTCTGGTGGCATTGGGTCATGGGTTCAATAATATTAATTAAAAGATGTTAATTAACTAGGGATTTAATTAATTGGACGCCACTTAATCTTTATCAAAGAAAAGATCAAGAAAAAACTTTAAAAAAAATACAGAAAAATATTCAAACTGGCTAAATAAAATCAAAGTCTTTAAGTTAATTAATAATATTAATTAGTTTATAAAGTCTAATTAATAAGTCAAATCTTATTAATGTTTAAGCATTATAAAGTGGGAGGGGAGTCAAATTTTAAATAATAGGCAAATGTTTTAGACACATTGGGGTGATGTATTGACATAAATGTTGTGACATTTTATACAGTGTGTTATAAAAAAAAATATGAAACAGCCTTAACTATCTTAACCTAAATACCAAGTGAAAAATTCTAGAATTTTTGTTTACTCATAGTTACTTAATAACTAACCTTGTATACCACCATGTAAAATCAAATTAATACATAACTAGTACCTTTTTTTATCACATAAAATACCTTTAAAATGAGATTCCTCCTTCAGCTTGTTATTTTTAATAATTAAGAATAATTAAAAGTTTTAAGTTTAATTCATTAAGAAAAAAATTTCAGTTTAATCAATTAGAAAATCTAAAAGTTTATGTTAAAAAATTTAAAGAATAAACTGTTTAGTTTATAAGAAGATATCAAAATTTAGGTTTTACCTTAAAATTCAAATAGAAAAATAGTAATTAATTATTCAGATAGGTAATCACTTATTATGGAACCAATTAGGATGTTTTATCACCATGTCAACCAAATACCTGCAAATACAGACTAGGTATTCTTTCAATCTCATAAAGCCTGAGTGCCCATATTACAAGGAGCTGCAAATCCTCACGTGACGTCACGAAATAGAAAGATGAGGTTTGTTGTGTGTGATGTTCCCTCTTAAACCTCAATCGGTTACTCATACTTGCAGTGTCGGAAACTAACCCATAGAGGTAAGATGGTCGATTTTTGTCTTACCCAGAAACTCTGGAATAAAAAATTACCCCGGTAAAAAAAAAACGGTTTCAAAAATAAAATAAAAAACAGGCAAAAACAAAACCACAGGAGAAACACTGATGTTTTTATTTGTTGAAAAAAAATCAGCTCAACTCACCCCTGTCATCCTATGGCCCCGTCAAAAATTTACGCCATTATGACTAGCGCGTTACAGCGGCCACGCCAACGCCATGATGGAAAATTGCCTTTTCTTTTCTGTAACAAGGAAAAAGATGGACTTAATTTCAAGAAAACCCTTAAATTTTTGGTTCAACAACAAGAAGAATCCTTCAGCTTGGATTTAATAAGGTAAACTTACCATTTTTTAAAATTTCATCACCAAAAAATGGAATCACTTATCACTGCAAAAATTTTTGCTGTTTGCTGTTCAAAATGTCGAAGAAAAAGGAAAGATCGATCGGCCGACCTAATTTTTGCACCCGTTCTGGAGGGGACCAGAAAATGTGCGCCTGCGGCATACTCATTCCCTGCGATCGATACTACGGCTGAGACAACGAATAAACAATTCCCTTCATACTCAGATGTGTTAATGGAAATAAGGTGCCAACCAATAGACGACAAAATGGCGAAAAAACTTTCTAAATATTAAAGAGGACTTCCAATAAGTGTGAAACTTCATTAAAAAATATTTATGTAAAAAAGTCAATTTTCATAACTTTTATAGTTTTCCATAGCCCAAGGCTTCTTATTCTGCGGTCCAAATGTAACAGCAAAAAATTTCTATCTGCCACAATGGAACAAGGTACAGCGCATCGGCCTCGTAACCAGCCGGCCCGAGATCAAATCTCAGCAAGAGCACAATAATTTTTTTTATTAATGTTTTAATTAGAATTTGTTAAAATAAGTTACTAAAAGAAAGAAAATATAGAAATAGGCTAGTTTTAAGTGTTTTCTAAATTTTCTTTGTAGCGGAAAATAAAAACGCTACATGTTTTTTACTTTGATATACTAATGTGTATTCTTAATTGTGGATAAGTATTATACAGGGCTCGACTTCGAACGTTTAGCCCTTACGGAAAGCGTATAAAAAAAGGATGAACTTATGGAAAGCAAGAAGTCAGTGAGGGACCAAATACGCGCATATTCAGAAGCTTTTGCCGCTGTGACTTAAGATTAATTAATAGTTTTTATTACTAAACAGGAGCAACCACAGTAAGATTTCCGCTTTTAAAAGACGAAGAAAGAAATAGTCGTTATTATTTATTTCGTTATTTCAGCTTTAATCAGGAAACTTTAAATCACATAACACAATAACCTTGCTCTTTTATTAAAGTCGCGCTTAAATACCGCTCAAGTGTGTTTTGTGATGTCACTTGCAAAACTCTTGTGCCGTTCGATCTCCTGGCGGCGGCCCACGAAGTCAAGTTGCTAAAAGTCACCATACACAGGAAACAGAATAGGGGACAACCTTTTAGGGGGTAGGGTTGTACCACAGCCCTAAACCTATTGCCCCTCTACTGGTTTCAGTCTGCAGAAAAAAATGTTTGTCACGTTTTACTACTCCTTTTAAAATTTTATTTTTGCCCCTTAAATGGAGGGGCCATTCCTCTTTTAAAAAAATAATAAGTTGAAATGCGGTGTTATGGTAACTGCAATTATTTAAGTTTTTAAAAAAATTGAAAAATTATTTTAAAATGCAATGGTACAACATCACATTGCTTTTTTCGATTACATTTACAATTATTATAATGAAATTACAAAAATGCATTTGAATTACTAAAGTGATTGTTATTATTTGTAAAAAGCTATTTTGCTTTAATTATTTAAAGCAATCCACGTTTCATACTGAATTTAAGGGGTAAGTTCGAAATGTATTACGAAGGAAGAGGGCTGCTAAATTAAGCATTTTGACATTTTGTAAATTATGAAAAAGTGAAAGAAATAAATAAAAAAGTAATTGTAATTGTAGAGGAAAGGCGCCTATTATCGCATAGGTTCCTAATATCGGATAGTTAAGTATTTCCTAAACTACTAGTCCGATCTACCTGCATGTGCATGTACCGATGCTACACCAAGC